>NSJW01000973.1:0-167000 GCA_019955255.1 Castanospermum australe
CAAAATGGAAACAGAACGCTAGAGGCATTTAACCACGGTTTTAGACAATTAGAACCACGGCTAAATGCCTATAGTTTTAAAAAAAAATGCATTTTTTTTTCTAAAATATAATTCATCTGATATTTAAATTACTGGTTACACATAAAAATTAAAATAAACAAAAATAATTCTATTCATCATTCAAGGTCCATTCCCCAATAAAAAAGTTTCAAAGTAAGAAGTAGCTACTCAGTTACATGAAGACCAAAGTATATAAACAAAAGTATAAATCTATTCATCATCTAAGTAAACTAAATACATCCCACAAAAAAAGGGTTTAAATAAGCATTAGCTACTCAGTTGGTGAAAGTTCATCATTATTTGCAGAGTTGCATTGCTTGGTCCAACATCTCCATCATTAGTATTACCAACCTGAAAAACAGTGTGCAAGAAAATAAAAATTAATAACAGTGGCATCATATATACTTATTTCATCAAAGCAAATATAAGAATTAAATAGCAGTAGCAGTTTGAACTGTTGCATTACGAGACCATTGCATTGAAATATTTTTGTTAGTATCTCATCGTTATCAAAATGATTACTCTTTCTCTTTTATCTTCTTTAGGTGTTTTTCAATTTCTATCCTCAGTGAACAGCAACATATGGCATCAAATAGACCTATCTTCAACTGATTCAGTGTTGCCTCCTACCACTCTTCCAATTGCTCTAATCATAGACATAACTCTATTCTCATCTATCAAAACTAAACACTCAAAAACCTTTGCACAGTCCTTCACAGGCCAATGATCGTGCCACAAAAATGGGTTTTTCCCTACTATTTGAATTACATCATAGTCATCAAATGAGCCCATGCTATGTTGTCTCAATTGATCTATATCCCTCTCCACTGTCCACTTCCTTTATTGTGTAGAACTTAATGATGGCAAATGGTTTCAAAATATATACAAGGTTGCTCCATTCAATCCCACCAAAGCCAAGGAAAAGAGGAAGCAACAAAGCTCTAAGGATCAAAACAGTAACAAGGCAAAAACTCACATTTTCCAGTTATCAAATTCAGAGTGCCACCCAAGAACTTTGATAGCTTACAATTAAAGAGCGCTTCCATGTCATAATCACTCTCTCATGCAAAGCATCAATTTTGTTTTTAATTTGAGCACTCAGGCAATTAGTAGTATCACTTACAAGGGATCAACATCAATGTAAATTATAGAACCACTGCGCATATGCAGTAAGCCAAGATCCAAATGCTCAAATGATTACATCAAAGTTGTGTAAATTGTAAAGCATGTTGGAATGGGGGAGCATATATGTATTCAACTAATCTTAAATGATTTTAATTCACTCCCAAATCTATTTTATTAACATAAAAATAATTGCTGCTAATAACAGGCAATCACTATTAATAAGTTGAAAAAAGTTGGATGGGATTGAGTTAGTAGTGAAAAATTGATTACTAAAAGAGCTAAAGTCGTTCATCCAATTAATATGAGAAGCACCATTCATGTATTTAGGTGCCGTTACGCATATACTCCAGTAAAAAAGAGAATCACATAACAAAGTAATCAAATAAAACAAATTGAAATTGGATCTAAAATTACCAACCACTAAATTCTTGCAGGATGAATGCTTAGGAGAGAAAAGAATCCCTTTAATATTGTCACCAACTATCACCTTTGTCCAGCAATCACTAAAAGAGTGAAGAAAATGTTTGAGTCAAATTAGGAAGATACTAACAGCCAACATAGGAAACGTTTCTAGCCCACCACAATTTGATGTATTATTGTACCATACTCTGATATCTAAGTTGTGCACAGCTCTTATATTAATATATAAGTGGCATTTATTCTTCTTAAAGGATGAATTGATTTACATAAAAAAATGTTGCAGCTGCTATTTAAATATATTAGCAAGACTTTAAAAAAGAGCCTATCCAAAGTGAGAAGTGCTTATCACATTAATCAACATAGTCTGATTTTTTATTTACTTTTGAACATGTTATATGTTAACCACCCAAAAAAAAAACCATGAGTTATATGTTTATCACAAAATAGGAGAGTCATTAAATATAGGTCCACAAAAGTATGAGATTGATTATGTAAAGCAATATTATCTTCTGTAAGACAAAAAACAATCACATAATTAATGTTGCATATAATTAATAATATGATATAATAACAATATCTTAAAGTATCAAAAAATTTCTCAGAGATATAATTGGACAAAAAAGAGAAAAAGTGCAGGAGACATGTACAGAAAGAGATTGAGATGGTTATTGAACTGTGTGTATGTTGCTGGGAAACTAAAATCCCAAGTTAGAAGGCAATAATAAAAAGCTTACAGCTTGGTGCCTTAAAAAAACTATAAAACAAAGGGCCCATACTGGTTATGTGAGAAAGCAATTTCGCATAACATAGAGATGGTTCTTGCTGTGTGCAGGGGTCAACTTTGGGGACTATCATACTGTTTGATGCTATATATAACAACTAAGAACTAATTGGTTAAATCAACACACAAACTACTAAATTAAATGATACATAGACACACACATTATTTTATAAAATTACATTTGCTTTCCTCTAACTTATTTACACAACCAAATTATAAAAAAAAGGATTAATTCTACTTTTCCTCTTCATCCAAATATATAATTTTTTGCATATTTCCTTTCTTTCATTTTTTTCTTTCTTGTGTAAGTGCAATTATACTCTAAGTTTCTTAATTAATTGAATTATTATAGTGCACACAGATTCCCACCTTAACTGTCAAAACACACATGCAACAGAAAGGAGCAACAAATTTGAATAGGTTGGATAAGGTGGCTCCAGCTGTATAAAAGCTAACTCAAAGAATGAGAGAAGCGCAGCACTACACATCCTATGATCCTAACTCCTAAGTGAGTCAAGGACACTTAAAAAGAGAGGGTTTGACCAAACATATACACCTCAACTAAGACAAAACTGTTGCCAAAAGCGCATTATGCAAACAGATTCTATGAAAAGGAAATTGTGCAATCACAATTTTATATTTTAGAGAACAATTTGAGATAAGTTTGTCCGAAGTTTAGGGTTTCTGCTTTTTCAGTAGTGCCATGACATTCAAAAATTATTGCAAAGCAAAAAAATCAACCTTTCCCGTGCACAAATTCCCCACTTCTGACTTTCCCACCAAATAAAAGACAAAATCAAATGCTATTGGAATGCTATTGGTTATAACAAGGGTTTTTATTTATATTGGAATGCTTTTTTTTTATACTTTTTTTAATTAAATGCAACAAATGATGCCTGATATTTTTAGTTTTTCCCCATCCTGTGATTTGACAGAATGGTTCAAAAACACAACAGAAATATACTACCACTTTATCAAGGCATTCACCTTTTCCAGCAATTGATGATTCCATTTTCCAGGTACTACCACTTTATAAGTCTGGTTAATACCTGTTTCTCCTTTAGACTTTTAAAGATATGTTAAATATTCCCAAAGCTTAGGTGTTGGTTTTAATTTTTAATACAATTAAATGTTAAATTTCGGAATGTAGAGTGTTATCAAAGTCTGACCAAGCTGAGATGACAGACCAACAATTTGAAGTTAATTACACTTTGGGTAGTTTGGCATCTCTTAAACCAGCTCTTACCCTAAAAACCAGAAGCAAAAGTGTTGCTTCTATATCAGCCATAATAA
This sequence comes from Castanospermum australe, assembly GCA_019955255.1. Classification (NCBI taxonomy): domain Eukaryota; kingdom Viridiplantae; phylum Streptophyta; class Magnoliopsida; order Fabales; family Fabaceae; genus Castanospermum; species Castanospermum australe. Next base: position 3,680 of record NSJW01000973.1, read on the forward strand.
ATCTTTGCATCAATTTACTATTAGATTGTTCCTTTGCCTAATTTAAAAAGTTAAAACTAGCTAGCTTACCCATTGGAGTTAGATTGTAAAATTAGTAGGCCAGCTTACCCATTGGAGTTAGCTTACCCAAGCCATTTTTTTCTCCAAATTCTGCTTTGGGCGTATTTCACATTTTCCTCAGAGGTGCATATGTGATAATGCTATGTCACATATGCACCCATAGCATCTGATATAATTTGTGTTATCCAACTGAACCTAATAATATAATCAATCAGAAAAAAAAAAACAAAACCACAACGGACACAACCATACCAGGAATAGCTTGGTAGCCATGAGCATAATACAGAAACCAATGACAATGGAGTGCTTCTGCAGACCAATGACAACCCCAACCCCAATGTAAACTAATGACAAACTCCAACGGAAAGCAAAATAGAGAATAAGGAAAAATAGCATCCCTAATTTCTTTATCTTCACTTAGAATACCAAAGGGGAACAAAATTCATAGATTGAGATTCTACCTCACAGAGAGACAATCAAAAATTATACAATTAATTACATTAATTTGGGATGTTCATACCAGGTAGAGCACCGAGTTCGACAAGCAATGAAGGCAACAATCAGGTGGAAGGATGAAGAGGCCACTGACGTTGAAGGACAATGGACTCCAAGCTGCCGACACCGGTGCCACCGACGATGAGAGCAGTGGTGGGAGAACGGTGAGAGTTTCGCGCAAGGAAGGAGAGGGTTCTGAGTGCACAGTACGACAGAGTGCTTCGCAGGAGAGGAATTTGCTTTCGCAGTCTCAGAATTGTGAGATGGGTTATTTTAGTGGACTTACATTGAAACATTTAGAAATATCCATCGTTATATACTTTAGTACTACATTTAACTTCAGAGTATTTATTATAGGTATACCCCTACCTTAATTAATGAAATAGACAACAAATCATCATCATAGACCTTGACTAAATTTTAAATATTTGTAAATCTTTAAATCTAGTCTAAAACACCAATAAAATACATAATGAATACACCACCACGGACCGAAGCTAAAAAAACACCATGGCCAACTTCTGTTTACGTCAACTTGTTCGTTATGCTAACCTAGGTGACAATTTGAGCTTCTTGAGGTGCAGGAGAATATGACACTTGAAAGCATATAATTTTGGGCCGAGGATTGAGAGAGTCAAGATAGTAATGGCTTACATGAACCCAATGAGTTTTATTTAGATTATGTGTGTTACTTAAAAAAAATATGAAAATGAATGTTTGGAATTGAAAGGTGAAGGTTTATATTAGATTTAATGTGTAATTGAATTAATTTATTTTATAATTAAAATAGTTTATAATTCAAATTTTACTAAAAGACTCCTAAAAAAATAATTTCTTCCTAAAAACTAAGATTTCTCAAATATGCACTCATCATTATTGGATGAGCAATCGGTCATAACTTGTTACTTCATAATTATTTTTAATTGATTAAAAAATTAGATTTAAGAGAAATTGATTGATAAATTAAAATAATTATAATTAGAGTTTGTGATAATTTGATTGATAAATTAGAAAAATAATAATTGATCTGAAAACTAAAGTTTTGTGAGATGAAACACAGCATAAGACCAGAGATATTAATCCTAAGTCAGCAAGATGTTACAACTTAGCTAGTCCTTAATTATTTATTAAATTAAAAAATAAATTTTGAAAAATGATTTAGAAATTAAAATGATAAAAATTAAAGTTTGATACTTCATTAGTAAATCAGAAAGAGAATAATTGATTTAAAAACGAAAATTTTGATAGATATATAAAACTCAACTGAAGACCAGAGAAATTATTTTGACCCCTAATTATCTACTGAATTTTAAGCGTTAGTTTTATCACCCGGGCATAGCTTGTATCCCTCTTTTTGTTTATCGTTTTAATTATTTTAGTTAGGCACTAAATATAAGTTAAAATAAAATAAAATATAGCATGAGAAATCAAACAATGTATGAGATAATTAATATAATTAAGCCAAACTACACCAGTAAGCACGTACGAAACCAATCAAATTAAATATAATTTCTTATTCTTTTGCGTATCTTACTCTGCAAAACATAAATCTTTTTTTTTTAGTTTTCATTTATTTAATTTTTATTATTGCTTTCATTACTTTTCCTTTTCCCTTTATTTGCTGTTCATGTGTCTTCTTACATTTATTACTGTACACAGCTCCTGCAATCTTTATGTATCAATATTCCATTACACAAAATTCCACTAAGAGCTCAAGCATCCTTTCTAACCTTCCAACAATGTTCTCTTTCACTAATTTGCTCTTTTATCTATCATTTATAGAGCGTGTTCTACAATGCTCCTGAAAATGTTTGAAGCATGAATGCTCCATCTAAGATTAAATAGGATTTTGAGACCTCATCAAACTTAATAAATTCATATAAAAAATTACTGGATGTTACAAGTAATCAGAAATTTATAAAATAGTCCTTTTCTTTATAAGTATTTACAAAATACTCTCCTATACATAAACTATTGTTCTTTCTTTATCTTCTCTGGTGCTTTCTTTTCTTATATACTCTCCCTTTTTTTTCTTTCTTTCTCTCCCAAATCTAATGGTGAAAACGTCGTCGAAGGTGGATAACGTCGCTCTCGACGCCGCTGGAGATTGTGGCTGCTTGATATCCGGCATCTATAGTCAAAAACTTCCTTAAGGTTAATTTAATATAGGAGTAAAAATATAAGTAAATTTTTTTGGGACGAGTCTTCTATATAAATTTATATAGAAAACACATTCTATAAAAATTTACCATCATTTTTATCCCATACCAAACGTGCACTATTAAAAGTGAATTGTTTCTGGTAAATGGTGAAAGTTGCAGATTGTATTAACTAACAAGTATATATACAGGATGTAATTGCTAACAGAAACATAACGACATAACAAAATTAACGGCTAGCTTAACTAACTCATAACTACTATACTGTCCCTGTAATATAACTCTAATACTCCCCTTCAAGATGGAAGGAAAATGTTCTTGACGCCCATCTTGGACAATAGCTGTTGAAACTGAGGAGATGGAGTTCGCTTAATGAGGATTTCTGCTAGCTGATGACGAGTGTTGACATGCACAAGCTTGATGAAGCCTTGATCCACTTTCTCACGTATGAAGTGGCAATCAAGTTCAATATGTTTAGTACGTTGATGGTAAGCTGGATTTGTAGCATTATAAATGGCTGCCGGATTATCACATAACACAAGAGCTGCTGTTTGATTTAAACCAAAGTCATTCATTAGATTTGAAATCCAAGTAAGTTCAGCTGCCACAGAAGCCAGAGATCTATACTCTGCCTCTGCTGATGACCTGGAAACAGTAGTCTGTTTCTTTGACTTCCATGAAATCAGACTGTCACCAAGAAAAATGCAGTAGCTTGAAACTGAGCGTCTAGTATCAACACAGGAGGCCCAATCAGCATCGGCATATGCACGAAGGTTGAGAGAAGAAGTAGAAGAAAAAAGTATCCCCCGCCCAGGTGTCCCTTTTAGATACTTTAGCAAATGATGAACAGCATCTAGATGAGGAACCCGTGGCTTAGACACAAATTGACTTAGTTTATTAACAGCATAGGCGATATCTGGCCTGGAAATAGTTAAGTACAATAAACGACCAACCAATCTTCTGTACATACTATTATCGGTAAGCAGCTCACCTTCACTGTTGTTAAGCTTGGCAGCTGGACCCATTGGCAAATTCAGTGGTTTGCAGCCAAGAAAACCAGCATCCTTTGTGAAAGAAAATAACCAGCTTTTGATGAAGCTATCTCTAGGCCAAGAAAATACTGCAATTTTCCAAGATCTTTCAAGTTGAAGGTATTCTTCAGCTGAGTTTTGACTTGCTCAATGACAACAGCATTTGGACTTGCTACAACTATGTCATCAACATAGACCAACAATGCAACAAATGTGGAATCATTCCCTCGAGTAAAAAGTGAATAGTCACTCTTAGACTGTTTAAAACCATGCTGCAAGAGGGCTGAAGCAAATTTATTAAACCATTGTCTAGAAGCTTGTCTAAGACCATATATTGACTTGTTTAGTTTGCAAACAACTTTCTCCCCGAGTTGGATAGCCCAATGGCAAGTCCATATCGATTTCCTCAAACAAATCTCCATTTAAGAAGGCATTGTTAATATCTAATTGAGCAAGAGTCCATCCTTTGACAGCAGCAACAGAGAGCAGCAATCTGACAATAGTCAATTTTGCAACTGGGGAGAAGGTTTCGGTGAAATCTAAGCCTGCTTGTTGAGTATACCCTTTAGCAACCAAACGAGCTTTGTGTCTGTCTACTGTTCCATCAGATTTACACTTGATTCGAAACACCCATTTGCAGCCAATGGTGTGTTTGTCAGGAGGCAAAGGAGCCAAAGTCCAAGTATTACTTGCTTCCATTGCTTTGAGCTCTTCTGTCATGGCAGCTCTCCACTCTAGAAACTTGACAGCTTGATGATAAAATTGAGGCTCAAATTCAGTACTGATCTGCAGAACATAAGCTTTATATGAAGGTGTTAGTCTATGACAAGATAAGTAATCTGAGATGGGATATGGAGTAGATGATGATATTAAATTGCAATGGTAATCTTGTAGGTAGGAGGGTGGATGAGTGGTTCTTGTAGAACCCCTGGTAGGCTGAATAGGTTATGGTAGAGGTTGATTAGCAGTCTGGTTTAGTGTGATTTCAATTACTGTTTCTGCAGATGTGGGTTCTGCAGTTTCTGGTGCTGCACATATGGGTTCTGTTTGTGAGTTGGCTCGTGGAGAAGAGTCTGTAGTGTCTAGAAAAACAGTAGGTAGAACAAGGTTAGGAAAAGGATCAACAACATTATCTGAACGTGTTAGGGAATGAAATGGAAAAACTGATTCATCAATACCACATCTCGAGAGATGAAGAATGTTCTTTTATGCAGATCATACAACCGATAACCCTTATATCATTTAGGATATCCAACAAATATGGCAGGGATGGCCCTAGCAGAAAATTTGTTTCTCTGTGACTGAAGTGTGGATGCAAAGCACAAGCACCCAAATGACCTTAAATCATGGTAATTTGGTTGTTTGTGAAATAGCATTTCAAATGGTGATTTGTCCTTGATAATAGGAGATGGCATCCTATTTATAAAAGGTTGCTGTCATAAGACGATCACCCCAAAAAGACAATGGCACCTTTGATTGAAAATATAATGACCTTGCAACATTCAATAGATGTTGATGCTTGCGTTCAACCACTGAGTTTTGTTGGGGCCTTTCAACACAACTGTACCGATGTAAAGTTCCCTTTGCTGTAAGGAAATCATGAAGGGCCAATTCCTTTCCATTGTCAGAACGAAATACTTTGATGACTGTTTTAAATTGAGTTTCAACATAAGCAATGAACTCAGTGATTAATTTTGGAGCCTCAGCTTTGGACTGCATTAAAAATGTCCATGTAAACCGACTATGATCGTCCACCAATGTTAAAAAGTATCTCTGGCCAGCATAGGTAGGCACTCGAAATGGCCCCCAAGTATCACAATGTAGTAAGTCAAATGGAGCATCAGAAAAGTTATTGTTGGACACAAAAGAAAGGCGCTTTTGTTTTGCTAATGGACAAATGGTACATTTATTAGGGTCAAGTGAAGTACAAGGAAGTTGAATTTTATTCCTAAGAACCTCTAAATGCCTTGGGGATATATGCCCAAGTCGTGAGTGCCATACAAACTCAGAAACAGAATTGGAAATAGACACAGAATTGCAAAGCAAAGTACAAGGAATTGTAGGGCTTGGAGTTGAAGGGCTTAGATGAGCCTTGAAGACATAAAGGCCTTCTTGTACATCACCCTTGCCAATCATCTTCATTGATTTGCTGTCCTGGATATAAAACGAAATTGCATAAAATTGAACAATGAATTTGTGAGATTTTAACAACGAACTGACCGAAATGAGATTAAACCTAAAATCTGAAATATAAAAGACATTTTCTAAAGTATGCTCTTTTGACAAGCAAACTGAACCTATAACTAAGACTGGTATTTTGACTTTTGTAGGCAAGATGACAAAGGAATTAAGAATTGATTTATATGTGTTAAAGTGCGAAAGAGATGAAGAATTGTGGTTTGTTGCTCCTGAATCTAAGACCCAACAATTTACATCAGAAAAAAGGTTTTTTGGTGCAGATAATGCTATACCTGCAGAAGAAGAAGAGTTTGACTGTGGTTGCTCCATAAGTGTCTTAGTAGCACGTGATAACTGGGAAGTCAACATAGCCAATAGCTGTTGACACTGTGCTGGGGAAATTTGGACATTAGAATCTGGAATATGAACTGCATCATTATTAACTTGGCCAGCCACAGCTTGCACAGGAGTTTGCTTTGATCTAGGCTTATAACCAGGAGGGTAGCCATGAAGTTTAAAGCACTTATCTCTGGTGTGACCAAGAATATCCCAGTAAGCGCAGGTTGGTCTATCCTTTTTGAATTGTTTCTTGACTGAAGCATCATTGTTTGCCTTAGCATCATCAGATCTGACAGCAAGTGCTAAACTGGGGTCCTGTGCAGCAGGTAAAGCAGAACCGACCTCCCTTTGCTTTTCTTCTTGAATCACCAAGGAAAAAACCTTGTTTATGGATGGAAATGATTCCATTAGCAGTATATTGCCTCTAACTCGAGCAAAAGAATCACTTAAACCCATCAGAAATGACATAACATATGAGTGTTGATATTCAAGTAGAGGTTTGACTCTTCCACAATTGCAAGTGCAAATTGGGCGATAATCATTCAGCTCCTCCCATATTGCCTTCAGCTTAGTAAAATACTGACTTACAGAACTTTGGCCTTGAGTTAAACCCATCAATTGCTTGCGCAATTGAAAGATTCTTGGCCCATTCTTTTGCTGAAATCGCTCCGAGATCATTCCAGATTTCTGCAGCAGTTCCTGCATACATAATACTAGGAACGATGTCTTTAGCTACTGAATTGAACAGCCAAGAAATCACAACATTGTTGCTGCGCATCCAAGAATGCAAGAGCTGTGGATCAGTGTCATCAGGACGACGTAGAGAGCCATCGATGAAGCCAATTTTGTTCTTCACCGAAAGAGCTACTTCCATTGCCCTGTTCCATGAGTTGTAATTATCACCTGTAAGCTGCTGCGACACTAAGATCAGACCAGGCCCATCAGAGTGATTCAGGAAGTAAGGATTTGTAGATTCATCCATGACAGTGAGAAAGAAACAATGCGGGAAAATGAGAGAAAAGGCAAGAAAATGCAAGAATTTGAAAAGAGATCAGAGAATAGCGCTCTTCACTGATACCATATTAGAAAGTGAATTGTATCTAGTAAATGGTGATGCAGATTGTATTAACTATTAACTTACAAGTATATATTCAGGATGTGAATGCTAACAGGAACATAACGAAATAACAAAATTAACGGCTAGCTTAACTAATTCATAACTACTATACTGTCCCTGTAATATAACTCTAATATACACTTAGCCTTAATTTTTCAGTCTCATTCTTCACCAGAGAGGCTGCATCTATGTTTTCACTTGTAGCTTCCGCTGCACCCGTGTCTTATGTTTTCCACCAGCGCTTCGCTGCGTTCTTGGAGACTTGCACAAGTCTCCGCCCCTCGCTTATCTATAGACTTTTTTTTTTTTTGGTAACTTATCTTTAAATTGGGTCACTTGCGCTTTTTTTTTTTTTTTTTTTTTTATTTCATTGCGGGAATTCTCTGCTCTTAAGTTAAAGATTAACTTTACTGTTTCTACAGTATTTTTTATTATTTACGGTCCTTTATATATATATATAATATCTTTATTTTAGTTTTTTAAAAAGCATTATAAGCTTGTACTATATAAATATTATATCTGATACTAGTATTCTTATTTTCATATCACAATAATTTTTTTTGAAACTGTGATTTTTTTACTGATTATTAATTATTTTAAAATGATAAGTATTATTTTCAATTCAATAATAGCACTAAAAATAAGAATAATAATTTTTATAACATAATTTATGAGTATACCTAGAAAATAAAGAAATGAAATACAAAGGTAACATGGATAAAGTAATATGAACTTCATTTTCTTTTTATAATTACATGTCTAAAAATGATTTTACTTAACATCATTCAAACAACACTTGCGAAAATCACTTTTCACATAAACGTGTCCGAACCTAAATTACTTTTTTGTAAACTCATTTTTGACTAAAATTAAGTTTATAAAATTTAATTTAAATATACAATAAATAATTTATTCTTTCCCAATTTTCTTAATCATACTTAAGGAAAATATAATATTCTTTTAACTTTGAACTTGTTAATTCTAAATATAAAACACAAACACTATAATTATTAATCATACTTAAAGATTAAAACTTGATACTTCCCAGTGTTACTCCTAATTTAAACTTAAAGATTATATATTGGATACTTTCCAATGTTACTCTCCTTAATCAAGCTTAAGGATTGAATATCATATCATATGCTTTTAATGATAATACATTAATTATTTTAAAAAAATAAAGAACACTGGGACTTGTTACTTTTAGTTAAAAATTAACTATTTGACACTTCCAACTTCTAAATCATATTAAAGATTAAATATCATATACAGTTCAAACTTTAGAGTAAACAATATCAATTCAATCGTGACTGTGCCTGCGAATTAGTCTCATAACAATGACGGTGGGGATACTCCAGTCAAAGGCCAAAAATCAATATCATGTATATCTAACTAAAAAATGTTATTTTCATAATAAAAAAACACTAAACTTATTAATTAGTTAAAGATTAAGTAATTGATATTTCTTAATATTACTTTGACACTTTATTATGTGACTTTCAAATCATATTTAATGATTAAATATTATATACATTTAACTAGAACATATTATTTTCATAAATTAAAAAAATAGAACTTATTAATCATAATCAATGATTTAGTAATCTATACTTTCCGATATTACATCTTAATGATACTTAAGGATTCAATAGGATATGTTTTTAACTAGAACATGTTAAGCATAAAAGAAAAACACTAAGACTTATTAATCATAATAAAAGGATAAAATATGAAATACAGTTAGACATTATAATTTCAAATACAAAAACACTAGAACTTATTAATTATAGTTAAATATTGTGTATTTGATGCTTCCTAATATTACTTCATAATCATATATAAAATTAAATAATTAATAGTTAGTAACACAATTTCTTAATCATAATTAAAGATTTATCAATTCATAATTAGGTAAAGGCTGAAATGAATTTTTGGTCCCTATAGTTTACATTGATTTTTGATTTAGTCCTACACTTTTTTTTATTTTCAAATCGATCCTCATAGTTACAAACATTTTCAAAAGCATCATTAATGTTAGGTGCTGTTATCACACCGTCAGCTACTTGAATGACATGGCTGACAAATGCTAAGATGTCCTATTTTTCTCCATTTCACTTGCGTATATGGTAAAATGGGGTTGACTTGAAACACATGTTGGTATCCATTTCATTTCTTTGCATTTCATTCCAAATGCTCCTATCCTCCTTATCGAATAAGAAACATTGGTCTCTGCTTCCCTCAATCTCTTCGAGGTGTTTCCTTGTGTGAGGTCAAAGTTAGGATTAGGAGGAGAAGGAGTTGAGTTTCGGTGGTTGGAGTGACTTCCGATGGCTTTTTCGTCTTCTAATCCACATGAGCATCCCCAAATTCTAACATATTGATTTTTTATTTCTGTTACATTAATGTCAAAACTAACATTACGTTAATGTTAAAACTGGTTCTGAAATGGGGGGTTTTTTCCTTGTAAAACCGTGTTGGTTATTAGGGTTTTTGTTTGGAAGAGTTAATGAATGTGGACAAGAATATGAAATAGGTTTTGGGTGTTGAACACAAATGGGTTTCGTGCGTGTTTCTATATGTTATTGTTTTTGTGATTGGGTTGTTAGGATGATTAAGTGGCTTAATGCATTATTTTTGTATTTTATTCTTTGTGTTAAAGGACTTTATTTTGTTTGGAATAGGTTAATTGATTGGATTGTATTTTGGCTGACAATGTTAATGAATCTAAAATGAGTTTTTTGTATTTGGGTTGTGATCTTGTATTTTTTCTTGTGTTTTATATCATATAATTTGCCTACCATGTTCACTGCATATATATACCATAGGGGCAACTATTAATGAAAAGCTACAAGAAAGAATGTAGGTTGAATTATGTAGGAAGATTGAAATATACTCTTAAGGATTGTGATCCTGATATGTGGTCACTGCAAGAGATTGTTGGAACCCTTAGGAGTTTAGGATACAAGGAAATGTAAAGGTTTATTGCTGCAAGCCTAGGTTTCCACTTGATGATGGCTTGGTAGAAGCAAAAAATGATAAAGAGGTTATGAAGATTGCTGAAATTAGGACGAGCATTTGTGCAAGGGAGGTTCATGTCTATATCATACATGGGTGTGATTCTTCATATAGGATTCAATTAACACCACAAGAGGAAGACATGGAGGTAGATAAAGAGACAATGGCTAATGATGTAGATGATAACAGTGATTTTATTGTGGAAGGAATTCATTTTGATGATTCTGAAGATGAAGCCAATGATGATTGTTTTGCCTAATACATTGATGACATTCCTGAAGAACCAATTGAAGCTATTGATAAAAGCATGCCCACTGGACCCTCACAACCAACATGTGCACCCACTAAGGGAGCCATTTCACAAGTGGTGTTGGATGAACTTGAGAAGATTGCTTCTTATTATAAGATTGATTAACTCCTTAATGATGATGGAGATAGTTAGGAGGATGAGATTGGTAAACCAAAAAAGCAAAAATACCATCAATACAATCCTGCTGAGATGTGTGTTGACTTCAAATTTAAGCTGGGTATGGAGTTTACTTCTATCAAACAAGGCAACCATTGCAAAGGACTGTGCAACTAGGATAGGGTAGTTAAGAACCCGTGAATGCAACTAAGAAATCTAGCATTGGACAGTAATTTGGAATTTAGAAATAGGAACAGACCAGCTGGACTACACTTTTGATGTTTTGAACACAACTTTTTATGTTTAGATTTGTCCATATATTGTTGTCATAGGGCATCTTTTGTATTATTGTACTACCCATGTGCAGGTTGTGTCTTTTTTTTTTTTAACAGTCATATGCAAGGTCTATTGTTTTGTTTCGGTGATATTACATATTGCTAATTTAAATGTACAATTAGTTATTTGCTTATTTTATTCTTAGAGCTGTTTAATATATTGTTTATCATATTCGTTTGTTAATTATTTGCTGTCACAATAAACAATTAAAATGTGAACAATGTAATTGTTATCAAAACAAAGAATGTAGATAAACTGCCAAATTTATTGATGGGTGCAATAAAATACAGCAAAATATTCTACCTTTATACACTTTTAGATATAGGAAAATATTCCACCCTTGTACAAACCTACATTACTCTCGTAGATTCAACATTCATATAGAAACCTACACTACTCTAATAGCAACAACTTTGAAAACATATTAGCAATCTTCATCCTTGATGGCCATTTCATACAGCAACCAAAATCACAATTACAGTCACAACCCAAGAACAGAACATTATCCACTTGTACACCCAAATTTGTTTCTTCAATTGTGCACCATTCTTTACTAACCTTCAAGAACCTCTCTTGCACCAGTGGGGATAGATTGATCCACCCACTAGAAGAAACCACATGACTAATTTTCCTTTAAAAAACAAATCAGAATAAGGTGAAGATCAAGTATAAATATCACAATATCAGTAGCAACAGTTTATAACCCTTACTCTGTAATTTGGGCACCTTAAAAATTTCCATCCAAGATTTTCTTTCGTCTAAGAGGTGAAGATCAGTACTTTTCCACCGTAGTCGCAGTATAAGACTCTCTTCCTTCGGCTGAAGCTGCTCTCATATGCCTCAGACTCCATGGCCATGTTGGGTTGTTTTCTTCCCTCTTTCGTTGTCCTTCTTCATTTTCCTTTGTATTGCAGAATGAGAAATTTGTTTATGCAGTCCAATCTCCTGTCATTACCTCTTCCTAATTGGGAGTTTTGGGAATTTTGTTAAGTTAGGATTTGAGATAGGGAAGATGCCATATTGTATTTCAAGTCAGCCTCATTTTGCCATATATGCAAGTGAAATGGAAAAAAGTAAAACATCTTAGCATTTATCAATCATGTCATCCAAGTAGCTGATGGTGTGATAATAGCACCTGATATTAGGGATGCTTTTGAAAATATTTATAACTATGAGAATCGATTTGAAAATAAAAAAAGTATAGAGATTAAATAAAAAATTAATATAAACTATAAGGACCAAAAGTTCATTTTAACTTTAGGTGAAATATAACATATATTACTTCCAAATATAACATATATGGTGCTGCTCTGAAAACTTCAACGATTTTCATGGCTTTTTTGGGTTGCAGCTTGTAACAAACACGATAGCTGGACAGGCTGCTTTTTGTTTCTGATTTCTCTCCACAACGATCCTTGTCTACGTCATCTATAATCCTTTCTCCTCGAGAAATGAATTAGTCAAACAGTAACGCTATTGATTAGCACTGTTTTGCCCACTTGGTACAAAGGAAATCAATGTTCTGAAAACCGGACCGGACCAGCCGGTTCGACCGGTCGGACCGGGAACCGGTTCCCTAACCGGTTCGGGTCATCTTCGAAAACCGTTGCGGTCAAAAACCGGTCAAACCGGGCAAACTGGCGCCGGTCCGTACAGTTTCCCGGTTCTGCTCTTTTTTTTTTTGAATTTTTACGTCAAAACGACGTCGTTTTGATATATATTTTTTCAAAAAAAAAAAAACCGGACGACGTCGTTTTGGTTTGAATGAAAACCGAACGCTTGCCCGCGCTGCGGAAAGTCGGAAACTCTCGCGCCCTCGCTGCTCTGCGTCGTCTTGCCGTTCGGTCGTCTCTCGCCGAAACGCTCGCCCTCACTGGCTCGCTGCTCCGCGTCGTCTCTCACGTCTCACCGTTCGGTCGTCTCTCACCGAAACCCTCGCTGGCTCGCTGCGGAAGCGGAAGACGAAACCCACGTGCGTCCGTCTGCGTCGGTGCGTCCGTCTGCGTCGGTGCGTCCGCAACTCCGGTTTCTTATCATTAGAAACCCTCGCTATCGGAGATCCTCAGGTATACACGGATACACCTCTGCACATTTTTTATTTTTATTTTCTTATGTTTTTCCATTTTTGTATCTAGAATCTGGATGCCGAGAATGGGGAAGATTGTGTGTTTAAATTTGATCTTGCAGATGATTTTGATTATTGTTTGTGCCATGTACACTGTGTGGGTTGTAGCATTTTTGTGTTTCAAATAATTTTATTATTAATTTTATATTGTATTTTATAATTTTTATTTATTTTAGTACTATATAAATAATTATATATATTTATATATAAATATAAATATATATTTAATTATATTCCGGTTCGACCACAGTTCGACCACGGTTCGACCATTGAACCTTGAATTAGTACCTCGACCGGTTCAATGACCGGTTCGATTTTCAGAACCTTGAAGGAAATCATACTCCTACCCCAATTTTTCATGTCACATCCAATGGCTTGTTTTTATATAAATATTGAAAAAAAATTATTAATTGATATTTTCTTTTTTTAATATTATTGATTAAAATATACTAAAATCTAATAAGATTTAAAATCGACTTAAGTGAAGAAGACTTTTAACATTCACAAAATAAATTATTTTAAAAAATTATTTGTTGTCGTAGGTTATGACAATTTTTTAATTAATTTTTTTTTAAATATTGATCATTTAATTTGGAAGTTGTCTTAACTTTAAGTGGCTTTTTAACTGTAATTGAAAAAAATTTCATCTTGGATGACTTATTAATTGAGTTGTTAATTTTTTTAAAAAAAAATTAGTTTGGAAATTGTCATAATTTACAGTAACTTTTCAATTAGTTTTTTAAAAAAATTATTTTGTACAGGTCCAAAGTCATCCTAATTTAAAATTACTTCTAATCACCACAAATTTTAACACACTTTGATAAATAATCTAAAAAAAGCATATAAAGAAAAATAAAAAAAAAACTTGCCATATTTATATAAGAAAGCCCACAACCTATACCTTGAAAAGAAGAAATTAAAGAGAGTTAAAAGATGTATTTTTCTTATTTTATTATCTAATAAAAATAATATAATAAAAATAATGTATAAATAATATTGTTGTCGTCTTGTAAACCTACCAAATGGCAAGGTGTGTATAACTTTAATTTTAGAAATAGAAATATTTGTACACCAAAAAGTTATATCTTCTCTTTACATATATTATAAGACATATTAAGAAAAGAAATTAAGAAAAGAAAGTAGGAAAGAAAAAAAAAAACCTGAATTATGATTATAATTTTGCAGCATAAAAAATATAAAGTAAAAGTGTAAAATATTGGTTTACAGATAACATTTCTGAAAAATAGAAATGTTATTGGTATGTCGTTTTCAATGCTGAATCTGACTCACTTAATTGATATTCACAGAAAAAAAAAATGTACAGATATAATGTTTAGTTTTGCAGGTGTTCTATGAAAATAAATTTAAAGTATTTTTTAAAAAAATTAATCATTTATCAATATCGTTTCTTAAAGATTAATTTTATTAATTAATTCTATCAAATTTCAAGTCATTTGAAAATATCATCTTTTTATTCTTTTTATTTTTATCAATTTAGTTTCTCAAAAGAATTAAATTTTTGTGAATTTAAAATTAGAAAAATTAAATTAATAATTAATCTCTAAAAAATGAAATTGATAAAAGAAGTATATGTAAGGGATAAAAAAAAAAATTTTCCTAAATTTAAATGATTGGAAGTGTCAATATTAATCCAAACTTGAGAATTTTGTTTGTATAAAGGCTTTCAGCACACAGAATGTGCAGTTACAAGCTGAGGAGTTACTTACCCATTACTGAATTCAATTGCAAGTTACTGGGTAACCTACCCTTGTCAATTTTTTTTTCTTTTGTTTCACCAAGGTATTCGATGGGTATTATTGTGAGATTAATCTTGCAGACATGATTGCTACTAATTAGACATGATTGCTACTAATTACTATAACCAAGAGTTCCTCTTAACAAATATTTACTTCAAGATTTAAACTTTTATATTCCTCTTTAGAGTACAACTTGTTTACTAGCATATTTAACCCTTATTAATTTGGAGAGAAGTTAAGCTCAATTAAAATTAAGACATATCACAAGTCTCAAAAGGCTCAACAAAAACTTACACTAATATTTATAAATTATTTATCAATAAAAAATCTTAATAAAAATCGAACCTAAAACATTTCATATTATAACAACATCAACTTTACTCCTTCTTAATTGTTTTCATTATTGTTATGCACTTTTAAATTTTCAAGAATTTTTTTAAATTTTATATTGTTTACAAACTATGGCTTTTGAGTTCATTTTATAAAATCTTAATATATATATATATATATATATATATATATATATATATATTCTTTAATTTTTAAATCACGTGAGTATAATTAAGAGTTTAAAAAAGTTTTCAATTTATAATTTCAATATATATTCTTAAATTTTTAAATTTTTATTTTAAACAAAATTTGTAATTTCTAAAATAGATAATTTTGACAAAGAAAGGTTTTAAAAGTAATAAAAACATATGATAGAAAGTATTGAAAGTAAGACGTGAAAATTTTTTTTGAATTTATAAATCAATATAGAACCGTTTTCACCTCACGCGCTTCCATAAGCAAGCAATGCTATTGTTTTGTGGGATTTATGGATTCATACAGTCATACTCATGAATCTGTGTGAGCTTTTAAAATCATATCAGTTTTCAATTTTTCTTTTTTTTTTTATGGGACTTATTGGGATGCATTTTCCAACAAAATTATAACAATTAGTTACACATATTTTAAATAAAATTATAATATTTTAAAATAATGTTACAATATGATTTTAAAAAGTCTTATTTAAAAGAATTTAAATAGTTACAGTATAATTTTAAATTTTGAAATTATATTATAATTTTATTTTCAAATATTGCAATTTTTTCAAAAAAATATTTATAATTTTATTAAAAATTATTATAATTTTGCTGTGCGACGCACTTGACTAAATTCCTTTTCAGTTTTTGCATATTTAAGACCCATAAATTTATTTGAAAAAGAGGAAAAAAGCATACAAATTCCTTTAACTTTGAATAGTTTGTAAATAATCATCATAAATTATAAAATCTTCTTATTAGATTCTAAAAATTAATGATTTGTTATAATAGATTCTTTTATCTAATTTTAGTCAAATTTCTTATGACAGGTTTTTTATGTGATTAGTACGTGTTTTTAATCCTAAATTAATAATTTTAATAATTTTTTTCCTTTAAACATTTCAATAAAACTAAAGATTATGTCTAAAAATATCTAAAAATAAAAATAAAGAAATAAAAAAAATTAAATTATTAATTTATGTTTATAGGCACATACTAGTCACATAAGAGAGATTGCTTTAAAAAATTTAACTGATATTGAATGAAAGGATATTTTATAATAAATTACTTAATTTAGAAACTTAATAAAAGAATTTTATAATTTATTATGATTATTTATAAATTATTTAAAGTTAAAGGGGTTTATATTATTATTTTTTCAAAAGAAAAAATTAATGCTTCTGTCAAATGACATTATTGATGTGCCTTTAGAGGAAAAGAAGGATTCAAAATCCCATCTCATTCTATTTTATATAATTTGGGTGTTGGTCATGTAGCACAATTCCAATGTTTGGAAATAACTCGTTTTTAGAAAAAATTACTCTTTTTAAGTTCTTTTAATAAAATTTTAATTATAAGATATTTTAATTATAAAATAAATTAACTCAAATACATATAAAATGGTTTTTATATATAGGGTAAAATACATTTTATCTCCCTAAGGTATAGTCCTTTATCAACTTATTCTTTTAAAATTTATTTTGTATCACTTAAATGTCCTAACGTTTAGGTTAAATCAAAGACATTACTTTTTCAATTAAATCAAACATAAATATATTTAAAATCAAACTTTAGGAGGTTATGTGATAAAAATCCAAACTTCATTGGAGTTAAGTGATAAAAATCCATATTCAAGGGGGTTATGTGATAAAAAATAACTTCTCTTTTTGTACAAGTAAAATCACATGATATGTGCACATGCCATATGTTTCATTTGAGTTAATGGTCAAAGTAACGTTTTCAGTTCAACCTAAATGTGAGGGAGTTAAGTGAGACAAAATAAATTTTAAGGAAGTAAGTTAAGATACCCCTATACTTTGGGGGAGTAATGTGTATTTTATCTTTATATCTAACATACCTAACATGTAAGAGACCTTTTGGCTTGAAATATTGACAATTGTCAAAACCTTTTCTTTATAGATAACTAAAGCCCTTTTTACTTTATGTTGAAATTTAACTTTATTATGAAAAATGAGGCTGCAAAGATTAATCTATAGATCACTTAATTATAAAGACTATGATGTTATATCAAGAACTAATAATTTCAAAAAGTTTATGCTATTAGGTGAAAGTTCAATAATAATTTTTAGAGTAAGCACTTATTTGAATCCCCTAAATATATAAGTAACATTAATTTAATCTTTCAAAAAAAGTTAACATCAATTTAATCCTTTAATTATGAAAAGTGACATTAAAATAGTCCTTCTGTTAAGAACCATAAGAACAACATTAATGAATCTTTTGATTGAAGAGTCAAATTGATATCATTGTCTATAATTGATGAACTAAATTATTAATCTCACTTTTTATAATTAAAGGAATAAATTGATGTCATTTTTTTGGAGTATCAAATTTATGTTACTTTTTATCATTTAAGGACTAAATTGATATTAACTTTTTAATAAAATCAAATTACTATTTGTAAGGACTAATATGAATATTTACTCTAATTTTTATATCTAATAATATGTGCCTAAAGCAATAAGATTTTGTGTCAAATGATACATACGACGTTGTCACTCAAGGAATTAGTCCATTAATTGAAAATGCTACTAAGTAGATATGATTACAAGAAGTGCCAAAAAGATTATGCAATTCCAAATTAAAGAACAATGTTATTTGCACATCATTTTTATTATACCATTTTTATATTATTTTTTTAAATAATAAAATAAGAGAAACATACATTTCAACACACTATTTTTTTTTCTAAACAAGTAGATGTAAGTAACAGTCTAATAAAGTAGTGTGCAACAAACATTTTCCCAAATTAAGTTGGACTTGTTTAAAGATTGCATAGTTGAATTGTCAATCATTCTAATACCTTAGAAAAGAAGGTAAAATGAAAAATAAATCAACAGCTTCATAAGAAGACTCACCATGCTGAAATTATCGGGTTTAAATGGAGAGAAGGAAGAAAAAAGAACAGAGATTAAATAATAGTATTAGATTGATAAGAGAAAAAAATAATAGATATGTTTAATGTGTTACAAAAGACAAAACACTAATCTTTATTTTTATTTCAGTAACCCTAATCAAATAAGAAAATAAATCAAGAAACATAATAAAATTAGAATACTAATAGGTTGCATTCATTCTTATAATTATTGTTTATTTTGTCTTACTTAGAGTTTTATTAGCTATATTCTCTGCTCTTTTATGTTATATTAGGTTAATTGCTCTTCCTTGTACACTTTGACATTTTTCTTAACGTTTTCAAGTGTCTTTGATGATGTTTTAAAGCAACCCTAATGGAGCTAGAATTCTTAAAATGGGTTGGATTCAAGTGTGGATTGAAGAATTTTGTGCTGGTTGACTTTTGTCCACTAAAACAGCTATAATTAACTTAAGATACAAAGGTCTAAATTATGTGATTTCAAAACCTATGAAAAGTTAAAGATATAAGTTTATAATTTCATGTTGACCACAAAGCCTAATTCTCAGCCTAAAGATCTATAAATCCTAGAGGAAAATTGCATGTCCCACTTGCATAAAAGGTTTAGAATTTTAATTGGTCTTGAACTCTTTAATAAAAATAGATTTGAGATACCTAGACCCTAATTCTAAAGGAAGTGAAACTCTCCACTATAAAAAGGCAATGGTAGAAGAGAAATGAGTAAGAGATTTCATCATATTTAAGACTATGCTAAGCTAGATCTTTCTTTTTGAATTCAAAGCTCAAGTGGAGAACAATACAGAAAACATGGCCACACTCAAGATGTATAGTACCACTTTGATACTATATTAATTTTATTTCAAAACTAATTAATGTTAAATAGAGTTGTTAACTGGCATATAAACTGTGCTATGAAAATTGAGGTAAACAATGTAAGATTTTAAAAAAATTTAAGAGAAATTAATTGAAAAATTAAAATTATTAAAATTAGAGTTTGTGATAATTTGATTGATAAATTAAGAAATAATAATTGATTTGAAAACTAAAGTTTTGTGAGATGAAACACAACGCTACCATAATGAGCCCTTAATTATTTATCAAATTAAAAAATAATTTTTTAAAAAATGATTTTAAAAACTAAAATTATAATCTATACTTTTTAACCTCTAAGTTTTTTTTTATAGATTTTTCAAATCTTGAAAATTTTCACAAATTTTTCATTTTTTTAAATTATAAAATTTTATAAATCACTAGAAATAATAATTAAATAAAATCAATCAACGTGATACAATTTCTCTGTAAACATATGTCATATTCAAAATCAAATTACGATGAACAGTGCATTGAATGAAATGATAATTAATGTACACAACTGCATCCTTTTTAAAAATTACCAGTCATCCAACAAGGTAAAAAACAAAGCCGCACACAATAAATGACCAACCAACATTGAAATTCAAAAAAGAGTATAAAAAATAGCTAGACTCAAACCTTTTGGGTTAAATCAAATCATATTCTTATCCGTGTGGAGTGGACAACTACGAAACTGTAAAGCCAAGAGAAAATCCCAAATTTAATATGATTCATTAATCAGTCCGATGAACATCACTTCGTCTTCCTCATGCTTATTGTTTTTCGAGGCGCGGTACCCCACTATTCAAAAACAAAGTTCTCCTGGCCCATGGCATTAACCCTTCTCTTTGATATTTAAGCAAGATTAAACTTTAATTTAGCCTTTTAATGATTATATCGACGTAATTTTAATCTTTTAAAAAATATGATTCATTAATCAGTTCCAAATTTAAGCCAAGAGAAAATCCCAAATTTAATATGATTCATTAATCAGGCCGAGGAACATCACTTCGTCTTTCTCATGCTTATTGTTTTTCGAGGTGCGGTACCCCACTTTTCAAAGACAAGGTTCTCCTAGCCCATGGCATTAACCATTCTCTTTGATATTTAAGCAAGATTAAATTTTAATTTAGTTATATCAATGTAATTTTACTTTTTTAAAAAATATTGATATTAATTTAATTATTAAATTATAAAAAATAATATTATTTTAATTTTTAAAAAATTATTATTTTAATTCTTTAATCATCAAAAATATTATTAATTTAGTCTATTAATTATATAAAATTATTATTAATCAAGTTTTTTAATTATAAAAATTATATTAATATAGTCTCTATTCGTACAGAAAAGAACGATTTTAATGTTATATTTTATAATTTTAAAACTAAATCGATACTGACATTCTTTAAAAAATTAAAATAACGTTAACATAATTTTTAAAATATTAAATTAAAAGTTTACTCTCCAAACAATAACAAAACCTCTGTAGGCATGAGCACCAAACAAAACACAAGATTCAAAGCAAATAGCAACTATCTATTATTAAGAATACTACATTTAGTTTACTTAAGTTATAACCCTTAAATAACATAATTATTCAAATGATTAAATTAAATATAAAATATTAAATAATAAGATTTAATTTAAATTTCAGCTATTCAGTACAGTACTTTAAAAATACTTTAGTATTTTTCTTAAAACAGAGCATTTATAAACAGTGTACTAACAAGCACACCAAGTCAGCACAACAACAAAACCAACACACAAAATGGTAGAAACTGCATAACTTTTAGAGGTGAAACCATAATCTCATCAATAGTAAAGTCCGAAACAACGCTCAGCAGCCGATGCTAGCCTATTATAACTATTTCATGCAGCAAATAACCAGACTTTCATTTAAACTTTTTGTCAAATGGATTGTGTACAACCAGCAGCCATGTCTGCCGAGTTGGACTAAATGAAACCCGGTATAATCCCCACATGCCTCGCCAAGAAAATCATTATTTTGACCAATAAAAATCATTACGAAAATCATTCTTTTGCAATTAAACATTCACGAGTTAATTTTATTAACACCAACTAAGTTTTCAACCATAAATCACTAGCAAACTTATCAGCAAATCAAATTTACAAAATCAAGCCACGGGGATAGACTGACTGATCAAAGGAATTTGGATAAAATATTGGATTCTCATATGCAAAGGTTACATTTCCTTTTGACTAATAGTCCCTCTCAAGAGGTAGGCCTCTACTTGCCATGTCTTTTGGAATTCCATACTTGCCAGTGACCGTAGAATTGGAGTAACATATCTTACTATTATTTTATTTAGAAAAAGAAAAAAAAGTTTACAAAATCAAATAAACAACCGCAGTCTTCAACTTCAACAACAACAACAAAAAAATTCCAGAGATAGGTAAGAAATCAGCAAATGTGCATTAAAGACAATGATAATAGCACTTCTGAAGGTAACTGAACCAAGTACCGACCGAACAAGCCAGGTGTACAGCTTTCAGAGGGATTCAAGACCTTTGACAAACAAAGAAGCAAAGGCCTCCATTACACCTTTCTTTGCCACCAAACCGATCTCAACTCCACCACTTCTGCTATCTGAAAGACAAATTCCTCCAGTTCTGTCTATAGATGCCATCTCCACCTTCTTTGGTCTTCCCCACCCAAAATCACTACTGTAGACCTCAAACCTCGGGGATCCAGCACTGCCAATCATCTTGTCTTCACTGTTTAAAGAATCATGCAACAGTGACGCCCAACGTTCTGCTCCACTCAGCACTCCATTCTTCAGTGTTTCCAAAGATGCACTCAGGGCCTCCACAGCCACGATTAGCCCATCTTCCCCTAAAATTCCTCTCGTTTCAGCAACTGCAAGTCGGCTTGTAATGCAGTTTCCAAAATATGTTGAAGGAAGAGGTGGTTCTAAGCGAGGCCTGCAATCAATATTCAGAGCCAACAAAACTTCATTGCTTTTCATTTCCTCTGCCGCCACTCTGCAAACCCATGCATAGGCAAGAGATACAGTGAACGTTGACAAGTGAAGGTTCCCTTTCTGCTTAGCCTTTACTAATTGCTTGAGATTTTCAATATTTGGGCGAGACAATTCAAACACGCCTCTAGTAGCCTCTTCTAAAACTCTGAAATCCCAAACCATTAGGTTTCTGTTGTTGGGTCCACCCTGCTTCAAATACTCGCTGACATATTTTGCATCGAGCTCATTGGGGTCTTTGAGTACTTCCCTGTCATAGAAAGGAGTCAGTTCAGAAGGCAAAGAACACGGTGATTCTCCTAGCCTGTTGCAAAGATAAGCCCACGATTTCATAAACGATGTCGAAGTTTTCCCATCCATAACAGCATGGTGCGAAGTGATTCCAATGCAAAAACCAGAGTTTGGAAACAGAGTGACTTGCAGTGCCAACACCGCAGCTTGATCATAGGATATGGTCAAGTGGGGAACAAGGTGGTGAATTTCTGTAGCTTCACAAAGATCGGTACCTGCGAGATGGTTGAAATCGGCATCAGATTCAGCAACAGTGAGGGAAACAGTGTCCCCTGTGGCATATCTGATGATGGGTTTGTTGGTGTCAAGGGACCAAGTGAGGTGGCCAGCAACAGGAAAGAAGTAGCCAAGCGAAAGAGCAAGAGAGCGTTTGAGTTTGGGAAGAACGGAATCGAAGAAGAGTGAGGTTGGGTGAGAGAATTCATAGAAGAAAAGGCGTTGAACAGGAGGCAACCTTTAACCAGAGAATATCAAAGAAGGTCAGGGGAAGCGAAGTTGGGGTGGGTAACTGATCTGATAGCAGCGATGGTGCTGCTCTGAAAACTTCAACGATTTTCATGGCTTTTTGGGTTGCAGCTTGCGACAAACATGAAAGCCAGACAAGGGTGCTTCTTGTTTGTGATTTCACGGAGATGCTGACGACGTTCCTTGTCTACGCCCGCCTCGTTTACCAACCATCTACCAGGTGGCTATTGAGTCATTGATTTTATTGAAAATTTGGTTATTTTTTATTTTAAAAATTAATTATTTAGTCATTTTATTTTTTTAAAATAAACAACTTTGATTTTTTTTTAATATGTATGCAGTTAAAAATTTAAAGAAAAATATTATTGTATCATTATAAAATTAAATTTTTATTTTAAATAAGTAATTTAAATATATTTAATAAATACATAATTTATTAAATATTTAAATTAATTCTAATAACAAGATAAATTTGTTATTAATCTTATTTTTATTAAGAATTTGACTATTTAAGAATTTATGTATATGTCACATGTATTAAAAATAATTTATTTAAAAATAAAATTAATTTTTTAATATTATTTTAATATTTTTATTAAAATTTTTAATGACACATTAATAGAAATATTTAAATTAATAATTTTTTAAAATAAAAAATTAAATTATTTATTTTGTTAAGATAAAATAATTAAAATTATAATTAAACTTTAACATATTTTAGTGAAAAATTATACAGATGATAATAAATTTAAATAACAAAATTTTTGACAGAAAGTAAGTCGAAGTGTGAAAATGAATCCAAACTTAGAAAATTTTGATGGAATTAAGAATTTTGGCAGGGAGTATAAAATTGAATTACAAGTTTCAGGCTGACCAAGTCCCGTGAGTTTTATTTTTTATTTTTTCTTAAGTTTACGGAAAAGTGAGGCTAGCTCCAAACTCAAGACAACGATGATAATAAAGGCAAAATAGACAACTCGATGGTAACAATAATTAAGTTAATCCTTAGTGGCCCTACCCACGTGAGTTTTTTTTTTTTTTCTACTTGTGGCCCTGCTCAAGCAAGTTTATTGGTTTTTTTATATAAATATTATAAAAAAAATTTATTTAATGATATTTTTTTTAAAATTATTTATTAAAATATATTAAAATTTAATAAAGTCAGAATGTTGCCCTTAGGGGGACATTTGATATGTACCAAACAATTTTTTTATGAAAATTAGTTAGAAAGTTATTATGAGTTATGATGACTCTTTAATTAACTTTTAAAAAAAAAAATTTAACCCTGTTAGAAAGTTTCCTTGAGCCAGGGTCACTTTCCAATGACTTCTTAATTAGAAAATTATTTTGTACAAATTAAAAGTTACTTTAATTTAAGATAATTTTTTATTTTATTAGATTTTAGTATATTTTGACAAATAACCTCAAAATAGCATATAATGATAAATAAATAAAAATATCATATCTATATAAAAAAAGCCTAAGTTTGTTAGTATAACAACAATAAACTTTTCTCTCTCTTAATTGTTTTTAGAGTAAATCTACACTTTGGCTCTGAAAATTTTCAAGTATAACACTTTGGTTCCTGGATGATAAATTGTTTATAAGTTAATCCATGTATTGTTGAACATCCAAATAAGTCAATCCCTTTATCAATAACATCTGTTATGTGCAAACGAAATGCTGATTTGGATTATTAAATGCTGAGTGGTCTATGGTGTGGCTATGGTGTAGCCAAAATGCAATGTTTTACTTATGCGATGATGATAAGTCTCCCTTAAAATGTTGTGTTTGTCCCTCAAAAGCCCTAAAACTCACTTCTCCATCGCAGAGGAGAGGAGTTCCACTTTGACTCAACCCATTTTGATATTGTATAATATTTATTTTTTAAAAAATATCATCTCTTATTTATTTTTGATATTTATGTAAACATTAATATATTATCATTCTTTTTATCCTCACCATATTATTATTTAAACATTGAAAAAAATTATTTTAAGTTTTTTATTTTTAAAAATTAAAGTTTTATAACTTAATTTATTAGGTCAATATATTAAAATATAAGTTATGTTCAAATTTTGAACTAATTCAATCCCAACTTGGTCTGGTCCTATTCAGGTCATACACAGACTTAAGCATAATTGGGTCTACTCAAATTTAAGAATTTAAATAAAAGAAAAAATAATTCAGTCAAAATATTGAGTCGAGTTAAGTTAAGTCAAACCCGACCCGACCATGAGCACCCATGCAATTTGGTCCCTCCATTTATGTGCCCATTATTAACTAAACAGAAATAATGATGTATCATATTTAAGAATGATGTGATACTATTATGTTTTAGCCTAACACCTCATAGTAATTTTAACATTTAAATTTACTCAGAATTTAGTCTATGAAATTTGAATTAACTTATAATTTGATCTTTGATATTTAAATTAACTCTCAAAATAATAGCATTTTCAAGTAAAATAAATCATATAAGTAACTGTGTAAGTGTCAAAGTGTAAGATAATAATGCCATATTACTTTTAATGATGACACATCATCATTTTTGTTTATTGGATACCAAACACACTAACTAAGGGACCAAATTGAAGCAAGTTTATGAATGTTAGGGAGTAAAGTAAAAAAGTTAAAATGTCAAAGATAAAATTAAAAATAAAATCAAATGTGAGGGACTAAAATAAGATTTTACTCAATTTACAAACTATAGCTTTTAAGTTCATTTTATTAAGTTTTAAAAAATATGTATTTTTATAAAACTATTTACCAAGATAAAAATTTAAATTTAAATTACACCCTCACCTAAGTATAATTAAAAATTGAAAAGATTATATTATTTCAATATATAATTTCTGAAATATTTTTAAAATTTTTAAATATTAATTTAAATAAAAATCGTAATTTATAAAATAAATAATTTGAACAAAGAAATTTCTTAGAAACAGAAAAAGTTAAAATAATAAAAATATTTGATAGATAGTATATAAAGATAAAGGAAAAATTACATTGACTGCTTTTGAAGTTGGCATTATTATATTTGATATTTTTTTTATTCAAAAAATTACATCTACTTTTCTTACGTTGTTATTTATAAAAAAAATTAATTTAAGAATCACATATAAAATAAAAAAATAAATATAATTTATTAAAAAAAGTGTCAAATATAAAAATAATATAATAATATTTTAAATAAAAAAATTAAATATAATAAATACTAGCTTAAAAAAAATTAATGTAGTTTTTCTTTAAAAGAAAAGGAGAAAAGATTTGTTTGAGTTCATATATCAATGTAGAACCGTTTTCACCTCTCGCGCTTGTATACGCATGCACTGCGGTTGTTTTCCTGGGGTATGGATTCGTACTCCTGAACCTCTGTTGGTTACATGATCTCAATATTTTTCATGTGATGTGCTAATTTTTTAAAATTGTCTTTGAATAATTATTCTAGCTATTACAAGAATTGTTATCATCTTGAAGTTTTTACCGCCTAATTTTTTATGAAATAATTACATTTTATAATATAATAACTTATTAAAGTCTCACTTTGCCTGCTTCAATTTTTGGGATGAAATTTATATATTTGTTCAGCAACTTCATTTAACAACAATTTGTTTTAAACTCAAATCTAATAGAGCTAAGAGTCCATCTATATCGTCGGTTCCGTCAAGCATTCCAGGAGGAGGATGTGCCCATCGCCTGTCACTCGTTAATTTTCGAGATGCAGTTCATATATTTATTAGACAACTTCACTTAATACTAATTAGTTTTATACTGAAATCTAACATAACTAATTTTTTATTGTTATGTTATCATTAAGAATAATTATTTAAAATATAGGTTTAAAAAAATTAATTATGAAACTGAAATAAAATACGATGTTTAATATAATATCTAATAGAAAAATGTTAAAAGTTACAAAAATTTTCTACAAAATTTTGCATGAATTAACTTTTCAACGTGCATGTATTTCTTATAACCTTTACTTATTTATTTATTTTTTACCTCCCTTTTATTCGTCTGATTCAACAATGCTCAATAACCATTCATAAAATTTTTCATAGAAAACCTTCCGTGAGAAATAGCACTCCTTTATCTAATAATACTTCTTCTACAATTAATCTAAATACAAATAAAATTCATTATTATCTATAATAAAAAAAATTTCAACTCAAAAATATTTAAGAATTATGAAGAATGAATACTTTAGAAAAAGTTGTTTAAAGCAAATCATATTATATTTAATAAAATTTTTTAAATTTAGAATAAACATCTATTTTAATATCTTAAAGATATAAGCGATATCAATTTAGTACTATAATAAAAGTTAATATCAATTTACTCTATTAATCATATAAAGTGATATCAAAATAATACTTATGTTACAAATCGTAAGAATATTGTTAATAGAACTTTTGATTAATAGACTAAATTAATGGAACTTCTTATGATTGAATGATTAAAATGATATTATTTTTTATAATTGAGAAACTAAATTAATGTTAACTTTCTTTAAAGGACTAAATTAATATCACTTTATATTATTTAAAGATTAAATTGATGTTAAATTTTAATGAAAGATCTAATTGATACATTTGTATCTTTGAAAGATTAAAATAAACATTTACTCTTAAATTTATATAAGTGTCATAATTTAAGTTTAATTATATATATATATATATATATATATATATATATATATATATATATATATATATAGGAATGCTAACTTACACACGATACATTCATGTGTATGTCAACATTCTACACTCTTTTATTTTAACAAAAATACATTTTTATCTTTTTTTAATCAACTTAAATAACTATGTTTATTTTAGTTATTATCAATCTCATAACTAACTTTATAAATTAATAAATATTTTTTTTCTTGATAATTATCAACTTCGTAATTTTTCTCTAATAATAAACATCAATTTCATTAATTAATTGAGATTGATAATAATTAAAATAGATATAATTATTTAAACTGATTAAAAAAATAAAAGAATATTTTTGTAAAAAAATATAAAATATTAACCTACACTCATATATATATATATATATATATCCACTCCATGGTAGATGCACGGTGTATGAGAAACATTGTAAAATGGTATAGGGAAAGGCCTTCTCCACTGGGCGAATGGAGTTCTAAAAGCTGAAGACTTGGTGGGAGTCGCAGGAAATCCACGCTCCACGGACCCCTGACCTTTTTTCCTTCTCCAATTGATTTCTCGATGAAATATTAGACTACGATATACAATGATAAAAGCGTACATAAAAACATTTCTTCTGGAATTCCTCCTCTCTTAGGCTGTTGGGCCGGTTGGTTATTCTTGGGCTGTGTGCATAGGGTGTCAAAATATACTAAGTCCGATAGTTAAGCTTAAATAATTTAACAAATAAATTGGGTTAAGCTAGAAAAATATGTACTCTTTTTGTGATTTTAGCCTGAAACATTTCTTCTGGAATTCCTCCTCTCTTAGGGCTGCTGGGCCGGTTGGTTGCTCTCAGAGCTGTGTGCTCATTCTATACTATCCATATAATAGGAGTGTTAAAATATAATAAGTTTGATAGGTCAGTCTAAATAACTTGATAAATAAATTGAGTTAAGTTAAAAAAATATATACTTTATTGTGATTTTGGCCTGACTCAATATGATCCGATTTTGGAGTGGTCCAAAGCAGGTTGACATGTGACAGGTCAAGCTATCCTAATGGCCTGAATGTAATTTTTTAAAAAAAAGTGTTGACATAAAGTGATGCTTTAAATTGATAATTATGAACTAATTTAATGATTTGGATGATAGTATAATTAATTGTATATATAAATATATGATAACTATTTTACAATGTCATCAATTACTAATTTTTATATTATAACTTTACATTATGTGTTAATATAATGTTTATGTTGTATAATAATATAATTGAATGTTTTATAAAAATAAAATAAAATGAATTTAAAAGTATATAATATGATTTTAATAATTTTTTAAAGTACTATAAAAATAGCTTTTTTTTTTAACCCTACCCCCTAGATAAAAAAAAAAAAAGCTTTCATCATCAAAATATACCAAAAAAAAAAACAGAAAAGTCAGGCTAATGGGTCGGGTCAATTGATCAGTGGATCGCATTAAGTTGAATTGGGCTGGCAAAAATAATGTCATGCACCTCTTTCAACCCCATTTAACCTAGTTCGAAATATGCTTTGTCCCGACCAGTCCAAATTGACACGCCACATCTAGGAGGAAATTAATAATGGAGGTAAAGAGTTTAGAGGAACAAGACACAATTATAAATATGAAGGAATAAATAATGAACATGACACTTGACTCTAGAATGAGTTGGTTAGGATCGGGATTAGCACATGGGAAATTGAACTAGGTTAATGAGATGGCTACATGAATAATAGAAGAAAAATTTATTAATTATATATTTAAGGTCTTGTTTAGTATATTATATAAATAGATAATAATATAATTAATATTATTGATCTTTATATAATATTTAGATATGATATTAGATAGTATAATATCAAATCAAAATAATTTTATTTAATTTTAAATATATAATAAATAAAGATCAAATTATTTTATTTTATATAGTTTTATATAATTAAGATTAAATAAAATTCTTTTAATTAAATAAATTATTATCTAATATCATACACAAATATGTATAGTATTAATTATACTATACCAATGTACCAAATGATGTATAAAAGTAATTTTAATCCATATTTGACTCATGTAAAGTAAAAAATTCACTTTAAAAAAAATTAAGAGTAATAAACATTGATAAAAAAAAATAATTAATATTATAATAAAAATATACATATATATAATAAATTATAAAATTGTTAAAATTTATTTTTTTATTTTTTATTGATAATTATTACTCTTTACTTTTTCTATAAAGAGAATTCTCACTTAACTAAATCATTTTAATCCATATTATTCAAATAATATTAGAAGCGTGATTCACTTCACTTAATTTTTCTATTGGATTACTGAATATGCACATGGTGGAGAGTTGGATCTCTATATTCTTGTTACGCCCGTTTCTCGTTGCAGAAGAATATTACGCGATTACTTGGCACGGGTTTCTTTCCTTGTAGTGTTGCAGTGTAGGGACTTTGCTCCTCCGTGTACCCAAAAATAACAATAATAATTTTTCTGTAAAATTTAACTTAAGCACATACTAATATAGTTTAAAATGACATAAAAATATAAAAAAATCAAATAAAATAAAAAAGTTTTAAATTATTGATATTCATTCTCTGTACATTTTCTTATTTCAAACTTTTAATTTGTTGATAAATTATATACATGTATATAATTATAAAATTTATTTTAAATACAATTATTACGTTAATGGATTATATTATGAATCGCATTTCTTTACCACTTCCTAATTAAATGCATTTTAAGAAATACAATAAACAATGCAGTTCCAAAGTTTGAATACTACAACCAAAAGAAATCTCTTACGACTAATTCAGCCTCTTTGGCCTAAAATAATATGTTTAAGGCACATAAGAGTTGAGCAAAAGTGCAAAACAGGGTGCGTTACTGTTGAAGGCAGCGTTGTGAACAGCTCAGAGAAACCAGAAACGAAAAGCTCCTCGATCTGGCTTTCACGTTAGTCACAAGCTGCAAGCCAAAAAGCCATGAAAATCGTGGAAGTTTTCAGAGTGGCACCGGCGCTGGGATCAGATAAGTTACCTATCCCAACTTCGCTTCCCCTCACCTTCTTTGACATTCTCTGGTTAAGGTTGCCTCCTGTTCAACGCCTTTTCTTCTATGAATTCTCTCACACCCAACCTCACTCTTCTTCGATTCCGTTCTTCCCAAACTCAAATGCTCTCTTGCTCTTTCGCTTGGCTACTTCTTTCCTCTTGCTGGCCACCTCACTTGGTCCCTTGACTCCAACAAACCCATCATCAGATATGCCACGGGGGACACTGTTTCCCTCACTGTAGCTGAATCTGATGCCGATTTCAACCATCTCGCAGGTACTGATCTTTGTGAAGCTACAGAAATTCACCACCTTGTACCCCACTTGACCATATCCTATGATCAAGCTGCTGTGTTGGCCCTGCAAGTCACTCTGTTTCCAAACTCTGGTTTTTGCATTGGAATCACCTCGCACCATGCTGTTGTGGATGGAAAAACCTCAACATCGTTTATGAAATCGTGGGCTTATCTTTGCAACAGGATAGGAGAATCACCGTGTTCTTTGCCACCTGAGCTGACTCCTTTCTACGACAGGGAAGCACTCAAAGACCCCAACGAGCTCGATGCAAAATATGTCAGCGATTGGCTAAAGCAGGGTGGACCCAACAACAGAAGTCTCATGGTCTGGGATCTCAAAGTTCCAGAAGAGGCAACTAGGGCCATATTTGAATTGTCTCGCCCAAATATTGAAAAGCTCAAGCAGTTACTAGTGGCTAAGCAGAAAGGGAACCTTCACTTGTCAACGTTCACTATTTCTCTTGCCTATGCATGGGTTTGCAG
Source organism: Castanospermum australe (assembly GCA_019955255.1). Classification (NCBI taxonomy): domain Eukaryota; kingdom Viridiplantae; phylum Streptophyta; class Magnoliopsida; order Fabales; family Fabaceae; genus Castanospermum; species Castanospermum australe. The sequence goes on from NSJW01000973.1 coordinate 35,246, forward strand.
AGTGGCGGCAGAGGAAACGAAAACCAATAAAGTTTATTTGGCTCTAAATATTGATTGCAGGCCTCGCTTAGAGCCACCTCTTCCTGCAACATATTTTGGAAACTGTGTTGCGAACCGATTAGCAGTTGCTGAAACCAGGGGAATTTTAGGGGAAGATGGGCTAGTTGTAGCTGTGGAAGCGCTGAGTGCAGCTCTGGAAACTCTGAAGGATGGGGTGCTGAGTGGTGCAGAACGTTGGGCGTCAATGCTGCATGATGGTATAAACAGTGATGACAAGATCCTTGGCAGTGCTGGATCACCGAGGTTTGAGGTTTACTGTAGTGATTTTGGGTGGGGAAGACCAAAGAAGGTGGAGATGACATCCATAGACAGAACTGGAGCAATTTGTCATTCAGATAGCAGAAATGGTGATGGAGTTGAGATCGGTTTGGTGGCAAACAAAGGTGTAATGGAGGCCTTTGCTTCTCTGTTTTTCAAAGGTCTTGAATCCCTCTGAAGCTGTAAACCTGGCTTGTTTCATTGGAGAAATTCTTGCATAGTCCATGCCTACGCAGCCAATCCATTTCATAATTTGATATATGTTATTAACTTTTTAAGAAGTAGCGTGTATTTATAATATAATATACTAAATTTTATACATATTAGTTATTAAATAAAGTTATAAGGTAGTTAATGTCTATTCAAAAATTTCTTGATTTTGTAGATACTTGATTCAGTTGCACAATTATCGTTGTCTTTGCTGTACAATTGCTGAGTTGAAGACTGGTTACAGTGTGTTTGATTTAGTTTATGGAACTATTTAGACAAAAATTTAAAGAGGTAAGTTCTTTTTTCAAACTATAGATAAAACTTTTCAGAAGCCAAATAAAAACACACAAGATGTTTATTTGAATTGTTTTTTATTTGATTTTGTAGACTTCGTTGGTTGGCTGATAATGAGAAGTGGGCACCTTTATTTATAGACTAATTTTAATAAAATTAATTCTGTTTAACATTTTAAATTTGTTTAAATGTTGTAAAGTTTTTTTAAAAAGTATTAGCTCTTACTTTATGTTATTGCTATTAAATTAATTGTATAATATCAAATTATAATTAAGAAACGGTTACCAACTTTAAGTTTAGACAGTCTAAATTTATCAATTTTCAATACCTTTAAGAATGTTATTCTATTCGTAAAAGTTTAAAATTTAATTACATGAACTAACTTTTTCACCGCAGATGCAATCTCACTGATATGGAACTCAAGATTCATTGCTCTCTCATAATTGAAAATTATTCTCTCTGTAAAATATTTTGATGATATTCTCTCAATTGTTATAGAAAGAGATAAATAGTCTCCTTTTTTAAATTAAATTTTATCTCTACTAAAATAAGAGTCTTATCATATTTCATCATCAAGATTTTTTTAATTAATTTAAACTAATTTAAATTAATTATTTATAAGATTTAATTTTATAAGTATTGACCAGCCCATCATAAACGCCTAATCTAATATGGGTATTTGACCCAATGGCCTATTACGACCAAAAATGAGTGTTGTTGTCAATGTACTTATAGAATTGCCGTCTTCAATTTTTAAAATCAGAATGCATTATGAAAATTAATGGATCTTTCAAATGACAACGTTGTGCCTTCGTAGTTGGAAAAAAGAAAGATTCAAATGTCACCTCGTTCTATTTTATATTCTTCTTTCTATTATTTGGGTGTTGCCGTGTTGGTCGTGCCGTGTAGCACCATTCCACTGTTTTATTGGTTCTCGCGGATCTCATTTCATCGGTGTTTCCAGAAAGATTGCAAAAAGTCTAACATGAATCTATAATTTATTTCACTCAATTTTTTTATATTTTTTATTGATAAGTGTTTTTATTTGTTTTTTAAAATATTTTTTAATTATTAAATAAAAAATTAATTTTTTAAAATATAATCGAGTGTCGAAACGAAACTCTTTTAAAAAATATTTATTTTATATAAAATTATTTTTTTATTATTAAAGTTGATTTTTAAAAAAATTTAAATCTTTTTACTTGAATCAACACTTATTGATAAGTATTGTATTCTTAACCGTATTTGATCTTAATATTTGATGTGATGTGTATTAAATTTTTAAAATTGTCTTTGAATAATTATTGGAGATATTGTCCAAATTGCTATTATATTAAAGTTTTTGCTACCTAATTTTTTATGAAATAATTACAGTTCATAAAATAATAATTAATTTTTTTATTGATATAAATTTAGGAGAAAGAAAAGTCTATCTCATTAGAATACACAATTTGATACCATTAGTTGAGTCAACTTTATTGGTAATAACTTATTTTTTTGTTATTATTTTATTATGAAGAATGATTTTTTAAAATATGTTTAAAAAAGTAAACATGACACTAAAATAAAATACAATGTTTAATACAATAACTATTGATAATTCTTCTAAAATTAATTTAAGTACAAATAAAATTCATTATTGTCTATATTGAGAAAATTCAATTCAAGAATATTTAAGAATTACGAAGAATGAATACTTTAGAAAAACTTGTTTAAATCAAATCGTAAATTTTTGGTACGTAAAATGCCTTAAATTTATTTACGAGTCCTAAGTGATACTATATTTTTTTTAAGACTTTAATTTCAACATCAAATCTCATTACGCTTTAGCTGCCGAAACGATCTAATATTTGTCTCTCATTTTGTTCCTTCTCTTTAGTTTTTGTATGAGAAAAGTATTTATAAGGATCTCAACTTTAATATGATGACTAATTAAGGGCTTTAATTTTAAAATGTATCAATTGAGAAATCAAATTCAACAAAAAAAAAATTCTTGCAATAGATATCAATAAGAAAACAATCTTTCAAGTCATATGTAATCACGTTTTTTTTTTTGTGTAAATCATAAATATTTTTATAAAGTTTGACGTATTTAAATTATTCTCTCAGGAATCAAACTTCAGTCCTCATGTATGAGGACATAACTTACTTCTACTGCATCAACATCATATGAGTAATTACGTATTTTACTCACGTTTCAAATTTCATGTTTTGATATGTAAAGTTGGATTTTTTTAATATTTTTCAATAATAAAAAAAAAACAATTCCCCATTGAAACTAAGTCTCTGGAGATTGAATTGAAGACAAAGTTTTACAAATGGGAGATAATTAAACTCATGGATTTCTAGTTTAATGGTCCAATGGCCTAATTGTTGTTGAATCGATATTTATAAAATGAGCTTGCTAGAATGAAGATTAAGTTTTGGTGGGGAAACTAAACTAATTCACATAAAATCCACCGTACTAGTTGGGAGAAACTCTGCCGGCCAATTAATGTAGGAGGCATGGGTTTTACAAACCTTCTAAATTCCAACATGGCTGTGCTTGCTAAACAGGGGTGGAGGCTAATGTTATTCCCAGATTCTTTGGTGGCTCGCGTTCTTAAAGCAAAATATTTCCCCACAGATAACTTCTTGTTTGTTTATTTAGGTGCTAGTCCTTCCTTCACGTGGGGGAGCTTAATGGAAGCTAGGAAACTCCTATCTTTAGGTACTTTATAGCGTGTCGGTGATAGGGTTTCAATCAACATTTGGCATCATTTGTGGATCCTTGAGCTTCCCTCGCTCATGACAGGGGCTTCACAAATCATGTTCCTTCTTTGCCAAATAAGAGTTTAGCCGATGCCTGATCATGTCCAAAAACTGCTATATGTGGTAAAGGTCTACCTACACAGGATATTCTGATACTTAAGTCAATGAAGGTGTAAGGTAAGTAAATGTTTAGGACTTAAAATGAACATACCTAGAGTCTTGTGGCAATATAGTTTGAATAGGGAATCTGCTTTTAAGAGTTAGTGTGAATCTCGAGTGGGATTTTGTCATGATGGAGAGATCCTACAAAAATTAGAGGCGTTATCAGGAGGATTTCCAGGAGTTATGACCTGATGTCCTTGAATTTGGCTCGGTCAAGCCAGACTTATGAGTGGTAACGGGCAGAACTAATATAGTCCACATGCACTTAACCATTAATCAAAGTATCTTAATTACTGTTGTCCAACCCACGCAGGTGGAACAAGGAACTTGTGAAAGAATTGTCCAATGAGGAGATATCTAATATTATAACTCAGGTACCCCTTTCCCAAGGGTATCAAGAAGATTCTCCATTCTGGTTCCATGACTTAAGGGGAGTATTCGGTTAAAAGTAACTACAAAGCTGCTTGGGAAAGAATTAATTATCCAAGATAAGGCAGCAAGAAATGAGCATGGATATGGCCTCTATAATTCACTAAAACAATTTCAAACCATTTGGCAGCGAATCTGGAAATTAAAGATTCCCCCAAAACCATTTCACTTGAAGGTGGATGCACGGTTTATGAGGACAACAAAAAAATGGTAAGGGGAAAGGCCTTTTTGAAAGGACGAATGGTGTCATAAAAGCTGAAGACTTGGTGAGTTTCCTACTTAATCAACGCTCCACCAATTACTTAGGCTTTATTTGGTATATTATATAATTGATAAATGATATAATATAATTAATATTATTTATTTTTACAAAATATTTAGGTAAGATACTTCATAGTATAATATTCGATCAAAATAATTTTATTTATTCTTTGACTGTATAATAAATAGAGATCAAATTATTTTATCTTATATAATCTTATATAGTTAAAGTTAAATAAAATTATTTTGATCAAATAAATTAATATAAAATATTTTATCTTAATATAAATAGTATTAATTATATTATATTATCTATTCCTTATTCAAGATACCAAACAGGACCTAACCTTTTTCCTTCTCCAATCGATTTCTGGATGACATGTCTTTAATAAACCTCATTAGATCGTGATATACAATGATAAAAGCATATATAAAACAATCATAGATTTTTCACCTTACTCGTTCTGAAACTCCTCACATAACGTTATACAACATTAGTTTTAATATCTTCCTATAGACGAATGAATACGCACAATCGTTTAGTGTTGACGAAAGTCATATGTCCAGCATGGATTTTTTTTTTACAGTTAAATTTAGGTTGTGAGGAAAGTTTGCTCCAGCTCAAGAATAGAGCATGTCTCTAGTTTCATTAAACAGTATTTACAAATGTCCCACTAACAGAAAAATCTAAGAATCGAACTCAATAATGATAAAAATATGTCCAGCATGGATTGAAATATCACTACATCATATCCCTTTGTCAATCAATTCTTGAAAATTTCCTAGCACTAATGGTTAGCTCTGGATCAGATTCACTTCAATTCATTTATGTACAAAGCAATGGATTCAGCCTGAGAGAACATGATGGTCAAGAACTTTCAAAACCTCTCTCTCTTTAGATTTTCATTTTTTTTTAATAAAACAGAACCTATGATCTATCACTTATTACTTATTACCTTAAAATATGTAAACACAAATTAAAAATCTTGAAATATAGCATAGATAAACAAACGCATACATTACCCAAAGTTTTTTTTTTAAAAAAATAAAATCAGACAGAGTTTCTCATTGAAATATTTACTTTCCACTTAGATACATAACAAAAAAACAATCTTATGCATAATAAGAAATTTGAAACAAATATTCAAAGAACTAAATGATTCACAAAATACGGCATAATTAAAAAAAAAATTACCCTATGTAAAGTTCAACAGAATTTCCCCTAAAAAGATGGACTTTCTTCCCCTAATATACATAACAAAAACAACCTATCCGCAATCAGAAATTCTCTACCAAACATTTAATATATTAGATATATATACACAATATCCTAATTAACATACACCTTGTCAAAAGATTTGAAAACATTTGGCCATATTCTCCCTTTCAATTATGCAATTTACTCTTGAAATATTAATCAAACTCAAGTACATATATACCTTCACAAATTCACAGACAGAAAGCAAAACAAAAGTCAAAGTTTGAATAAGGGGGTTGGTTAGGGGTGAGATGTGCTTTTTATCATTACTAGTCGGGTTCAAACCTTATATTAGTACATCGAATTAATTCTTTTAAATACACAAAATTAAATGCTTAGTTTTGATTAATGCAAAAACTGAAACGATTGTTGAAAAATTTTAAATTATAAATAAATAATTAAAAATAAAACATAAAACATAAAATATTTCTGATATATATATATATATATATATATATATATATATATATATAATTTAATAAATATTTTAAATCATTTAAAATTTAATTACAATCACTTTCTAACTTTCTTCTAAAACTAGTTTTCCAAATTAATTGCTCAACAAAATAACATTTTGGTATATACATTCACAAATTCATAGTGCTTTATGTGAATTCAAACATCAAATTAGTACTTAAAATTAATTTTTTTTAAATGTACCAAGTCAAATGCTTAGTCTAAATTAATATAAAAACTAAATCCAAGACACCAGTACTGTTAAATTTATTTTAAATTCATACTCTATTTAACAATTAATATATGTGATCAAATTTTTATAAAATAGAATGAATTTATAATAGGTCCACAAAATTTTATATTTATCTGATCTTAAATAGAGTGCCTGTTTAGGTTTATGAATTTCTCTTCAACATTAACCCTATCAGTACTGTTTTGCCCACCTCGGATATTTACCATCTGCCAAGGTGTGCAGAACTTTAATGTTAGAAAATATATCATTTTAAATGCTGAATCTAAATGACTTACTTACTAATTATTATTCTTATTGATATTTTTCAGATTTATGGATATACTCATCAAGTCATTAAACAAGGACCGGAAATGTGAGAGTAATAACATATTTTAGTGAAAAATTGAACGCATATATGGTTTAGTTTGCAGATGATGAATGACAATAAATTTAAATAACAAAACTTTTGACAGAAAGTAGAAGTGTATGAATCCAAACTTGAGAATTTTGATTGAATATACACTTTTAGCATGAGTCAGTGACTGCAGAATTCAATTACAAGTTGAAAAATTTTTAAGTGATTAAAGACTGAAATATTTTTATTATTCTGTGTCATTTAATAATGGTTATATTAATTTTATAAGTTATTGTTCTTTTTAAAAGTTTTAATTTAAACATATAATAATACTTTAAAAAATTAATATAATTATCATTATATAACATATATTAACAAAAATGTCTTACTCCGAATTCATTTTACAAATGTCAGGGTGACCTAGTCCTGTGAGTTTTATTTTCTTTCTTTTAAAGTGTACTTAAGAGAGAGGCTAGCTGCCAAGTAAAGGCAACAATGGTATTTAAAATAGACAATTCGATCTTAATAATTATGTCAATCCTCATTGCCCTACCCACGCGAGTTTGTTACTATAGCAACAATAAACTTTACTCTCTCTTAATTGCTTTCATATATTGTTGTACACTTTTAAAATTTAAAGCTTTTTAAATATTATCTAAATTACAAACTATAGCTTTTAAGTTCGTTTTATTAGATTTTAAAAAATATATTATTATAAAACTATTTACTAAAATAAAAATTTTCATTTTAATTTTAATTACACCCTATAATTAAAAATTTAAAAATATTATTTCAATACATAATTTCCCTATATATTTTGTTAGTTTTTAACTTTTAATTTAAATATAAATTGTAATTTATAAAATAGATAATTTTAACAAAGAAATTTCCTAGAAACAGGAAAAGTAAAAATAATAAAAACATATGATAGAAAGTATAGAAAGTAAAAGGAGAAAAGATTCGTTGAGTTTATAAATCAATATAGAGCCATTTTCAATATAGAACCGTTTTCACCTCTGGCGCTTCTATACGCAAGCATTGCTGTTGTTTTCTGGGGTTATGGATTCATACTCCTGAACCTGTGTGAGCTTTCAAAATCAGATCATATTTTAATATTTTCCCAGACCCGTATATTTATTAAAAAAACAAATGGATCTGTCAAATGACATTATTGTTGTCCCTTCGGAGAAAAATAAAGATTCAAATCTTTCAATTCCAATGCCTTAGTCATACATACCATCTCTTGCGGGTCGCATTTCTTAGGTGCTTCTTGAAGGATTCGTGGGCTACTATAAGTCTAACATGAAGTTTATAATTTATGGTTAAATCATCAAATTAATTTCAAAAATATTTCATCAATTTCACATTATTTTTTTAGAAATTTAAATTCCATCATTATTTTTAATAAATTATTTTACTATTTAAATTAATTCATATTTAAAAATTAATATAATTAATTTTTAAATTTTTTAAAAATTAACTTGAATGATGAAATAATTTATCAAACACTACAAATGAAATTAAATTTTTTTAAGAATTAATATAAAATCAATAAAATATTTTTCATATCAATTCAGTAATTTAGTTATAATTTATTTTAATCGAATTTTTTAGTGGTTTTTTTATTTTTTTATTGATAAGTATTGTATTCTTTGCCATATTTGATGTGATATACTAATTTTTTAAAATTGTCTTTCAATAATTATTCTAGCTATATATTACAAGAATTGTTATTATATTGAAGCTTTTACTCCCTAATTTCTTATGAAATAACTACATTTCGTAATATAATAATTAATTTTTGTTGTTACATTATCATTAAGAATGATTATTTAAAATAAACAACGTCTAATATAATATATAATAGAAAATGCTAAAAGTCGCAAAATTTTTCTATGACATTTTACACTAATTAACTTTTCAATGTGCAGGTATATCTTATAATCGTTTTATATTTTTTTTTTCTACCTCTCATGAATTCGTCTGATTTAGCAATGCTCAATAACCCTTCATAAAAATTTTCATAAAAAATCTTTTCGTACAAAAAAGCACAGCTATATCTAATAATACTTCTTTTACAATTTATTTGACTACAAATAAAATTCATTATTATTTATAATTAAAAATTTTCAATTAAAAATATTTAAAAATTATAAAGAATTATTTCTGAAATTGACATATTACTCGAAGGTTGATGCACGGTTTACAAGGACAATGGAAAGTTGTAAGGGACAAGGCCTTTTCCCTGAAAGTTGAAGACTGGGTGAGAGTTGCAGTCAATCAACGCTCCTCTTTTCCTTCTCCAATCATTTTCATTACTCACTCCAATACTTCTCACATGCATCGGTTTTAATCAGGGTTCTGAAAATCAGACTGGACCGACCGGTTGGATCAAACCGGTCACGGTTTGGCTAGTTTTTTGGTTCAAAATCAAGTTTTCGACAAAATGTGAACAAGTCAGGAATCGAACACGGGCCTCTTGAATTGAAATCCGCAGAGCCAACCACCAAGCCATGATAGTCTTCTAGTTATATTAGTCATTTTTTTTTATATACTATGATAAAAAGCCAAAATACTTCACATCATTTGTCAATCAAAACTCTATTTTTCTTGACCTTTATCGTGAATAGAAAATATATGACTTCTAATATGATCTTTCGTAAGTAATATATTTATAAAATATATAAAATGTGCAAAGAGAGTGTGTGTGTGTCTACATATATATATATATATATATATTTAATTATATTACTGGTTCCACCACAGTAAAACTATTAAATCATGAATCAGCTCATTCACTAGTTTAATGACCAGTTCGATTTTCAGAACTTTGTTAATGATATACAAATTGAAATTTATTTAATTTACTTACTTTACAAGTCTTTTGATGGAATATTGTTGAACTTATGTTGTTTACTTGTTTATGATTGTTATTGTTAGTATGATTGATTAATATTATGTTGGTATAAGACTGTAAGTTATGAATTATGTTTATTTTAGTTAATTTGTATGATATGTAAATTAATATTATATTATTTGTATGAATATAATATTTTTTACTTTATAACACTATTTTTTTATATTTTAAATAATTTTATTATTAATTTATATTGTATTTTATAATTTTATTTATTTTATTAATATTTCTTATATATATATATATATATATTTAATTATATTCCGGTCCGACCACAGTTCGACCACGGTTGAACCATTGAACCTTAAATCAGTAGCTTAACCGGTTCAAATGACCGGTTCGATTTTCAGAACCTTGGTTTTAATATCTTCCTAAACGAATGAAGACGCACTAGCACTGCCTGACGGTGTTAATGAGTCTCTTAGATTTTACCTAACTTAAATTTAATTTAATATTTTAATTGAATTAATTTTTTTTAACTTAGACTCAATTTTAAATTTGAATAAACCTGATCATATTCGAATATGTATGTGACTCAAATGAAACTGAATTAGGATCAAATTGATTCAAAATTTAAATGTAATTTATATTTTAATATATTTAATTAATAAATTAAGTCATTAAATTTTAATTTTTATAAGTAAAAAACTTAAAATAATTTTTTTAATATTTAAGTTATAATACGATAATATTTACATAAATTTAAAAAATAAATAAGAGATAATATTTTAAAAATATAAATATAATATAACTTTGGGCCGGGTTGGACCAACCCAAAAGATGATTTAGACTCGGCTAAAAAATATATCGGGCTAAATTTTTTAAACCTAAACCTGACCCGACTTTTTATTAAAATTGAATTTTACTCAGCCTGATTAGCTAGGGTTCGAGCTGAGCTACCAAGTCAAGTTAGATTTTAAGCATCCTTAGCACTGAAAAAGTTATATATGCAATAGGAAAATAATCACGATTGATTTGACTCGATTCTAAAAAAAATGTTATTTGAACTAAATTAATTAATTTTTTATATTAAAAATCAATTAATTTTGTTTTAATTATATAACCGAATCGAGTTCGATTCGATCCAATTAATTAGAGTTTTTTTCTTTTCATAACTCTATTACTAACTAATTAGTCTAAAAATATCAAAAAAATCAAATATGAATTAATAATAAATTAAAATTTAATCATTTATAAGTATATATATATATATATATATATATAGTTTGATTTTATTAATTTGGTTTAGTTCACAGTTTATTTGTTTTTTAATTTTTTAAAAACAAAATCTATCATCTGTCACATGTTATTTAAAAATTTGTAAACACAAATTAAAGGTCTTGAAATATGACATACATAAACTAACACATACACTACCCAAACATTTTTTTAAAAAAAAAAAATCAGACGGAGTGTCTCCTTAAAATATGTACTTTCCACTTAAATACATAACAAAAAACAATCTTATGCACCATAAGAAATTCACAAACAAATATTCAATGAACTACAAGATTCACAAAACACGTTATAGTTTAATAGAAAAAAAAGTACCCAATGCAAAGTTGAGCATAATTTCCCCTAAAAAGATGGACTTTTTTCTCCCATGAATTATATAACAGAAACAACCTATACACAATCAGAAATTCTCAAACAAACGCTTAATATACTATATATACATATATATACAAAACATTTTAATTAACAAGCACTTTATCAAAAGTTTGGAAAACATTTGCCCATAGTCTCTCTTTAAATTATGCTATTTTACCTTGAAATATTAATCAAACTTAAGTACATACATACGTTCACAAATTCACGGACAACACAACTAACTAGAAAGCAAAACAAGAGTCGAAGTTTGAATAAGGGGGTTGGTTTAAGTGGCGATCAGATGTATGTTTTATCCTTAATGCTCGGGTTCAAACCTTACATCAGTGCATAGAATTATTTTTCATAAATAATAGAAGTCAGTTATACCTTCAAGTATGAAAATTGAAGTTCAATTTTTGAAAATCATATATCATGAGAGGATGAATATTCTTGATTCACACAAAAAAAATTAATTTTGATTAAATCTTAAAAATAATTACTTTTTTTTTAAAAAAACTTACATACTATTTTTATTAGACCATTCTTATATTATTTCTTTTTAAGTAATAAATTAAAAAAACACACATTTCAATACATAATCTCTCTAATTTTTTTTCTCAAATAAAAAAGTATAAGTGATGGTGTAAATGTTTTTAATAAAATTTTAGTTATAAGTTGTTTAAATATAAAATAAATTAATCAAATATCAACCATAGTCTAAAATTAATGCAAAAACTGAAAACAGGACACCGTTGCAGTTGAAAGAAGAATGCAAAAGATATTTCTATACTTAATTTTTATATCAAATTCTTACACTTTTTTTATTTAAAAAAAAACACACTTTCAATGCTTAAACACATTTTTTAATGTTTATTCTTTTTCTTTCTTTTTTCTAATGAAGCATGTGTAGGAAGGTTAGTGTATAATTTAAGTACAAGAATAACAAAACTCAAAGAAAAACCCAGCAATTGAAATTGCATTAACGAATCGTACCTAACAAAAACACGAAAATACATTATTTCATGAATAATGTTTCAAGGTGCTGGACTCGCACAGGAGGTCCATTCCAAGCTGCTAAAATCTGTGAACAGTCACTCCGAAAGAACTAAGGGAAAATAGCCACTGCTGCAATGCAAACTTCTACTTCCTTGTACTCCCCTCTTGGGTGTAAGAAATTCTTGTATGTTTTTTAAATAATATTTTTTTATGCATATAAATAAAGATAAATATATAAAAATAATATTAAATTTGCTTCTCAATCAGAGCCTAGCCCTTCAAGAAAAAAAGTTTTGAAGAGATCCATCACTTTCATGCTCAGAACGAGCCCCACTTCCACACCACCTTCCCCATCCTTCCTCTCGGCCAAGCCAATGGTCAAACCTCTATCCACCGACGCTATCTCCACCTTCGCAGGCCTTCCCCAGCCAAAGTCAGCCCCGTAAACACCAAACCGAGGCGACCCTGCAACTCCCAACCACTTAACTCCCTCTTTCATCAAAGTCTCAAATCGAGAAAACAGTGTCCCTGCTCCATCAAGAGCTCCCTTCTGATCCAACATTTTTATCTTGCTGTAAATTCTCTTGGCAACAATGGCGACCCCATCTTCCTCTGTAAAGTCCCACGGTTGCGTTTCCACCATATGACCACACACACAGTTCCCAAAGTAGTTCTCGGGGATTGGAGGCTCTAACCTTGACCTGCAATCCACTGTGAATGCTAAAGCAAATTTCTGTCTCTCCTTTTCAGCTCCTTCAATGGCCTTGGCAATGCACACGGACACATAAGCACAGGTGAGCACGAAGGTTGATAAAGTTGGTGGCTTTGAAGGGATCGATTGCGCAGTTTCTGCTCCTTCATCCACCACGTCCCACATGGACAACACCTTTTTCTTTATCTTGTCCAAATCTGCGCGAGAAAGCTCGAACGTGGCTCGAACCGAGTTCTCCAGAATTGGTGGGAATGCATCGATCAGAATCTTCAAGCTTCGCTCGTTGCTGTTTCCAGCGGGGTCGAAGTTAGATGAGACTGCTTTCCAACTATTTGTGAAAATAATTTCAAGGTCGGCTGGGTCTTTGACGACTTCCCTGTCAAAGAACGGCTCGAATTCCGCCGCCAACGAGGGCGATTCTTCTTCTCCTCCGGTTCGGCACAGATGAGCCCAGGCCTTCACGAACATGATCGACGTTTTCCCATCGAGAACGGCGTGGTGGGCGCTGAAGCCGATGCAGAAGCCACTGTTTGGGAACAGTGTGATCTGAAGGGAAATAACCGAAGCGTGGGTGTCCGAAGAATCCAAGTGGGGCACCAGAGAACGAGCCTCTGAGGCCTCACGGGGGGAACTGTTGTCCAAGATTTGGTTGAAATCAGCGTCGGTCTCTGCCACGACCAGCGAGACGCCGTCGCCGGCGTTGTATTCGATGATGGGTTTCTGTGAATCGGAAGGCCAAACGATGTTTCCGGCTAGAGGGAAGAAGTGGCGGAGGGTGAGGGAGAGCGAGGCTTTGAGTTTGGGAAGCACTGCGTCGAAGAAGGAAGATGGGTCGGAGTGAGGAACGGGGAGGGAGTAGAAGAAGATGCGCTCCACCGGGTGGAATCTGAGCCACATCAGGTCGAAGAAGGTGAGAGGGAGAGATGAAGGGGCTGCAGACGGCGGCGGAGTAAACCTGCACCGGTCGTGGATTTTCAGGGAGAGGGAAGAGTTGTTCGGAGACGCCATGGGAGAGTGAAATGCAGACCGCGTATTTTTCAGAGTAAATGCTTTGCTTGACCGTTGATACGCTAGCTGTTCCCTGCCACAGGAGGAGGATTGTGAAATACTCAAGGAATCTCTTATAAGCGATTACTTATTTAGTAAACTTTGATTTCTTCTATATTGATTATTTATCGCTCATTTATTTAGAATTTAAGTTTGGGTTTTGTTTTCATGTATCTCAAATATTCAAAAATAAAAATTATTAAATGAAAAATATAAATATTTAAATATCTTAAAACTTTAAAATATATTTAATGTGTAATTAAATTAATTTATTTTATAATTAAAACAGTTTTTAAAAATGACACAATTTTAAAAAAAGTAATTTTTTTTAAAAAATAAACTCTCTCAAATATAAGCTTAATAATTTCTTTTTCAAGTATTTAAAATTATTTAATAAAAAATAATAAATGTTATTTTGAATTCTTAACATGTGCCTTACATGTGCCATAAAACACATGTTATAATGTACATATTAACAAAACTCTTTAATTTTAATGAATTGTCTTCAATATTAATATCTAAAAATAATTAAGGCATTAAAGTAATTTTTTAATAAAGTAACATATTAATCCTTGAAAATATTCTTTAGTAACAATTTAATCCATGACTTAAATTAATATACAATTTAATTTTTTAATTATTCAAACTCATTTTAAGGTAATCCTTTTATTATCACCTTTAATTAAGGATTGTAATGAAACATATTTTAACATTTTAAAAACCAAATCATACACTTAAAAAAATTAAAAGCTACATAAGGTAAGAAATAAAAATAACATTTATATTTTTTATTAAATTATCATAATAACAAAAAAAAGAAAATATAAAATATATTTTTGATTTTTAAGATATGAAATAATTTTACTTTTTAAGATATTGAAGTATCACAGTTTTAGCATCAGTAAAATTATTCTCTCATCTAATTATATTTTAATATTTTAATATTAAATAATTAAAAAATACATTTATTAATAAACATTAAGTAATTATTTTTATTTTAAACTATTTTTTAATAAATTTATTTTTAATTATTCAATATTAAAATATAATTAAATAAAATATAATTATAATAGTGCTAATAGTGTTATAGGAGCATGAATTTTTACGTTAACAAAACCCATCATTGGAGTATTACTAAGAAATTAGACAATTAGTTAATAATTTTTGCAGTGGATAGGGTTTTTGTCCATACTTGTTAGGCCTTACCGGTATCCAATATGAACGCCGCCACCGAAGCTAAAATGCTAAGCGCTTTTTTTTTTTTTTTTTTTAGACTTGTAAAATGCTACGCGTTTGTAATGAGAAATTGTCATTTCATCATATAATAACGGAACGTGACTAGCATCAAATTAAAATATGATAGAACGAAATGATTATTTGTAATTCACAATGAGTTTTGTTAAAACAGACTACATGCATATTAATAGTTTTGAATTACTTAAATAAAAATATATATTGTTACGTACAAAGTTTGTTATAAATCTGAGTTTATAATAACATGACTCATTAACAATTTATTAATTTTAAGAATGAAATAAATAGGTTTTTAAGTTATTTTATTGTTTGATGCTACCTTTAATTATATAATAAAATCAAAGTTAATCTAAACAATATCAATATATATATATATATCATCATAAAAATATTTTTTCTTATATTTTTTTATATATAATATGAATGTACATTACCATATACAACGTTCAAGTGTAATTCTTTTCGTAACTTGATAACAAAATATGTTATTGTTAAAAAACAGATAAATTATATATTTATTAAGGGTAATAATTATATTTTTTAATAATTAATGAGAATATGTTGAACATAATTTACTTATCATTTCTTATATATATATATATATATATATATATATATATATATGTAAAATCTTAATCTTATTTCTCCAAAATGGAATATAATTTTGGTATATTTTTTTGCCGTAAGTATAAGGATTGCAGTTTAATTTTTAAAAGTCATATCTTATGGGATAATCATATCATTATCATTCTAACCCAAAAAAATTAGGCTTATAGTATGGTTCAACTGAATCGAATCCTATATAAATACTCCTAATTTATACCAAAATAGAATATAATTTGATGTTCTATTTCTAGTTCTATAAAATGATGTGTGAAACAGAATATATTTTTCTAATTTTATGAAATAAACATATTAATAAAATCACCATTGCTGCCAAATATAACCTAAAAGCTTTAATGCGTGCATTCATTTGTTGCATAGAGAAATAGAGATTAACTAAAATGAGATAGTAAGAGAAGATTTATTAAGGGAATCCTCTCATGTGATAAGATGATTTTGTTAAAGAGAAATATATATAAATTTTATTGTTTTAGAACATACTATGATAAATTATAAAATTGATTGGTTATATTTAAAATTCTTTATTTTTTTCTCTCTATAACAAAACACTCTCCTATTATTTTACTAATAGGAGAGGATTTTAATCCTTACTAAGGTGTTTGCGACTCAATTAGTACTGGTCTCATTCCTTAAGTGCATGTTTGGGTCGGTATTTGTACTACTCAAATGAATTTTTAAAAATTTAAACAAGTTTTTATTCATTTTTTATCTTATATATTTTGGCATTTACATAATTTCTTAAACATAATTATGGCCTTAAAAAAACTATTTGATCCGAAATAACTATTTTTTAGTTTTGTGTTGATCATAGTTTTATTCTAAATATAAATCACTTAACTCAAATCTTAAACTCATTTTTAACTAAAATCAAGTTTATAAAATTTAATCTAAATACACCTTAAAAACAGGATCACGATAATATTGGAAATTTGATCATCTACGAGAGTATCCATCTTCCATCTTTATCCTCGGTGCTTGCACCTCCTTTGTTAAAAATAAAATAAAATAAAATGATATTGTAAAAAAAAGGACATTATTTTAGTTTTTTTTTTTAGAACTAATAGTTTAACTCATTTTTTAAATATTTATTAATTATTAATAGTATTTATTATGAAAAGAATAATGTTATATTTTTCTAAATAATATTTCTAATAATTATCTTTATCTATCCTACTATACAATGAGGACTACTTAGTTTGATATCCAAATTTTCAACTTCCCCAAAATGCCATTAATCTTGTAAACTACAAAATAAAAAATAAATTGGAAAAATGATAGAATTGTATATTAAAAATTTTCAACTTTTTTCACACTCTAAATTGCGGCTTTTGTATATAAATATAAAAAAAATTTATTTATCATAATTTATTTTTTTAGGATTATCTACAAAATACATTAAAAATTATAAATGTTAGAAGTCATCGTAACTCAAGGCATCTTCTGACCTATAACAAATAATTTTTATTTTATAATTAATTCAGAAGTTATCCTATCTCAAGATAACTTTTGAATTAATTATAAAAAAAAATTAATTACCTTACCTAGAATGACTTCCCAACATGGTTAAAAAAAAATATTTTACAACAAGAAGTCGTCATATACCCCATGATAACTTCTAAATTATTTATGAAAAAAATATTTGATACAGGTCAAAAATAGTCCTAAGTCAGGTTACTTTTAGCCTTTATAACTTTTAACGTATTTTAATAAATAATATTTAAAAAGTAAATTATGATAAATAAAAATATTTTATATTTAAATAAAAAAATCCTAAATTGCAGTTACAACAATCCCATACTTTTTACATGAAGTTATTTTCTTTTCAATGCTTACAAAATTAGCTTTCCAAAATTAAAAATTCATCAAAATGAAATATTTTCACATTTTTCTTCAATTTTAATTATTTTTAAAATTTAAATATATCTTAGTTTATTAAAAAAAATAAAATATAAAATTGATATTTTGTTAACATATGCCTTTAAGGCAGATGTTAAAGAATCAAACATAACATTTATTATTTCTTATTATGTCATCTTAATTATTTAAAAAAATATTAAATATATATTTAAAATTTTAAGATATTAAATATTTTTAGTTTTTATTTAATAATTTTTATTTTTGATTTCTTAAAACCCATAAAATTATTATGTAATAAATTAATTTAAATTGTCAAAATAAAAAAAAAAAAGAAATTACTTGTTGTTAACAAAATAAGTATTTAATGAAAAATAGAACCATTTAATATTTTAAAAGTTTAAATTATATTTAACTCTTTTTTATTTATTAATAATTAAAAAAATTACTAAATTAATTATTTGCGGTATATAGAACAAATGATGTTATTGATTTTATAGGCGCCGCGCCCTGACAAAGGGATATGGCAGGTGCTAGACGCCATGGCTGACAGAAGAAGGAGGCAGAAGAGAAGCACCATAGACTTTTATAACTTGAAAACAAAACTTTCTATAATCTATTCACCATCTAAACAAAAACAGACAATCACTATATTTTCAATACTCATATATAAAATAAAAACAGTTCATAACTTGATTTACAATATTCATTAATATATGGGGTCACCGTCAAAAATGGAAATTATATTCAACAGAGAAAAAAAATAATTTTGGCAAAAAATTGTGAATAAATAAAATACTCTCATCTATATTAATTAACACATACAATTGTTGTGATTAATGATTTTTACTTAAGTGAGAGGTGAAGGAATATTTTTTTACTGTTCCAAAAAGTTTAACAATTATTTTATCTAAATTTTAAATTTTACATTATAATATATAGGATTTTGATTCCAATTTAAAGTTCTTCAAATTATAATATTACTAAATAATCATAATTAACTTCAATAATCACTATTAAATTTAATTAAATTCTGACCAAATAATGTGTCTAACACTACTATTTCAATTATACTCGATTTTTCGATAAGTATAAATGCATAATAATGTGTACCTGTGATATAAAAAATATTTTTAAATCAAATTAATACGATTTTAAAGTAAATCAATTTTTTTTAATCAACTTGTAATTTAACAGACACCAACCTTAATATTTAAGATGAGATGTGATTGTGAAATCTCAGAATTTGTAATGGAATTTTGAATTAATTATAAGTGAGTAATCTTTTTTTTTTTTTACTTGGGTGAATAAGTTAAGATTATTAGATTTTTAGTGGGATCTTTTTTGTCTTATTTAGTAGCAACACCTTTTTTCTGCTAATTTGCAATTCGGAAACTTTTTGTTTTTTTTATTGGGTTTAAATTTAATTCATTGTCCTTATAAAAATTTTACATTATCATATAATTATGAGTTATTCAATTATTAAAAAATTTAATAAAAATATAAAATCAAATATTGAATAATATATAATTAAATAATGATATAAAAAAGTTTACACATATAAGATTAAATTCTTTGTTTTCTTTTACACAATTTGTTCACAGGCAAAACTACATTAATTATGGAGAGGGACTCATCAACTAAATTGGCTTGCAATTCAACAACGCTTATAACTACATTAATTTTCCGCCGTGTTGGAAGTCCATCCCTATAATTATGCAAATAATATTTTTCAATGTATATAGGGATAATGTTTTTTTTTTTAAAAAATTATGATTTAATTTTGATTCACTATCAGTATAAAATTTATTTAAATTATTATTTAATCACATGTTACTTACTATTTGAGTTTTTAAGTACTTGTTATTTTAGTCAATTTTTTTTAATGATTTGACAATATATAATTGGATGATAATGTAAAATCTTTTATATTGATAGTAGATCAAAATCAAACTCAAAAAATTATGATCACAAATATTTGTAAATAGCCAAACGAAGAAGAATAGATTGAACAAATAAATTTAAATTTGTCTCTTACTAGAGCTGTCAATTTAGAAAAAGACTAGTTAAGTGTTATAGTCAATCTTGCTTAAATTTTACAAACTAACGTCAACTTAATTCACGAAAAAGGTTTTAGGTTAAGCATGCAATAAATAAAATTTATGAAATGTTGTAAGAACTCATACTTAATATTGCCAATAACTCATCATAGCTTTGTTAGCCGTCTCTCATATATTCTTTGGAAATAAAACCATCTGTTCTTTTTTTTTTTTTTTGCGATGAAAAACCATCTACTCTTTAAGGTATTGATTTTATTTATTTATTTATTTATTTTGTGATAGATAATATTTAAATCATATTAAATATTTACTAATTCGTTTAAGAAGTATAATCACAAACACCACACACATACCATATAGCAGAATAAATTTGGAATGATGAACAACATTATACATTAGAATGCATTAATTTGAATCTTAAATATTTAATCATCTCTTAAGACTAAAATATTTGAGCTAAGGTTCTTGCATGGGCAAGTAACTAATGCAATATTATTGCAATGTCCCTCAAGCGACATGATGCAGAGCGACAAAATTTTCCTTTCCTTGAAAAAAAGAAAAATAAATGAATGGTGATGGATCCGTGGATTTTATGAAATGATGATGAGAGATTATGTGATGAATGCATGTGTTTGCAAAAAATAAGTCGCTACTGATTATTTTTTCTATTAAGATCGAGTAGTACGACTAGACACCAAAAGAAAAAGGTCTATGGCACAAAATTCAAGTGACAGGTTGATTACTGGTGGAGAAAGTTTTAATTTTACCGTCCGTTTCAAAAACGGTTATTTATTTAATATAATGTTATATGTTAAATAAATTAAATTGGTTATTTATTATTTTAAAAAATTTATTTTTTCAATTTATATGTCATTTTTTGTCCATAATATCAAAAATGATAAATGACTAAAAAATAGATGACTAAGTAGTCATTATTATGTAGGACAAATTTTAAACCTATGACATGATACATGAAATGGGTAAATTGAAAATATTTATTTTTAATATTTTTAAATTAAAGAGGTTATTTTTGAAGGTAAATTTCTTCAAAAATAAAATTTAATAATAATTAATAAAATAAATTATTTTAACTCACCACTATCATAAAGTCAAATTTACATGAATTTGTTCACATTTATTTTATTTTTATTTTCATGAAAAGATTTATTTATTTATTTGACATTAAATCAAGCCAATACTCATGCAAAGATTTAATAGTGATTGCCTCAAGAGCATTGAGAAAAATATAATTGATCAGCATTCAAATCCCCTCTCAATTTTTCGTCGTTGGCAAAATTTTATATTTTAATTGTTGAATAAAATGATGCAAGATGTGCATACGTAGATAAATATGATTGAAAAAAATATTATTTATTAGAATCCGTTTAAAGTCTCCCCACCACCCATGGCCAATATTAAGGGATATCCTTACCTCTGAAATAATTAAAAAATCGTAACTAATTCTAGTAATTCTTTTGTTGAAATCTTAATCCATTATTAGATAACAACTAAAATGAAGAAAAAAAAGTAAAATGATGATTTAAGATTTGTATCGGAGACTTCTAAAGTTTTGCCAATATCCATAGCTAAAATTAAGAAAATATCCTCACCTCCAAAAAAATTAAAATGTCGCTAATACTATAGTTAATTTTAATTTATTCATTGTCACGGTCTTAAGTCATTATTAGATGACAATTAAAATGAAATATGGAATGATAATTTAAGATTTCTATTAAAGACTTTCTATAATTCCGCAAATACCCGTGACCAAAATTAAAAAAACATTCCCACCTCCAGCAAAATTAAAATATTGCTAATACCATAGTTAATTTTAATCTATCCATCGTAAGAATCTTAAATTGCTCTCAATAATAAAACAATAACAAAATTGACACAAATGAACACACTGATGAGTACAAGTATGGTTTAAGATTTTATTAGTAATCTCTAAAATTCTGCCAATACTTATAATTAATTAAAGAGATATACACACCTCAGGAATAATTAAAATGTCATTAATAAAATAGTTAATTTTAATTTATTCTGCATCAGAGTCTTAAATTCTTATAGGATATGATGACAGTTAAAATGAAATATGTGAGGCACCAATTTAAGATTTGATTGGAAACTTGTTATAATTCCACCAATACCTATGGCCAAAATTAAAAAAGTATAACTAATATTATAGCTAATTTTAATTTATTCATAGTTGGAAGTCTTAAATCGCAAGTTAATGATAAAACATGGGATGAATGCATATAAATTAAATAAATATGAAACTAAGTAATGTAAATGGATCCACAGCCAATTTATAATAAACTCTCTATTTGGTTTTTTGGTCATCATAATAAACTGTCTCTAAACTAATTACAATGGCTATCTCTTCGGACCATAGAATAGTCCACATAAAAAGGGTGTCGGCCGAACAAGTGACCCAATAATAAAACAACCACCAAGAGAATTAAAACAAAAAAGGATGATCTTGAATTTAAAAGAAGGAGCTCTTCCTTGAATAACCCAAAGCAAAGACTTCACGTGAATCAATGCTACTAAGACCTTGAAGTATACGTATTATATTTGAGGGAGTCTAGAACCAATGCTTTTTTAATCATATACTAAATAAATTTTTAAGCCGATATTATTTATTTTATATATTTTATTTAATAATTTATATATATATATAATTTGACAGATTATATTATAAATATATATTATATTTTAAAAATTAAAATTACATATCAATTATTAAATAAAATATTTATAATAAAAAATACTTATTTAAAATTTTTTCTCTCATACATACATAAGTAAAACTCTCTTGGAGAGTGCTTCACGTGAAGCATTTGGAGTGTATTATTTATTATTCATAAAATTTTGAGAAAACCAACTAGGTTGGAGAGAGAGAATGGAAGGCTCCATTTTCAAAGCTCTATGCTTCACGTGGTAGAAAATAAATTACAAAAACTGAAAATGGGTTTTGGACTTTCGGGGTTTGCAGTGGATGCATTTTCTTTCACATCGGAGAGCACTTCCCCTTTTTCTCTTAGGAGCACGACGATGGCAAAGAGAAAGCATCTCTCCCAACTCATCTCTTACTTTCAACTTCTTTTCTAGAGTCACATATCTCAAACGGTAAATATCTACACCCCTCATCTTCCTTCATTTATTAAAAGGCCACCTCTATGTTTTATTTGGTTCGTTGTTACTTCTTTCATCACTTTTATTTGTATACTAAAAGAATTTTTTTAAAAAAATACATGTCATTTAAAAATGTTAATTAATTTTTTTTAATTTTACTCTATATTTTACTATAAATAAAATTAGTGAAGCAAGTAAATTGAAAATGAAAAAATATATTAATATATTAAATTATATTTTTTTACAATTAAAAATATTTAATAATTTGTTTTATTCGTATACCATTATTTTAAATGACAGTCCTAACAAAAATGAACACCAATAAAAGGAAACAGAACACAAGGGTGGGTGTTGTATACCCTCTGATTTTCAGAACTGAAGTCTTGTGATTCTTCTGAGATGGGAGTTGATGATATCGTACTCCGGTGCACACCCTTTTTTCTCTGATTTTTGGCGAACTCTTCTCTCGGTTTGATTTTGGTTCTCTCTTGCTCTGCAGACTCTTCCTTCTGGAATTTTCTCTCTATCCCTCAAAATGGGCCCTTGCCCCGTGTTCTGTTGCTGTGGGCTTTTATAGCCCAAACACATGATTACTTTTGTATTAATCTCGGCCTCTCTTTTGCTGATTGCAGGTGGTGGTGCTCCAATTGGTGCAACAAAGGCTGGCTTCCCCAGCACCCCAAGACATTGTTTCCCCCTGAATTTTATTGTTTTGTTTCTTTTTACTTCAGTGGTATCTGGTCTATATTGTTTTTGTTCCAACAGAAGTAGAGCTCTAAAAGGATAAATTGTTGCATGTTTTTTTAAGGACAATAAATTTATGTTCTAAAAAATATTTTTATTATTAATTTTAAGTTCTTGATAACAAAATTATATATATTAAATTTTCAATTAGGTCTTCTAAAAATTAGAATGTCGACATCAATTTAGTCTTTAAATTATGAAAAGTAACATTATTTTAGTCTTTTAAAATAATTAATATTAATTTAATCTCTTAATTATAAAAAATATTATTAATATAATCTTTTAATTATATAAATTTGACATTAATTTAGTTCTTTAATAATAAAATTATATCGATTTAGTCTTTATTTATATATAAAAATATGATTTTGATGTCATATTTTATTATCAAAGATTAAATTGATATCGACATAATTTTTGAATAATAAATCTTTTAGCATGAATGCTGAAAATACTTTTTGAAATATATATTTATTATACTCTAAAAATATACACTAATTTCTCACACAAATTGTGCTGTAAAGGGATTTAATTGTTTTTGTTTTTTCTACTTAATTAAAATTGTCTCTTTGCAAAGCTTCTCCCGACCAAAGTGATATCTCCTGCATGTGCCGACTTTTATGTTTTTTTTTGTAGTATTTCCCTCCTTTTTTCTGGGCTTGGGTTTGGGTTTAGTGATGGGTTTAAACCCAATGTTAGATGGTATCCAGTTCAAAAAAATTTTTGAACAAATTTGGATGTCAACAAATATATTAAAAACTATTAATTATCTCACTCTAATCTAATACTTCAATTATATTTTTCCCCTAATGTTTTTTATTTGAACATTTTATATTACTCCTTAAGTAATTTGTTTTACTTCTAATTTTCCGTATAAGAACCTTCACCATTTAAATTTTGGGATGGCTATAAAATTTTTGTATAATTTAACTATGTGCCCATATGGTATATGGAGGTTATGTGTGTGATTATTTAATTAATTTTATTTAACAGTAGAAATTTTTTTTAAAGAAGTCTTCAATTTTTTACTAAGTCTTCTTTTAGTAACTTTGGACCTTTTACTTATAATTTTTCTGTAATTCTACCTAATTTTCAATTATTTTAGTATTATTATGCTTTTAGGGGAAGATTGCAAAATTACCAACAGATAAGGATAACATACTAAAATAAAAAAAAAATTGGGGGATAATTTTCAGGTTTTTTAAGAAAATTAAAACCCGCAACCTTCCATGAAAATCCCTAACGACACTTAATATTCTTAAAAAACAAATTAAATCAAATATGATCGAGTAAATAAATTACTCATCTGTAATTCAAAATTGATCGAATAGGTTCATATAATTAACGACACTTACAATTCTTAGAAAAACAAATTAAATCTAATATGATCAAGCATATGAATTTGATTTAATTACTTATCTGTAATTCAAAACTGATCAAAAAAGTTCATATAATTTTTAAACAGCACAAAATGTATGAATTTTATTGTACATTATTAAAAAATTATAAGAACATATTTAATCAATTTGGAGTTATATAAACTAAATTAAATTTAACGTACATTTATGAAAACTAAATGAATAATTTGTAAGCTACAAAGCCCTACAATAATATCTTGTCTAACATTTTATGTTTTGATGATTAACAGACATACATAATTTGCAAAAATGGTTAATTCAATGTTGGCTGCTAAATACTCGGCTCTCTCCACTTGGCTGCATAGTTCAATGGTTAATTCAAAAACATAGATTTCAAAGCAATCCTTCATAGAAGACTCAACATTCAAAAGTACATCAATGAACCGTACCACAAAAAAGTACATTAATGAAAATAGAACAAAAATAAAAAGTAGTAGAGATTTATACGATTCCATCAAGCTTAATAAAACAAATAGGACTAATTAAAATCGAATTACATGAATGTGAACAATCCTTCGACCTAAATCTTCGGCTCTGAAGCACACAATATTCCCTAGATGAATGCTACTATCTATGCAAAAAATCTTCTAGCCCATTCCAAATTTGAATTCACCATATCTACCTCTACTTGGGTGTATACTAACTTTTATTGGTCATTCTCTCCGAATAGGACTTCGTAACTTCCACTCGCCTTTTCTTCCTTTCATATATGAACTGATGACCAAACTTTGCAGGTATGCACTAAGAGGGAAAAAAAATAATTGATTAAATTAAATTTATCAAAAGAAATTATTAACTAAAAAAGAATATATAAGAATAGAACACTTACTAATTGGCTTCCAGTTGCTGATCATAAGTCAAAAACATCAACAAATAGCCTTGAGTAGACATTCTCCATTCCTTAAAAAAAGATCTCAACCAAATATTTTTCAGAAAGTTAATTATTCAAATGATAAATTGTCTTAGAATAATCAAACATATAATATAATATTTCAAGACTTAGATTATTGATATACCAAGGGGCCTATAGTAGAACGATAAATTCATGTTTTTTATAAGCCATGATTCGAAAAAATAATGTATAGTTGTTGCTAATAATATTTGGATTTCATGAAAAATCTACTTCATTATATGATCAAAATAAAAAAAAATGGAATCCAAACATTATATTTAAACCCAAAAAAAAAAAGAAGAATGGAAAGCCATACTTGAAAACTTTAGCAAATTGCAAAAACCACAACACAATTAAAAGAAATGGAAGCCTAGTTTTTTTTTTTTAAAGATAAAACGATGAATCTGATTAAGAAGTAAAAACACTATATATAGTGCTGGAAAAATCTCGATAATCTACATATTAAAGTAATCACGATAAATGGTAATAAATAATATATTAAATAGGGATCATATAGTGAATCATCTTTATACTGAGCATTGAACGAATATGATAAATTATGCAAAGGGTTTGTATGTTAAAGGATTCAAAAATAGTACTTATTATCCTATATTAATTAATTCTAATTATTGAAAGGATATTGTTAACATGTGTCATAAGGAATCAAAAATAAAAATTATTAAATAAAAAATATAAATATTTAATGTCTTAAAAATTTAAAACATATTTAATATTTTTTTAAGTAATTAAAATTATTAAATATAGGATAATAAATGCTATTTTTCAATCTTTGACATGTACCCTAAGGGCATATTTTAACAAAACCCTTACTTAAAAAATGTATTACATGTATTTTAAATTTTCAAGATATTAAATGTTTATACTTTTTATTTAATAATTTTTATTTTTATTCGTTAACATCTGTCCTTAGGACACATGTTACTTTTTGTATTAGAATCATAATGGTCTTAGTGATAAGTACCACAAAATGATATTTTTTTTTATTAAATACTATATGGGAAACAACTCACTTTTTGAAATCACCAAATTCACATCGTTACTTTGTGAAAATAAATATAATTTTAAAATATTTGATTATATATTTATTAGAAGTTAGTTTATAAAGTAAATATTCATTAAAATATTAATCATTTTGCAATAAACATATAATTACTATATGAGAAACAACTCACTTTTGGGAATCACCAAATTCACATCTTTAATTTGTGAAAATAAATATAATTTAAAATATATGTTTATTTTTTATGAGAAATTCATTTATAAATTAAATACTCATTAAAAGATTAATCATTTTCCAATGAACATATCATTAATATATGAGAAACAATTGACTTTTGAGAATCAGCAAACTAAATAATTTAATATGCAAAAATATATATAATATAAAAATTTTGATTGTTTAGTCATTATAAATTAAATTATTGTTTAAATACTCATCATTTTTAAGTAAACATTTTTTATGTCTTTATGAAGTCATATATTATCTTCAACTTATAGTTAATATGCATCGTTTAAATAAAAATGAAAAGACAAACTACATAAAAAAGATAATCAACGGTTGTTTAATTTATTTATGTAAAATTTTAATTGTTAAAATAGTTGAAAGGACAATAATGTACCACTAATGCATTGAGATGTGAATCCAGCCATGTGCTTTAAATATTGAAGTAGTAATCCACTTAACAGTAAATATTAAAATAGTTAAATATAAGACAAAGAATTTAGAAGTTCAATGTTCTTAATGAATCTCATTATACACCAGCTTATGTGCTTTATCGTTTTTCTTTTTCTGATTTTGAATATATAAGTATTATAAAAAGATTGATTGAAACTGTTACATAATTTTTACTCCAAAAATTGATTTTCTAAAACATTAAGATATATTGAAATGAGAGAAAAATTTGAACTAATTTGAATTTAAAACAATAAATGTAAAGTGAGTGGCTGAGTGGAAATTAAATACCAAGTGAGTGGGATAAGACTTCTAAAAAGTTAATGACAAAAAAAGTGAAAAAATGTAAGTCTTGTACAAATAAAAAACAAGTTAAGAATTTAATGACAGCTGATATGTTTAAAATAGTCCTAGTTTGGGCAGAAAAAGGTGACTCCGGTAACTATCTTACTTTTATACATATAAAAGATGAAGCAGAGGATTAGACGCAGCACATAATTTGGTCGAATTAATATAAATTTTATATGTTTATTCTCTCTGATCTTTCTCTTTATTGTTACATTGCTTTAATCTTACTTTGATACTTTCTGTTGTTTGTAAAGAGCTTTAAAATTTATGAAAATATCTTTCTAAGTTATATTAGCAAGTATTTTTCAAACTATTGGTAGAGATTTTAGTTGTGACTATTTGTGCTTGCTTTACTCATATTCTGACTAATCTTTTTAGGTGTCCAAATTCTATTTGAGAAAGACTTTCTAAAAATTTCATAAAGGAAAAACATTTCAAAATACAATTCAACCCCTTGTAATGCCAATCTTTGATGACATTCATAATTTAACCAAAATATATATATTTTTTCAACATGTCAATTTCTACATGCAAATCATGAATGTCCTTCTAGAGACAATATTCTTTAAGATTTAAACCTTGCTATTCCTAGCTGACAAGTAAGTCCTTCTAGATTCATGATAATGATAATATTTTTATGAATAATTTTATATAATTTTAACTTATTTTTTTAATAATTTTCTTAATTATTAAATAAAATAAAATTTGAATTTTTTTATATTTTTAAGATATTATATGTATATTTTTATTTAATATTTATTTTATTAAATATTAATAAAATTATTAAAAAATATTTTAAAAAAATTATAGCAAAACTCTATTTCTATTCAACGTGTCGATCTCCTTCACAAAACCCAACCAATCATAACGTTATGACGAAGAACAATGACGCCATGATGGAAAGAGAGTCGAACAAACATTGTCTGCGTAAATATTCAAAAAGAAGCATTTCATGTATGAATTTGCTGTTGACTAAAATAATATTCCTTTTGAAGTTATTTTATGATACCTATATTTTTTTTAAAGTATCAATGAATAATTTTATTTTTTTTAATTTATTTTTTAATATTTTTTAATTATTAAATAAATCAAATATTAAATATTTTTATATTCTTAAATACTTATTAATATTATTATTTATAATAAATACTTAAAATTTAAAAAATAAAATTAATAATAAATAAATATTTAATAAATAATTTATCTCTTTTAAAATAAAATATTCATTTTAAAAAATAAAATAAAAAATATAAATTATTAAAAAAAATTAAAAATTAAGATCATAATAATATATATATATATATAATAAATTATAAAATTATTAAAATTTATTTTTTTAAATTTTATTAATAATTAAAATTTTTACTTTATATTTTAAAATAAATTTTTTATTTTAAAATAAATAATTTTTTAATAAATAAACTTAAATATTTATATTTAAAATAATAATAAAATAATTCCCTTCACTTGAATTAGAAAACGCAATTTTTTGACTGAAGGCCTGAATCTGTGTGAAGTGTTAAGCAGCCATTTGTCGATGCATGCCATGAAGTAATGCTCCCGTGGAATAATCCAAGGTAGGCCGGGCCATCACTTCTTCAACCATTACACTGTTCAATACCTCGAGTTCTGCGTTCCCATTTCTAGTTTGAATTCTTTGCTGTAGTCTGAGAAGTTAAACTATTTATTAAACATGCCTAGATTCTTGCTTTTTCTTTCACGTTCAATTAGCGAGATTGTCCCTTTGAATTTTGATGAACGTGAAAAATAAAAAAATATAACAAATATATATATATATATATATAAGAAAATTAAAAATTAAAAAATAAGAAAAACTATTATTAAATAAAAAGAAAAAATAAAAAATAAAATAAAGATTTATAAGATTAATTAAAAGTCTAACTCATGAATTTTTTTTAAAAATTTAATATTATGATTTATAAATTATTTGAGACAATAAATATATTATAATATTTAAAATTTACATAAGTATTACTTATTACATAATTATTATTTATTAAAATTAAATATTATTTTTTTTACTTAACAAAGTCAAATTTATATATCAAATTCAAATTACATTTCTCGTTTTAAATATTATATAATAGATTCTTCACAGTTTATTAACATTAAAGTTTCTTGCAAAATCACACCCAATTCTAATTTGGTTTTATAAATCTGTTGCTTGGCCAACTTGAATATTTCAATTTCTTTAATACTTTACAATTTATATCTAAAAAAAAGGAGATCATAGCTAGTGTGTTAAAATTAGGGAGATGCAGATATGCAAACCTCTAAAAACCTGCGATTTTCAAAAGTTACGCAGAATTAGGACTATAAAAATTGTTTCAAATCATATAACCGATTTAATAAATGAGTTACTTCAAATTATTTCGAACCACTTTCTGCTTTATTTTACAAAATAAATTAAGCAGGTTAATCCTGTATGATTTGACTTTTAAACGGGTCATTTTAGGTTAACCAATATAAATATCTAGATTATTGTATTCAAGTTGAGCATTTTATGCTTTTTATTGGTGTCACAGAAAAAAAAAAGAGAATGGATACAATGAAAAAGAAAATAGGAAAAAGAAAAGAGAAGTGAAAGAGTTATTATTTACTTTATTTGATATCATCCAATGAAGAAAAGAACAGAGGTTTCTCTTCTTTTGATTGGTTTAGTAAAAGAATATAAATACATATAAATAATAAAAATATTATTCTTATATTTTAATTTTATATTTTCTCTTATATACTTATTTTAAATGATAATAAAAAAAATAAATTTCTTTTTATTTTTTTATTTCTTTTTTTATTATAAAAGGTATATAAAAGAAGAGAAATATAAAATTAAAGTATAAAAATAACATAATTATATAAATAAATATTAAATTACTATTTTATCTTTCAAAACTTATAACATCTGAAGGCTGCTTTTCATTTTTCTACTATACTTTATTAGCACTTTCCGCTCGTCCCTAATTGTCTAAATAACGGAAAGATGAAAAAATATAAGGACCTACAAAAAGTTTGCTCCTTTACTCGATGTTAAAAAAGGAATGAATTCAATTTTTAAACCTTCTCTTTCTTGTTTTTCTGCTCTAAAAATACATATTAAACAAAGCTTCACTGGAGCCATGACCTTGGCCCGACAAATTGAAGCTATTAAATCCGTAGAGAGTATTTTATACGAACGAAATTGACATTTGATGCAATGCATCTGTTGATTAATGTTCAATGCTATTAAGCCGCATTCAACTTTGTTCTGCTAGGTCTGACATATACATTTAGATAAGACAGAGAGAGAGAATTTTCTATTGCAAGTTTATACAAGTCATAGTTGAATATTTTGTTTCTGAGGGATCACAGTTAGTGTGTTCTGGTCCTATTCACCAAGAGAGTGCTGGAAACTTTCTATAAAGGAAAGCAAGTTCTGAAACAGAGCCATAACCCAAATCAGAGTTCACCTGCAATTATGGCTTCAAACTCCAACAATGGCCGCAGAGCAATTGACATGTTTGAGGGTCAAGCTCTCTTGTACAGGCACATATATGGCTTCCTCTCCTCCATGACTCTCAAGTGGGCCGTTCAGCTATCAATACCAGACATCATCCACAACCATGGCCACCCCGTTACCCTCCCGGAGCTGGTGTCCACTCTGCAAGTTCCACCAGCCAAAGCCAACAGCGTGCAACGCCTCATGCGCTACCTGGCACACAACGGGTTCTTCAACATAGTGAGAATCCATGAAAACCAAGAAGAAAAAGAAAAGGAAGCGTATGCTCTGACCCCTGCATCAGAGCTCCTCGTCAAAGGAACCGACCATTGCTTGTCTCCAATGGTTGAGTGCGTTCTCGACCCAACTCTTGAAGGTTCATTCCATCAGCTGAGGAAGTGGATCTACGAGGAAGATCTCACGCTGTTTGGCATCTCCTTGGGATCTGGTTTGTGGGATTTTCTCAACAAACACCCTGCGTATATGAGTTCCTTCAACGAGGCAATGGCGAGTGATTCTCAGATGATAAACTTGGCACTGAGGGATTGCAATTTGGTGTTTGAGGGGCTGGAGTCCATTGTGGATGTTGGCGGTGGAACTGGAGCCACTGCCAAGATTATCTGTGAGGCGTTTCCCAAGTTGAAGTGCATAGTGTTTGACCGTCCACAGGTTGTGGAGAACTTGCCAGGAAGCAACAATTTGAGTTATGTTGGTGGGGACATGTTCCAATCTATCCCCAAGGCTGATGCAGTTCTACTAAAGGTATGCATACATTTTTAGTCTTGCTTATTTTGAAGTTTATATCATTTATCAAATGTGATTTTGAAAGTTTATTTATTTTAAAATAATTAATTCTTGTTTTAAAATATTTTTATTTTAAAGTGATTTTTTTTAATATAAATCACGTCAATAAAACTTAGTTTTGACCAAAATCAAATTTATTTAAAATTAAGTATGTAAAATATAATCTAAAGACACACGTAATGATATACTCAATTTGTTCAGCTACTGCATATTTATTTATTTGGCCATAACTCACTTCTCACATTCATTAGCTAATTCAATTGATGGGCAACACAAGGCGAACTGCATAAAGTTAATAAGAAAATCTCTAATCCTCCATCTTTCTTTTCTTTCTGCAGTGGATTATACATAATTGGAGCGATGAGGATTGCAGAAAGATATTGGGAAAATGTAAAGAAGCTATTTCAAGTGAAGGCAAGAGAGGAAAAGTAATTATCATAGATATTGTAATAAATGAAAAGCAAGATGGGTATGAAATTACCCAAACAAAGCTACTTCTCGACGTAGCCATGGCAGCAGTCAATGGAAAAGAGAGAACCGAAGAAGATTGGAAGAAACTCTTCTTGGAAGCAGGCTTCCAACACTACAAAATATCTCCCTTACCAGGATTTATGTCTGTTATTGAGGTCTATCCTTAGACACTTTTGTAACCCATTTAATAGTTTACACGTTATGAAATGAAAAAAGTCATATATTGCTTGGAAGAACTGTGGTGGAGATGTTGCATTATTGGTCTATATGAAGGTGAATTAACCTGGGTTAATTAAGGTCATTTGTCTCTTATGCCAAGATGCAGCCAGTGTATTTTGCTTAGGCCTAATTTTTGACATTTGCTTTGTATTCGTCTTCCTTCCTGTTTCTGACTTTCTGTAGTACAATGGCCAAAGTTACTGAAAAAGAAAATTTCAGTTGATTATTATGAGCTTCGTGTTTTCAAATAGCTTTATAGATTAGTTTCTGGAGCCAAGATTCTGGAAGTTTGACTTTTCTGGAAGCTTTCAAACTTATCTCTATCTCTTATTACTGATATTTTTTTCTTCTTGATATGAGCTTGTATTTATGACAATCACGTGCCATTGCCATCATAATAATTTTTTAGTATGCAAAAAATAAAGGAATGAGTAATTTTTTTTTTGTAACGAAATGAGTTAATAATATTATACACTGAGAATGGAGAATGTAATAAAATCTTCATTTTGATGGGCAAACTAACTAAAGTTATATCCAAAAATGAAAATTTAAATTACAGATCACATCACTTAATGCAATCGTAATATTTCAATTGTGATAGTCGTTAAAATCGTGACACATCGTAATTATAACTTATATCGGGCCACATCTATCCGTGACAACTACGTTAATATGACTATAACTGTAATATAATCACAAATATAATTTAAAATCTTATTTAAGAATAATGCATACATATCGGGATGGGTCTAAAATTGAACCCTTCAGAGGCTAATCATGAATAATCTAACTAATTAAATATACAAGAAAAGAGGCGGTGTTATTTTTTTGGGTATTCAAAAAAGAGACGGTTTGAATATTTTATTTTCTTCTTTTTTCACAGGGAAGTGGGTGTCTGGGCTTAGGTTTTATGGGCAGCGAAGTTTGGAGGCTTTTACATGAGTTTGGGGTGTTTAATAGATCGGTTTGACTGAATTAGTTTATATTTATATAGAAAAGGGTTTATTTATAGTTATGATGTCTAGAGTTTCCATGGTGAGGAAGAAGTTGACATAACAGACGAAGATACGACCAAATATCAGTCGCCAAAAATGAATCCTTTTGAACATATGGTGTTCCAGCAGCTAGTTTTAATCTTCAAGCTCATCAGTAACAGGAGAAGGTACCGAATTTCTTGGCATGAATTTCAATAAGCATTTTCTATATCATGATGAACTCTGAAACATGTCATTTATGGCCTGGTTGTGAATGGGAGTTGAAATTAATTTCAACCGTTAAATTTTCTTAATAACAAGAGTCAGATTGTGGCCCATCTAAGCATTGTTACAATCATATCATTTCGAAGTGGTAGGGTCATATATTGAAGGACAATTCCTTACCTTATAATTTTTAGGTCAAGACAATTGGTATCTGACATTGGGTTTGGGAGTGAAGTGAAATGACACCACGAGCGTAGACAAGAATTTGGGAGTGTTGTCCCGCCAATAAGATGGGGAAGCATGGAAATCTTTGACATAACGCATCCAGAATTTGTGTTTGATCCAATGGATGTTAGGCTTGGCTTGGCCTACCTATGTGCAAATGGGCTCAAGCCATTTGCCAACATGGCCATTCAATATTTTGTGACAGTGAAAGTGACTGAGACAAGGGACAATCTTTCTACCCATCCTAATATCTAGCCCAAACAATTTAAAGAGTACTGATGTGCTCTTGTGACTTTTGATAAATGAGTCAGATCAATTGTGGAATTATATAGAGCGCATTAATACAGGATTCCTAGCTTAACCAAAATTTCCAAATGAAAGCTGCATTAATGTGAACGACATCAATGATTATGACATAATGTCAGGGTGGCAAGCATCATGAAAAATTGGTTATTCAATTCGTTCGAAAAATTCACAAGCATTCTATCTTCCAAATGGTGGGAAAATATCTTATTTTGACCGTCATCACCAATTCTTGCCAATGGGTCACAAATGTGGGAAGACATGTAAATAATTTCATAAAGGGGAGTCCCTCCCACCAAGGGAGCGCTTCTCCAAATGATGTCATCCGTTGATCAAGAATAAAAATATGTCAATAGCCCGAAATTAAATAACAACCGCATACCAGAGCAGCAGGTTAATGAGAAAAAAAGTTGAAATTACAAATTGAATCCTTCAAAATAATATTAAATACAATTAAATAACTGCTACTTGGGTCAACATTTTATTAAAATTGCAAAACTAATTTTTCTTATGTTAGCTCTTACGGAACAAATATTTTTGGGAAGGATCCCGCTTCAGTGCTTAACAATATTTTAGCAAATTAGTCTCTCACCAAGTGAAAAGAAGGATACTTTGGAAAATAAAAAATAATTATTTATGAACATTTTAATTTCTTTCATTAATGATTATATAAATTATATGAAATATCACTTAAAAAAGTTTTTATTTTTTTATTTTTTAATTAGGATATCTTTATAAGTATTACTGTAAGACTAATTTTTCGAGTCAAGAGTAGTTGTTAGGTAAAATCTTCTCCAAAATAACACATTTTTAAAAAAGTACAAAACAAGGACTTCTCAAAAAATCATCTATTCTAATATTACTCTTGTTCAAATACTCTTTATTAATTTTATATAATTTTTAATCCAAAATTATTTTTAAAAAATTGTTAAGAATATCAAATAATCAAAGAATATTTTAAAATAAATATTTGGCATAATAAAAATATTACATAAAAATTTAAAAATTATTTTTGAACAAAATAATTATTATGACAAAAAAAGAAACAATTTAAAATATATTTTTTCTTATATTAATTATTTATAAAGAATTTTAATTTACTTCATTAATGACTATATAAATTATATGAAATATCACAAGATTTTTTTTTACTTTTATTAAGGTATTTTCATGGACATTACTGTAAGACTAATCTTTCGAATTGAGAATAATGATTAAGTAAAAAAAATTTCAAAACGACATATTTTTAAAGAAATACAATATAAAGACTTCTCTAGAAATTATCAATTTTAATACTACTATCAATCAATCATACTTTATGAATTTTAGACAATTTCTAGTCTATATTATCTTTAAAAAATAGCCAAGAATATCAAATAATAAAAAATATTTTAAAATAAATATTTTACACAATAAAAATATTACACAAAAAAGTTATAAAAATTATTTTAAAATACAATAATAATTATGACACTAAAAAAAAGAAAACATTTATAATCTAATTTTTCTTTTGTTAATTGTTTATGAAGAATTTTAATTTGATTCATTAATAATTATATAAATTATATGAAATATTACTTGAGAAAAGATTTTTCTTTTTTTTAACCTTTTACCAAAATATCTTTACAAGCATTACTGTAAGACTAATCTTTCATGTCAAGAGTAGTGGTTAGGTAAAGTTTTTTTGAAAATGATATATTTTTAAAGAAATGCAATACAAAAACTTCTTATGAAGTCATCAGTTTTAATACTACTCTTATTCAAGTACACTTTATTAATTTTGGACAATTTTTGATACAAAATTATTTTCAAAAAATTGTCAATAAATCAAACAATCAAGAACATTTTAAATAAATATTTGGCACAACGAAAATATAACACAAAAAATTATAAAATTAGTTTTAAACAAAATAATAATTATGACACAAAAAAAATTAGATTTCAATTTTTCTTATGTTAATTATTTATAAAAAATTTTAATTTATTTCATCAATGATTATATAAATTATATGAAATATCACGTGGGGAAGGTTTTCTTTTTGTTTCTGATCAGGTATCTCATAAGTATTACTGTAAGACAACCCTTCGAATCAGGGATAATGATTAGGGAAAGTCTTATCCAAAATAGATATTTTTTAAAGAAATGCAATATAAGAACTTTTCAAAAGGTCATCAGTTCTAATATTACTATTATCTAAGCATCATTTACTAATTTTAAATAATTTTTTATCTAAAAATTATTTTCAAAAAGTTTTAAGAATATTAGATAATCAAGAATATTTTAAAATAAATATTTGGCACAATAAAAATATTACACAAAAAATTACAAAATTATTTTTAAATAAAATAATAATTATAATACCAATAAAAAGAAAAAAAAATTAGAATCTAATTTTTCTTATATTAATTATTTATGAAGAATTTTAGTTTATTTTATCAATGATTATATAAATTATATGAAATATCACTTTGTAAAAAAAAAATTTATTTTTTGATTAGGATATTTTCACATACATTACTGTAAGACTAACCCTTCCGGTCAGGGATAGTGGTTAAGTAAAGTCTTATTCAAAATAACACATTTTTTAAAAAGTGTAATACAAGAACTTTTCAAGAGGTCGTTAATTTTAATATTACTCTTATCCAAGTACCGTCTACTAATTTTAAATAATTTTTGGTCAAATATTATTTTAAAAAAATTGTCAAGAATATCAAATAATCAATAATATTCTAAAATAAATATTTAGCATAATGAAAATATTACACAGAAAAATTAGAAAAATATTTTTAAACAAAATAATAATTATGACGTCAAAAAAAGAAAAAAAATCAAAATTCAATTTTTCTTATGTTAGTTATTTATGAAAAATTTTAATTTGTTTTATTAATTATTATACAAATTATATGACATATCACTTAGAGAAGGATTTTTTTTTATTTTTTTATCTTTGATCAAGATATATGCATAGACATTATTGTAAGATTAATCATTTGAACTGAGATTATAAAATTTTAAATATATCTAAATTAAGTTATATAGAGATAACGCCTTACATTGGTTGATAACGAATGTAACATTAGTTGATAACAGATGAAAGATTTTAAAAACGTTTCAATTTCAACAAATTCATAGTCCATAATTTTAACTATACATTATTCTCGTATTACCATCCTTTTACAATAATTTAATAACCAATAGTAATGAAATTGGTACATGTAAGGCAACTTATAAGCAAATCCCATAACTAACCTCTGCTGATAACTCGTTTACGTCGTTTGATAACTAATACAATATTAGTTGATAACAGATTATAGCTTTTAATAATGTTTCAGTTTCAACAAATTCATTATCTATCATTTTAACCTTACATTATTCTAATATTGTCACCCTTTTACAATAATTTAATAACCATAGTAATGCAATATTAAATATGTAAGATAACTTATAAGCAAATCTTACAACTGACTTTTGTTGATAACTCATTTACGTCGATTGATAACCAATACAACATTGATTGATAACAGAGGATAAATTTTAATAACGTTTCAGTTTCAACAAGTTTCATGGCCCATCATTTTAACCTTACATTATTCTCATATTGTCACCTTTTTACAATAATTAAATAACCATAGTAATGCAATATTAAACATGTAAGGTAACTTATAAGCAAATCCCGCAACTGACTTCTGTTGATAACTCCTTTACGTTGGTTGATAACTAATACAACATTGGTTGATAATAAAGGATAGACTTTAATAACATTTCAAGTTCAACAAGTAGATAGTCCAACAATTTAATTATGCATTATTCTCATATTCTCATTTTTTTACAAGAATTTATTAATTAAAAATAATTTATAGGTACATATAAGGTTAGTTAGAAGTGAAACTCAATACTAACCTTAAATAATAACTTTTATACAGAAGTTAATAACCAATACAATAGTGGTTACAAACAAATGAAGGATTTTAATAATTTTTTAAGTAAGCAAGTAAGAAGTCCTCGAAATTTTAATCATGTGTTATTATTATATTCTCATTCTTATACAAGAATTTATTAATAAAAAATAATTTATAAATATG
This sequence comes from Castanospermum australe, assembly GCA_019955255.1. Taxonomy (NCBI): domain Eukaryota; kingdom Viridiplantae; phylum Streptophyta; class Magnoliopsida; order Fabales; family Fabaceae; genus Castanospermum; species Castanospermum australe. The sequence continues at coordinate 74,059 of NSJW01000973.1, forward strand.
TGTGCCACTTAGAAGCAAAACCCAGTATTAACTTTGGATGAAAACTCGTTGGCATCGGTTGATAACTAATGCAACAATAATTGATAACAGAAAAATAAGTTTTAATTACTTTTCAAGTCAACAGAAAGATAATTCAACATTTAAACATGTAAGGCCACTTAGAAGTGAAACCCAGTACTGAACTTAGATGATAACTTTTATACAGTAGTTGATAACTATTGCAACAGTCATTGATAACTATTGCAACAGTCATTGATAACAAACAAAATTTTTTAATAATTTTTTAGGCAAGCAAGTAAGAAGTCCACAGAATTTTAACCTTGTGTTATTCTTATACTCTCATTCTTATACAATAATTTATTAACAAAAAATAGTTTGTAGGTACATGTAAAGCCACTTAGATGATCTTTAGACAATTTTTTATCCAAAATTATGTTTTTAGAAATTTTTCAAGAATATCAAATAATTAAGAATATTCTAAAATAAATATTTGACATAACAAAAATATTATATAAAAAATTAAAAATTATTTTTTAAAAAATAATTATTATGACACAAAAAAAAAGAAAAAGATTTTAGAATCTAATTTTTATTTTGTTAATTATTTATGAAGAATTTTAATTTGTTTCATTAATGATTATATAAATTATATAAAATATTATTTGGGGAAAAGTTTTTCTTTTTTTTTTTCATTCTTTGACTAGATTATGCCCACAAGAATTACTATAAGATTAACCCTCCGGTCAGAAGTAGTGGTTAGTTAAAACCTTTTTTAAATTGACATAATTTTAAAGAAGTTTGATACAAAGATTTTTCAGGAGGTCATCAGTTTTAATTTTTTCATGTTAATTATTTATGAAGAATTTTAGTTTGTTTCATCAATGATTATATAAATTATATGAAATATCACTTGGGAAAAGGTTTTTATTTTTTTTTAATCTTTGACTAGGGTATCCTTCAAGGCATTAATGTAAGACTAACTTTTTGGATTGGAAATAGTAGTAAGGTAAAACCTTCTCTAAAATGACACATTTTTAAAAAAGTAATAAAATGACTTCTCAAGATATTATTAGTTTTAATATTATTTTTTTTAAACGCTTTACTAATTTTAGATAATTTTTAATTTAAAATTACTTTTAAAAAATTATTAAGAATATTAAATAATCAATAATATTTTAAAATAAATATGTAGCTTAACGAAAAGATAAATAAATTTTAAAAAAATTATTAATTAATTAAGAATTTTATTAACATGTCCCTTTAAAGTACATGTTTAAAAAATAAGAAATGAAAATTTATTAAATATAGAGTAAAAGTATTTAATGTCTTAAAATTTTAAAATTTATTTTACTTTTTTTCAAAAATAATTAAGATAATTTAATTAAAGATGATAAATATTTTTTTATTTTTTAATATGTATTCTTATGACACAATTTAACAAAATCCATTAATCATATCATATAAATGTAAAGTTATCATAAAAAGAAAGCTACGTGGCATTACAAAATTGGTGCCCGTACTCAGCATTGGTGTATGTCGGTACTCAACCCTTTGATTAGTGCTTGTAGTATATGTCACGTGAAAGCCTAAGATTAAAAAAAAATAAATTGAAACCGGGACTGACCTGTGATTATAGGTCATTTTTCAGGAGCATCCATACTCTAAAGTTTACGTGGTATATTGTAGCACGCTCCTCCCACCAAATTGAATAATGTATTTTACACCAAATCTTTCTGGCACGTTGCTATGTTATCATCAAAACAAAGTCAATAAGAAAAGTTGATACCCCTGGAGAGAAACAGAGATGGATGGCGAAACATAAAAAATAAAGTTTAATTTTGATGCATTTGCAGTATAAAATTTTTTATATTATTATTTAAATTATAGGTTGATAAATTATTAAAAAAATTAATTAAAATATTAAATATTTAATAATTTATGATTTGATAATAATTTAAAAAACTTTATATTTACAGTTAATTAAAATTAAATCTTAAAAGATAACGAGTTCCATCGTTCAACAAGTAGGATAAACAAAAATAACAATTAAATAAAATGGCTTACGCTACTTGACCAAGAAGTGCGTGCGGGGTAGCAAACTGTTTAAGGGAAAAGAAAACTTACCTTAAAAGTAGTGTTAGTAATTACAAGACATAAATACTTTTTTCTTGAAATTAAAAGTGTAGTTGAAGTAATATTTTATTACTTATGAATTTGAGTAAAAATTAATTAGAGAAACTTTAACTATTTTAATTTTGATATTTTTTTATAATTTTTTTTATTTTTTTTATTATATCTTAATTTATATTTTTTTTATAATTATATATTTAAAAATAATTTTAATTAATATTATTTAAAAAATATTTATTTATTTAAAATTAATTTTTAAATTTTTTTTAAATATACATCACTTTACTTCAAATTTATTTTTAATTAAAATTAAATTTATAAAATAAAATTAAATTAATTTAAAATTAAATTTATAAATATTAATCTAAACACACACGAAGTTAATCCACCTCTTGTGCGTTATAGTCAGGTGCAAGAAGAATATCGCAAAAATTTGTGTAATTCTACCTACTTTAAATTATTTTAGTATCATTGTGCTTTTAGGGAATTACAAAATTACCAACAGATTAAGGGTAACATACCGAGATAAAAAATTAGAGAAAAATGCATTATTTAATTATTTAAAACTTTTATCTGTTCAGGAAAAGCCCAAATGACACTTACAATTCTTCGGGAAAATTTTAATTTAATATAATCAAGTAAACATATTTTTTATTCTTTTTTTTGTCATCAACATATTTTTTATTCTACACGTCAACTTCTGCACAACATCTAGGGTACAAAACGTAGTGTACAAATGGACCTAGGAGAAGATTAGGCTTATCAAAAAATTAATAAGTTTATACGATAGTTTAAATTAATTGAATATTTATACTAAAAAATGTAATGTTAAAAAAATATTTGGATTCCTTCTAACTAACGTCCAAAATAAGGGTGGGTTCATTGCCGACAATGACATAGCATTGTTCTTTGTGGGCATTCTGCTTTTGCAGCTATAGCCCTCTTAGGGGTAGTGAAAACGAATATGAACCACCAATAGAAGCAAAAATTTTGCCTCATTTTCCTCCTCCACCCTGGTGCTCTTGCTATCTCCTTCTACATGGGACTATTTTTTTTTAGGGGTAAATTATATTTTTACCTTTGTCAACTCTCACACACAAAATTTGTTTTCTGTCACTTTAGACTCATTTGAATGAACTTTTAAAAAAAAAAATTTTATGATTTTTTTAAAAGATTTTTTTAAATTAAAAAATTTTTTTTATGAGTTTTTTAAAAGATTTTTTTTTTAAAAATATTTTATGTTTAGATGTAATATTTGAAAAGTACTTTTTTTTAAGTCTGAATAATTTTTTTATGTTATAAAAAGAATCTTTTTTTAAAAGTACAAAAATTTATATTCTAAAAAAAGCACAAAACGTATTTTTTTAATACTTCATCTTTTTTTAAAAAAACTTATTCAAACATTCTAAAAAATAAAAAATAAATGCCTTTTTCTAAAAAAAAATGATCTCTTTTTATCAAAAGAAATGCATCCAAACAAGCTCTTAAGTTAAACTCCATTTAATTTAAGTGGAGAACTAGGAGGCTGTTTACTTTGAGAAAACATTTTTTTGTTTTCATTTATTGGATATGATTTTCTCTTTTAGAATTTTAAATTTCAAAAAATATGTTCGGATAATATAATTTTGGTTATAATTACAAAGTTGTAATCACTCTTTTAGCTTCTTGTTTTAAAAAACGGTGAAAACAATTTGTTGTATTCATATTTGGTCCCATTTTAAGAAATATTTCTTATAAAACATTTTCAGTAAAAAAAACAACGAAACAAGTTTTTATGTATATGTGTTTTCTGTTTTTAAAATAGAACAAGAAATACTCAAACCAAACACATTCTAACATTTTCAATACTTCAGGAAGGTTTACATCAAAATAAATAAATAAATAAAAACACAGAGTACGAGAGTTGAGAAAGGTATAAAGTTCAAGGGATAACATGCATTTTGCCCTTTTTTTTTCTTTTCTGTTGGTCCTTATGTTCAAAAGAGTTTGATATGAAGAAGGCTAAACTTAATTTCAAAAGAGTTTGATATCACTTAAGTTAAATTAAAGTTCTTAAGTAATAATAAACTGATTTATTTGTTATTTATGCTAATAATTACATGATAATTTATTTTGAAGTATTAGAAAATTCAATTAAGTAAAATATAAGAATTTATCAAAAATTAAAAATTATATTTATAATTCAATTAAGTTAGATACGCAATAAAATATACTGAAAGTGCAATGAAAACAAAAGTACTAATGAAGAATTAAATGAGATGCGACAGTGTGTGCTTCGGTCCCTCTCTCCTTCCGTAAAAATACCCAAAAAAAGTGAGATGCGTGTACTGACCATCGATGAATGTTCAACGCTTTGATTTGGAGCCCTATAAAAGTCCAAGCAGAAGCATCATCGGGGAACGAAATTATGACATGGATGCGTTGAATGTTCAATGCTAGTGATTAACCTTAATTGCATAAAGTTTTTCCTTATAAGTCACGTTCGGCACATTGTATAAAAAATTAATAATATAATATAATTAATATAATTTATATTTAAATAAAATATTCGATTAAAATAATTTTAATTAATTTTAAATTTATAAGACTATATAAAATAAAATAATTTGATTCATATATGTTATAAGATTAAAATTAAATAATATTATTTTTATAAGATATTATATTATTTCGTATCTTATTTAAATATTATAATAAAAATAAATAATATTAATTATACTGTACTATTATTACTTATATAGCGTATCAAGCTAAATAAATTTTACACAAATTAACAAGAGGTAAAATATGAATTTTAATAGTGATTATGATATTTGAAAATTAGGTTTATCCGATACATTTTTTATTAGTCTATCGATATTTTTAATAATTAATTATCAATATTCATTTATGTATTCTATATAGTTTAAATATATAATCAATACAGCTTGTTAATTTCTCTCTATCACTCCCTACGTTCATGTGTCATTTAATCTCAATATTTAATTTTTTCTTTAAAAATATCATTTGGTATTTCTAGTAGTGTAAAAGGTTTTATATGCATATTTAAATAATAATAAACTCATTTATTAATTCAAGTGAATGAATGTTCAACATTAATTCAAGTGACACCATCTTTAATTTTTTTTACTAGTAGTATTAAAAATTTTATATTATTATTTAATTATATATTGTCAAATTATTAAAAATATTTGATTAATATATTAATTACTTAAAAAATTAAATATTTTTAATGATATAAAAATATGTAACTAAAAGATAATATAAAAAATTTTATATTATCAGTAAATTAAAATTAAATTTTTAAAAAAAATAATATTTTCAAATTATATTTGAATTAAGTAAGATATATGTAATAAAATATTTTGATAGCGTGCTCAAAGCAGAAGTACAAATGCAGAAATTACCGGAGATCCATAGGGGCGGCTACTCAAAGGCACATGGCTCCCTAAAATTTGTCAAACAATTAGTTTACAACTAACACGTTTTTGTCTTTGAAAAATTTAACTTGGCGCCTAAAAAATATTGCCTCGTGGATTCTTTGAATTAAATTTTATAAACTTTAATTCGATGACAAGAGAGAGTTTGCCGTAAAGTTATTAAAGCTGAAAAAGTGACTTTTGATAGAAATAATGTTATTATAACAATTCTTTGTTTACTTTCGGTACTATTATTACATTAAAAATATAAACTAATATGGTATTTAAACTTTTTAAAGTAGATTTGATATCGATTTATTATTATAAATTTTTTTGATATTATTATTTATATATGTATTTTATATTATTTAAAAATTTAATTATGATAATAATTATTTAAAGTTATATCCTTTTAATAATATATAATATTAAATAAATTTATATTAATAATATATTAAAATTAAATTCTTTTATCATTATTATGATTTTAAAAAAATTCATAATTTTAATTAAATAATTTATAAAAAGAGTAATAAAGTGCATAAAATTAACACAATTCATATGGGCTCTTGTTGTCTCGCGCTATGAGAAATAAGATTAATTAAATAATTAATATGATACATGATAACTGATATAATATAATAATATTACTTTATGCATAATGTACTTAAAAATTAAAAAAAAAATTCTAGCTTTGCCTCTATACATGTGCCCTGCGTACGGTTACTTTCTAGTTCGGGCTTCTAGTCCTTCCTCTTACCCAAATGAAAGAAAAAAACATGAAATGCATATGCTGGGGAACGTTCAACGCTTGTAGACAAAAAAACAAAAACCAAATAAACAAAGAAACGTTCAACGCTTTGATTTGGAGCCCTAAAAAGTTCAAGCAAAAGTACAAACTGCCTTGATCCAAAAATTTTCAATTTGATTTTCATATTCAAAATTTTCGCTGATGCTTGGGGTATATCCTCTCCTTAAAATGCTGCAATCTATTCTCTCCTTAACTTTTGTTCACCAAAAACAAAAACAAAAAGACTCTTTTGGGTCAGGAAACAAAAACGCTCTGATAAAGCCTTTCGCAGCTAGCTTATGTTGACTTTACGAGGAAAACTTTGTTTTGAATAACATTACTGTAATGAATTGTACGTAGGGCATTTAGATTCGCATGAGAGAGCGAGTGTGCGTTTTATTGTCTTGTGCTTTGTACCGTATATTAAGGAGGAGAAAGAAAAAGAAGAGAAAAAATAGAAAAGAAAAAAGAGAAACGGAAAAGTTATCACTCTATTTAATTAATTGGTATCATCTAATGAAAAAGAAAGAAATTTTTTTTTCTTCATTTGGGTTTATTAAAAAGATGTATATAAAAAAATATTAAATTATTTTATTATTCTTAAGAATTCATAAGCCTTTAATAAGGGCCATGCAAAATGGACAAATTACTTTATTAGTTTTTTCATTTCCCTCCCAATCTATTAGATAAGGGAGGGATGCAAAAATATGATAGCTCACAAAAAATTTATTACTCCAATTTTTTTCCTTTCTCATTTAAATTGATACTAAACAAAAGATAAACTCAATTATTAAGCATCTTTCTTCCATTTTCACTGGAAAAATGCATACCAAACAAATACTTAGGCTATGTTTGGAAGTTTGAGAAGTAATACTATGTACACATTTTGAAAAAAAATAACCAAAATTCTTGACAGAATTTAACTAGAATTAAGAAGCATTGTTCGATGGAATTAAATAGTAGGGACCACTTACCTATCTAAGAGTCAACAAATATATCAAATTATTTTGTCAAAAATTTTTACAAGAAAATTTTGGTTATATAATATTTTCCTTTGTTTGAGTTTCCTTCCTTAATCATCACACTCCATTATTTAAAAAAAACTCCTAAATAATAGGTTGAAACCTTTTTATCACTCCACCCTATTACCAACCATTCCACTCCATGTCTACATCCATTCAAACATTTTTTTTTTGGTAAGTAAAAATTTAGGTTGAGGAAAAGGCTCATCCTAGTACAGGGTCAAGGCATGCCCGTAGGCTCACTGAGCACTTATAGGACACTTATAAATGACCCACCAACAAGAGAACTAAAAAATTGAACCCAAGTTATGACGAACCATGAGCGAAAGGCCAACCAGGTAAACCAATTCCCGTTGTCGACATCCATTCAAACATAAGTGTTAGGGCACAATGGCATCACCCAAAGGTTTGTTGAAACTCTATATAAAGCAATACAAATTCTGAAACAAACGCAAAGAGCCTAAACACAAAACCAAAATTCATATGCAACTATGGCTTCAAATTCAATCAAGGGCCGCAAAACCACTGAGATCTTGGAAGGTTAAGCTCTCTTGTACAGACACTTATTTGCCTTCCTACACCCCACGTCTCTTAAGTGGGTTGTTGAGCTTGGCATTCTAGACATAATCCACAACCATGGCCAACCCATGACTCTTCCTCAGTTGGTGTCAACTATGCAAGTTCCATCTAAGGATTTAAATTACGGCTGCAACAGGGTGTTGCGGCCGCAACATCTCAGTGGAGACAGCCCCTGCAACCGCGGCATACCATAATTGTGACCCGCATTAGTCTGCATCAACTCGCAACGGCCGCAATACAACTACAATCGCAATTTAAAACCTTAGTTCCACCAGCCAAGGTAGGTTGTGTGCAGCAGCTCATGTGCACTCTGGCACACAATCAAGGATTTTAATTGCGACCGCAACGCCCAGTTGTGGCTGCAACATCTCAGTCGTGGCGGCACAACATACAGTGATTGCAACCCTCATCGGGCCGATCAACCCGCAACGGCCACAAAGCGATTGTGACTGCAACGCAATCGCAATTTAAAACCTTGCACACAATGGAATCTTTGGCATAACAAGACTCCATGGAAGCCAACAAGAAGAAAAGGAAGCATATGCTCTCACACCTGCATCAGAGCTCCTGGTGAGAGGCTCCAACCATTGCTTGACTCCGATGGTTGAGTGTGTTCTTGGCCCAACTTTGTACAGTTCGCACCATCAGATGGGAAAGTGGATTTACGAGGGAGATCTCACTCTATGTGAAATCTCCTTGGGAGCAGGTGTTTGGGACTTTCTCAACAAAAATCCTACATATATAAGGTCCTTCAACGATGCCATGGCTAGTGATTCTCAAATGACGAACTTTGCTTTGAGAGATTGCAAATTCGTCTTTGAAGGGCTCGAATCCATTGTGGATGTAAGGGGTGGAACTGGAATCACAGCCAAGGTTATCTCTAAGATGTTTTCCACGTTGAAGTGCATAGTGTTTGACCTTCCACAGGTTGTGGATAACTTGTCAGGAAGCAACAATTTGAGCTATGTTGGTGGTGACATGTTCAAATCAATCCCTCCAGCTGATGCAGTTCTACTAAAGGTGTGTATATAAAGATACAGTCAATTTGTGGAGCTACTGCAAATTAATTTATTGAGTAAAACATATTTTTAAGTCCTTAAAAGATATATATCGTTTGCTACTTTTGTCCATTTGAAGTTAATTTTATCAGTTCAATCTATTAAGTTTCAAGTCACTCACAAATGAATTTCTTCATTTTATTCTTTTTAATTTACAAAATTATTGAGAATTTGAAGTTTGAAGGATTAAAATGATAAAATTAATATTTAAGGGACGAAATTGATAAATATATATCTCTCAGGGATTAAAAATAAATTTTACTCTAATTTATTTCATGTCATAACTCACTTCTCGTTCCATTAGCTAATTCATAATAAAATTAATATTTAAGGACGAAAATTGATAAATAATATATCTCTCAGGGATTAAAAATAAATTTTATTCTAATTTATTTCATGCCATAACTCACTTCTCGTTCCATTAGCTAATTCATTTGATGGGTAATGAAACGCAAATTACATAGTTTTTAAGAAAATTTTTGATTTTTGATCTTTCATCTTTCATTTTTTTTTTTAATTCTGTCGTGGGTTTTACATGATTGGAATGATAACGACTGCATAAAGATACTGGAAAAATGTAAAGATGCTATTTCAACTAAAGGGAAAAGAGGAAAAGTGATTATCATAGATTTTGTGATAAATGAAAAGTAAGACAAACATGAAATCACTCAAGCAAAGCTCCTTCTCGATATAGCCATGGCAGCGATCAACAATGGAAAAGAGAGAAATGAAGAAGAATAGAAGAAACTGTTCCTGGATGCAGGCTTCCAACACTACAAAATATCTCCCATGCCTGGACTTATGTCTCTTATTGAGGTCTTCCTTTAAATAGCGTTGTGATCCATTTAATATATAGTTTGCATGTGATGAACTGAATAAAGTTGTAGTGTGTTTTTAATAGTTTTAGATGCTTTTGAACTGAATAAAGTACTAGTGACATGTCCCATGGAAGAACTGGTGGAGCTGTGGTATTGGTTACTCTGACCTTGTAACGTGAGGGTCATTTGTCTCTTATGCTAAAGATCAAGCCAGTGTATTTGATTGTGACATTTGCTTTAATTTGTATTCATCTTCCATCCTGGTTCTGTAGTACGATGGCCAAGGTCAGTTACTGAAAATGAAAATTTAGTTGTTACTTGATGATTTAATATGTATTCCTGATGCACCATATCGGATATAAACCATGCCTACCCGATGAAAGTGAAAAGGTTTCCTTTTGTTGTTTGGATAAAGGAATAATTGAATAAAAGAAAACTTGAAATAATGATTAACACCATATTTTATCAGGATTAATAAAATTATAAAAAAATACAAACAATCAAAAAATAAAAAATATTGACTTAAGCTTATGATTCAATCCCTTTGAAGACCCAATTGTCCAATCTCATTCTTGGAATATTCTGATAAGCCCAATTAAATAAACCCCAAACACAATTTTAATGAATTTGAATTTTAAAATTTGAATTATTGGGAGTTAATGTTGATTGATAAATTAATAGAAAGAAATAAAGGTTGATTGAGTTGATTGATAGTGTGAATCAATATTGATTGGAGATGGCCTAGCCTATAAATACTAAAGGAACAAGTGAAAAACCCTCGAGAGACCATTGTTAGAGGTTGGTCTAGAAAGCTAGAAGACAGTAAGAGAAAAAGGTCATTAGAGCATGGCACAGAAAGGCCGGGGAAGGCGACTGGAATATGACGGCAGAGAGGGAGATTGAAACAGAATAATCAGAGAAAAAAAGAGAGAGAAACAATTGTGAGGTGAAAAAAGATTGAGGCACGGCTACATAAGGGAGAGTCTTTTATTTAAAGCTGGTTAGATTTTGTCGCGATATGTTTTCTTTTCTCTATTTCTCGTTAAGAGTATGTTTAGTTTGGGGATAGATATGGATATAAATTTTAATAGAATGAGTTTTTTATATAAATTCTAAACCTTTAACGAGACAATATGTATACGTTGCGTCATATCAAGTGATTTAGAGAGAATCAAATCTTAATAACCGAATCAAATATGTGTGATTGTGAACATAAAGTTATGGCCATTGGTCTTAACCTCACTTATTATTTAAAATAAGTTTTTGTTAAAACACGATAGATTTGCTTTGTCTCCAAACTTATTTAAAAATAAAGTTTAATTTTAATCTCTGTCAGTATAAAAAATTTTATACTATTATTTAATCATAAGTTATCAAATCATTAAAAAGATTGACCAAAATAATAATTACCTAAAAAGTCAAATATAAAATAAGATGTGATTAGATGATAGTGTAAAATTTTTTTTACACTAATAGTAGATTAAAATTAAAATTTTAAAAGTATTATATTGCTTGAAAGTCTTCAAAATTTAAATAAATTAATAACTTGACAGTTTAAAGTTTGAAATAGAGTCAATTCTTTAATTAAAATTAATAAATTAAGGTTAAGATTAATAAATTATATAAATATTTCATTTTTTTAATTACTTATATAAAAAAATATTTAGATTGATTTATTAGGTCAAAAAAATCTTTTAAAAGGCTTAAGCCTGATCAACTTAATTAAATAGACTTTTTAACGAAAATATCCATATTTTTTTTAAATCGATACATTGATCAGTTGTTAAATATTTATTCATTGTTGATTTTATTTTATTGACTTTAAACATTTATTATGAAAAAAAATAATTAATAAATATTGATAAATCATCTAGGTAATAGTACCTTAGAAAAAAAAATTAGTATACTATACCAATACTGTTTGTTAAAAGACTATTTTATTTGTAAAATAAATAAGTTAGGCTTAGTAAGGCCAAAAATAAATTAGGTTAGTCATTATGAAATTGGTTAAATTGGTTGAAGGTATTCAAATAAGAATTTACATCTTTATGTATAAGGGTTAGAATTTTCCATTTGACTAGTACGTAGTCCCACTTGATCTCATCTTTTTGGGAACATCTCCTTGTGCCTAAAGAGTTAGTTGAGTAGTCTCATTTTATGGATTGAATATCTTTGGAGGTAATTTTTTGGGTGGGCTTTTACCTCCTTCTAATATATTACTTGAAGTCCTCATTGATAGTGTTATATTAACCTATCTTTCTTGTCTTTTTAATTAAAAACAAGGGTAAATTACACTCTACCCCATTGAGGTTTTTATTCGTGACACTAAATCTAATTTTTGCCTAAAATTCACACCTCACATTATTTGACCAAATTGATCCTAACTTTCATTTAACTTTGCTAACGAAATATTCCTTCTAATTTTAAAAGTAACCATAATTAATATTATAAATTGAGTTTAATGTTATATATTAGGAAACTTCAAAATAATAAATTGTAATTATTCTATATTTTATTTTTAAATCTTTTTATAACCTCATCAATTATCCTATTATTAGATACAAATTCCATGTTATCTCTATATATAATTTACAGTATTGTGCAAATAAACCTATAATTCTTACTAAAAAACGAAAATAAGCAAGCATATAATGGAATGTACTTCTATACATACTGCAGTGATACACCGATGCAGAGATACATGATCATAATATATAATTAATATATGTTTTTTTTTAATTTTATCATACATCAACAAGATATTAATAGGTCCTATTTTCTTCCAAATTATATTAGAAGAAAAGGCAAACATCAAATGAAAGTTATTTGATATATTGAATATATAGTTAAATCCTAAAAGGCAATGATATCCTAACTCTTGAAGTTTCATTTTATGTTATAGTGGCATACAAAACCAAGTAAAAAACATGAACTATAAAGAAAAAGAGGTAGAGGAGAAAAAATAGAGAAATCAGAAATTAAAGTTATCAATGTTCAATTTTCAACTTTAATTTGGAATTTCTATTTAGGTAAAAAGATTGAGTTCTTCTTTTTTCTGAACTTTTGTAACGCTATAGTTTTTCATTATCTTTTTCGTTTTCTTTTGACCTAGAGGTAGAGGGTATTTAGGAATGATTTTTTTTTTTGGGGGGGGGGGGAAACAACTTTTCTTATGAGAAAAGCCTCTTTTTTACTTTTTACAACATGTGTAAAGTTTTTAAAATAGATTATAATTTGTGATTTTTTTGATTGCATTGAAAACTAATTATAATTTTAAGTTAAAATTTGGGCATTATAATTGTAATTTAACTTTGATTATTTTGGTATTGAGTACAAATATACCAAATTATTCGGTACAATTTTATTACATTTAATTTAAACAAATCATTCATATCCTTTTTTTTTAGTAATTTACTATATAAAAGTGATTTTTTTCATACAATCCAAACAAAATATATTATTTGAAAATTATTTTTTAATTAACATATTTAAACATGAAACTGATTTTATCATAGTCAATTTTAAATAAAATCAATTATACATATAAACAATTATTGAAATAATTTTTTTACAGCTAATTTAAATATACAATACTTAATAGTTTCACCAAAACAACTTTTATAATTAGTTTTACATTATAAGAATATAATATTTATATTAAATATTTTTTAAAAAATTTAAAATAGTTAAAATTATTAAATGTAATTAGCTAATTTAATTAAATGGAATGAACATAAACTTTAGATGAAAATTGAATTTTGTACCATGTTTATACGCTTCAAAAAGTCTAGTGTAATTAAAAAAAAAAAAAAAGGTGCGACGGTGCGTCGTAAGCCGCTCGTATACCACGTGCCTATATTCTCACCCCAATGGGACAGGTTGTGAACCTGACGAACCGTATAAGATGAAACCTGACCCAGATGCTGCCAAGCCAAAGGGGAAAGTAACTCCCAAGTTCACAGGTAGCTTTCGCACACTCCCTTTTTTCGTGCGCTAACTGTTGCTGTTGTTCTCTTCCTCTGCACTCCGGTGCTTGAAGCCACTGTACCATCTCATCGTCCCCAATCGCTTCTTCGCAGCCTGCAACAAACATTCCCATCAAACAGGTACTCCACATTTGCTTTTCGGATTGCCCTCACAAATGGGTTTTCATGTTATTGTCTTAGGAACAATTTTCTACACTTTTCTTTACGAATTCCTTAATCTCGTTTTTGTTGGTAATGCCCCTCTTACGCAAAGATTCCCTTTTTATACTGATTCGTAGAATGTTTTTTTTCTTCTTTCTAGTGATCAGATATTATTTATGGCCAGCTTAGTGATTATTAGATAGTAGCTGTGATTATATTTGTTTATAAAGTTTTGTTCTTTTTGTCTCAGTCTGAATCTTTCCCTCTGTGGAGGGCTTGATTTGCTTGCTGTAAGTGATGAGCTCAAATGGGTGTTGTTTATTTCGCACCATGAGCTCGATTTAGGGTTTAGATTTGAGGTTTTGTTCTCTTTGGATCTGGGTTATGTACTGAGGCTCCTTTGGTGATACAAATCCTATCATTTGTATTTCTAGTTGTGAGTTGCATAGGAATGTTATGGGCCCGTGAATATGTAGACATTGTTGATGTAGGCTGTATGTTTTTTGTTTTATAAAATGTCGGTAATGTGATAAATCTAACTGATCTCACTTCATTTTGAGAATGTGGGTTTTCTTCATTGTAGTTTTCTAGTTACCTTCTTCTGAGTTAGATTGTGTCTTTTCAACTTTCTCACAACAGCACCCTGGGGGACACGACTTATTTTGTTTTCTTTTGAATTCATTCCTTCTTTCCTATTCTGCGTACTTTTTAGCTATTTGAACGAATTATTTTATTTTCAATTTATGGGTCATTAAGTGTGTTGCTTTTCTTGCATTGCATTTTTGCGTGCAAAACTACTTACAAATTATATGTATATGTCATTTCTATTAGTTTCAAGTGTTTGTAGAATTAAAGATTAATAACTGGGCTAATTTAGCATAAGACATCTAGGATCAGCAACTAGTTTAACCACGTTGATACCCCTCCAATATGATAAAATTAAAAGGCTTTCCTCAGGGACCGTTTCCATGGTATTGAAAACCCCACAGCTTATTCTAGCTAGTAGATGTTTGATAAGGAAGGCTTCTTCTTCGAATGCTTACCCCTGCCTGCCCATATCTCTATTTTCCTAGTCCCATTGCTCCTGCATGTCCCACAAAGAATGGATGAATATCATATTCAGCTGTCGGTGCTGATATGGTTCATATCTCTTTTACACCTCTCTCCATGGTGTTGAATATCTTGATATGCTAATCTTAAATATGCCATGTCTTGCCGAGACATGTAGTTATAGGTGTATTTTTCTTGTGAATGCTTTCTATTTGAACATATGACAGATTATGTTTCTTGAAATGAATTAATCTGTGCTCTCTGATTTTATTAAATGGAATTGGATCCCTAGTTATTACACTTTTATTTGTTTCTAAATGTTCTCAAGTTTCAAATATTGATCAGTGGGTTTTTGACAGAATGGCCTTGCAAACAGCTAGCCATCCAACTACTCCCAGTGCCCAAGTGGTTGGTAATGCATTTGTTGAGCAGTATTACCACATTCTTCACCATTCACCGGAGTTGGTCTATCGGTTTTACCAGGATTCTAGTGTGCTAAGCCGTCCTGATTCCAATGGTGTGATAACATCAGTTACAACCATGCAAGTAAGTTTCCTCATACAAAACTGGTTGGTGCCTCTATAATTTTTATTTTCTATAGGAGTTTCCTAAGGTGTATTATTGAAAGAGAAGAAACATTGTAAAGTAATACCATCATATGATATCTAATATAATTTATTATTATTTAAGTACTAGTTATAGAAAGTGCTATATGCTTGGACTATCAGCTAGACATTAATGCACTGCTGATTCTTTTCTATCTTCCTTATTCATATTATATGCTTCATGCAGCTGATGGGGACTACTCCTATTTGCCTGGTTTTTTTTACAAAGTTGAAAAGGATAAGACATTTATCCATTTAGATTTTATTGTGCTTCCGCAAATTTTTAATATATATATCTCAGGTGATCTTTAATTCTAAGGGGCATTGCTGTCTTTTTCTGGTGCAGGGCATTAATGAGAAGATTCTTTCGCTAAATTTCAAGGACTTTAAAGCAGAAATAAAGACTGCAGATGCTCAAAAGTCTTACAAGGAAGGAGTGACTGTGCTTGTGACTGGATGTTTGACTGGCAAGGATAACTTGAGAAGAAAATTTGCACAGTCATTCTTTCTTGCTCCACAAGACAATGGCTATTTTGTTCTGAATGATGTTTTTAGGTATGTAGAAGATCGTGAACCATTGGAACAACATTCAGTTAATGGAGATGGAGAAGCAGTTGCTGTTACCATAAGCCCAGAACCAGGCAAGATTAATTCAAAATAACAGATTCTTCTGTTTTAGATTTTATTTGGGAGCTGTATTCATTCTGTTCACGTTTCTTTGCAGAACCCAGTAATGTTTCTGATCCTTCTGCGCCAGACCCTGCAAATTCTCATGTGAATGAAGTTGAAGATGTTGCTGAGAATGCTTATGAGCCATCTAATGATGAGAGACAGATAGACATTGTAGAACCCCATTTTCAGTCAAATGGGAATGACGATTCTCAGGCCACAGAACTGGCTTCAGCTCAAGAGGATACTCCAAAGAAGTCTTACGCATCAATTGTGAGTATTGAATATAGATCTTTCACTTGCAAGCACTGTTCTTATTCAAATTTTGAAGTTTGTTAGATCTGTTGTAGGTGAAAGTCCAAAAAGGAAGTTTAGGATCAGCTAAAGTCTATGTACCTACCAATACTGTAAAGACAGGGCCTAACAAAACTGAGAGCCAGTTAGTTGAGTCAGTAGAATCTGCTGCAGTGCCTGAAGCAGCACTAAGTGTTGACAACCCTGAAAGTAGTGATAATCATGAGGAAGGTACGTGTTCTTCTGTGTTTCATATATGTTATGCTTTGGTTTGGCCTTTCAAAGTTTGATATAAATTATAATATGAACACACTATTCAATTTTGTATGGTCACGAGGCTGGCTGCTTGAAACTCAGCCAAAAATATCTTGCTTTTAAAACATATTTCTGCTTCTAATAAACATATTCTGCTTCCAACAGTTGAGGGGCACTCCATTTACATTCGAAATTTGCCCTTAAATGTGACGGTTGCTCAGTTGGAAGTGGAATTCAAGAAATTTGGACCCATCAAGCAGGGAGGCATCCAAGTCAGAAATAATAAGGTAGTTATCAGGTGAATGGAGTATTCAAATTACCCATTTTTCACTTTTGTCTTCAGTCCTAACGCAATTTTATTGGAAACGCCATTTGTATTTTTTGTATTTGCAGCAGCAGGGATACTGTTTCGGCTTTGTTGAATTCCAATCTCTAAGTTCAATGAATAGTGCAATTCAGGTATGGCCCTCGTTAGTAGATAGCTTAAATTCCCAGGATTTTGGCATTTAATCATGTTCATGCTAGTTAATTCTACTTATTATGTGAAAACTACTTTCGAATTTGAGAGTAATTTCAAATTTGGATGCAGTTTTATATAATTCAATTAATGGCAACAGCTTGGCACAATAAATATATATATCCTTCAAATCATAGAACATGTCTTATTTGAAACTTTACTTCTTGTTCACTTGTCTCATAATCTTCCATTGACATAAACCTCAACCATCTCTGTATCTAGCCATAATTGAGCTCCTTTATAGTTTTGACTTGTATTCTAGGGAGTGCATTTCTTCTACATCTAGTCGGTAATAAAGTTTCTGTAACGCACTTGTTTGAGCTACTTGAATACATTGTATCCCTTATTTTAACTTCTGTGAATATATTCGTAAAAACATAATGGGTCTTCAATCTGTCCTATTCAAGTACTGTCTGCTGATATCTCAGTCTAGTGTCTTCTGTGTTTTTTCCATCTTCACATGGTTTGTTAAGGCATCTGATTAAATTGTCTGCTATTGGAATCAGTATGTACAAAAAACATTATAAATGACTGTTTTACCTATTAACATGGAATATAAATGATATTTTCTTGACTGTAAGGTGAAAGCAAGAAGAACAATATGTACATAATAAATAACTCCTTAACATTTTTATAAATTGTGGAAGGAAGTGTAAAAAATAAACAAAAACAAAAACTGTATCAGACTTTAGACAATTGTTGGACAGTACACATCTCCAAATTGCAGTTATCCCAGTGTTAAGCTGGATTCATCTTCCTACCCTTCCTCCTTCTGGTGTGGACAAACATTTTTTGTGGTTTAGTTACATTTTTTCCCTCAAAGTTATACTGCCTTTTACCAAAATTCAGTGTCATACTTTCGATCTTTTTTCCTTCACTTTATGAATGCACTTTACTATTGTGTACCTCATACAATGAGATCCTAAGTAGACAGCCTAGTAGGCCTCATTGACGCACATCAGAAGAGGGAGCAGCAGAGAGCATGATTATAACTCTTTATGGTTGAAATTTGACCCCAGCCTGTCTTAACATGATGTGATAGTCTATAATGAACTTAACAGAGGTGTGACGGATTGAGCTTTATCTATAGAATACACACTAAAAACTGTTCATATAAACTATGCTAGCTGTCAGATTTTTTGGATGGCAGCAATAGTTATTTGAAATGGATAGGCTGCAAATGTTAAGTATAGTATTACATGGATGAAGACTTCTGAATTGATTAGAAGATTGTCATCCTTTAAAGTGCACTAGAATAAAGTGCAAGTGGTATACACTGAGAAAATCGAGAAGTGGGTTCTGACATATTTATGTGCTTGTATTTATAAAATTCTAAACCTTCGATTTTTTTATTTAACTGTTATCAACTTTGAACTTTACTCTGTAAAGTGCACCCTGCACTAGGAGTGTTTTTGGTTATAGTTGGTTAAGTTTGATTCTGGTTGAATAACCGAACCAATTGGTCTGGTTTGGTCAATCAGTTTTTGGCCAAACACTTTTTTTTTTTTTAATTCTTACCCAACTTCACTTTTTCCCCATGGCCCAATTAATGACAAATTGGCCTAAAGATCCCATAGAAACAACAATATATTGAAATATAATCATTTATAATTCTGATCAATCATCTATAATTAGGGTAACAAGTGCCAAACACACCATATAAATATATAAATTATATATGAGATCAGTTTTCATAAAAGGAAAAAAAACTAATTTTATTAGTTTTTTTTTTTCAATTTTTTTTTTTAGGTTTGGTTCAGTTCAATTATGAAAACCCCTACCCTGCACTTTAGAGGATTCAAATCTAATGGTGAGAAGCAATATTCTGGGTTGCTTAAGAATGAGCTTTTTTGGACATGGATTGCTCTTGATATTATGCCACTCAGCATTTCTCCTTTTTTGCTCTGAGTATATTTTCTTCAGCATTATTTCTTGGTAAAACCTCACTTGGATAAGTGTACGCTACCCCCTAAACTTTAGGGGTTTCACCTACTAAATAGATGAACTTTAAAATCCTACACCAAGCCTCCTGATGTCTGGACCAAAGTGAAACTGTTAAAAGTAACAGCAGTAGACATGGGCCATGCACGTGATCATGAAGAAGGAAAGAGGAGAAAGAAGATCACTGTTTTCTTTATTGAAAAAATGGAGCCTACTCTTGTTCAGCCCTCCTTCCCATTTTCCCATTATCTTCATTGAAAACAAATCCTCCCTTGTTCTGTTTTATTTCATCTTCATCTTTGTTGCCATCGATTAACTAGCTTCACATCAGTTATGCACTAACAAATGAACCAAAGGAAGGAAAAAGAGAGAATGAACTTGAGAGCTAACATCAACAATAGAAATCAAGTGCTGTTGCTTGAGCATGCACTCTACAAAGGATGGCAGTGAATGGCAGCCTGACACGGGCCTTATTAGTTATTAGAGTTTCAGCTGTTAGAGAGAAGGGAAATTCTAATATGGAAGTTCAATCACTATATAGATGTAAATATTACAATCAAGAAGCAAAACCATAGATCATATATTCAGAAATAGTAACCACTGTACTTTACTTACAAATTGGTGTCAGTTCCATTTTATGATGAGAGGTTGGCACTGGAAGGCAGCGGTGGCAGATACCAGTGTCGAGGGTCAGGGTATTAGGGAGGCTGGGTTCAGAACTGGGTATGTGGTGGCTGATTCACAAAAAGAATGATTTTATCTTGAGAAAGAAAGCAACTTTAAGAACTACTGCTTCTCCAAATTCCTAATATTTGCCCGAAGTCCTATCCATATGCCATTGAATTCCAATGATTTTCCAGGAAAATACCCTGAATTTTTCAAAAACTAATCAATCTCCCACCATCAACATTACCACAAGAAGCCTACCCAGCAACTCCCCCAAGATGCTCTGCAGCAGCAGAACACTGAAAATTTTCCATATTGGAAAATAGCATGTTGTATTTCCGTATATCTTTCCTCCACTTTCCTCATTTTCGTTTGTTTAGTTAGCATATCAGCCTGCGAGTGATATGCCATCCACTGAACTGTCACATGTCCACCTTGTCTCCTCTGTTTCATCTCTCAAAAACAGAGTTCAAGCACTCTACTTTGTCTTGTTCTAGCCAACATTACATTCTGCAGCTCAATTATGTATATAGAGTGATTATCGCAAAGAAGTAAAAGATGAAAGAAACAATAGGAAAAGGGAGCAGCACTTAAGTCGAAGTCATCTATACATGAGCATGGGCTGCAAGGAGAAATGGTCCCAAACCAGAGATTTCATTAAACAGAACCACAAACTTCATTGCTGTCCCTTATAGTGTGTAAAGTTGTCCAACTATACATGCTAAATCTTGGGTAAGTGGCCAAATTTGCAAGGTGATGGTTAAGGAGCTTTATTTGTAAAGCACAAGTGTCCATTGTTGTCCAAAATCCTATTTTTGAAGATGACCAGGTAGCATGTCTAAAAATTCAAATGAACCATTCCTTCCAGATTACTTATTTTGATACATCTAGCTGCCATTAGTTATTCTGATACGGATTAAGGAATGATTTAATTAAGGTTTGGTACTTTGGCTCATTCTAAAAAAGTGACGAATGAGCAAAGAAGGGACAAGCAAAGAAGGTGGTGCATGCTACTGTTTTTGAACCAAGAAAAGGAGATGAAATCTAAAAGCACAGAGCACTCGAGACACATAAGAAAGATTTTCATCCATCTTAACTATGAAATTATTGTTTTCACTTTAATTCAGCCATTAGGGGTTTAGGGTAGGGTTTTAAAGTTTGTGTATTGAATTTGTGAAACCCCTTAAGTTTGAGGGGTGAAGTGTATCTTACCTTACATAAATTATCACCTTCTCTCTGACCTTATATTTTTTGGAGTTTTAGAGTGAATGTTTATTTTTTTGAAAAATACATAATTACATAATTAGGTTACATACATATGTGTATGAGTATCGTATCTGATGATGTGATATGTGGATACTGAAATTTTTTAAAAATCTAGGATTGAAGTATGGCGGAGTATATGAAGTAAAACATTTAAAACTATATTTATGTATGTAAAAAATTACTGCATAAGTTATTATCACCCCTAAAGTTTCACAATTCAAAACTAACAAAATATAGTCAATGAAGCAAGAAGCATAAACATTTGAACACTTAGCAAATCTCATACCTTCAATCTTCAACAAAGGTCACCTGACCCTTTAATATGACCCACTGTTTTCAACATTACAATTGTTGTATTTCCAATATTTATTCCCACCACCTCCCTTTGCATTAGTTCCCTACTTCCCTTCATTAATTTCTACCTGCAGTGGAAGACATCTTACCTCGCAAGAAGTTGCAGTGATCGCTGGCCACACAGTGGACTAAGATGGAGGAGTGCCGACTGTTGAGAATGGGCCCTTCCCTTGACTTGCAATTGAGTGAGCTTTGAAACTCCTTCATTTGTTGCAAAGAATAAGAAAACAGGAGGGAGAAAGATCTGTGATTCCACAATTTCCCCTAGGGCTCAAACTTTAAGGACAAAGGTCCTAGTTGGTTTGAAATCATAATCTCAAGGATGGGAAGAAAGCTGTGTTTTGGGGGCTGATATACCCTCAAAACATAATCCAATGAAGGAAAATGGATATGCCGTGTTTGAGCTGGATCTAGTTGTATTGGCTCAAATCTAGAGCGTGTATCAGTTTGGACCAAGCCGTATCCACAAAAAAGAAAAATGAACAAAAAATGCAAGACTTTTGTGTCAAACACATATTCGATATGAAGACACATATGGTAGGGATACAATAGCTTTTTGGCCGTATCTTTTAACACATCTAGCTGCTCTCGGTTTATTTTAGTACAGATTAAGGAATGATTTAATAAAGGTTTGGTACTCTGGCTCATTCTACAAAGCACAGGGCATGTGAGACATTTGAGAAAGACTTTCATCCATCTTAACTATGAAATTAATGTTTTCACTTTAGTCAAGATATTAAGGGGATTCAGCATAGGACTTTAAAGTTCATGTATTGAATTTGTGAAACCCCTTAAATTCATGGGGATAAAGTGTATTTTAGCCTATATAAATTATCATCTCTCTGACTTTATATAGATATTATGCTCCATGGAGCTATTATTGAATTTTAATTAGTTAAAATCATTTGCATTCATTAATTACCTCTTATTTTATCCATGAGGATCATATAGTTTGTCATGGATGAAAGCCAATTTTTTCTTGTTATTTCCGTTATCACAATATAGAGGGTGAGCCTAGGACAACAGTGAAGTTGCTGCCTTGTGACTTGGTGGTCACGGGTTTTAGTTGTGTAAACAGTCTTTCCGCTTAGGCATAAGGCTGCATACATTTGACCCTCCCCAAAGCCCACAATGGTGGGTGCCTTGTGCAGTGCTTTCATTTTAACATAATATGTCCACTATTGCTAGCATTTGTGCTTTTTCTTGTAAAGTACCAGTTCCTCTTCTCTTTCTCTTTCTCTTTCTTTTTCTTTTTTGTTTATTTCGTTGGCCTTGGGCAACTTTTCATTGTTTTTGTTGCTTTTTGGCCCCCTGTTTTGGTTGTACGATACATCCATAGATTTATTTCAATTGGATGCTCTTTGGCTAGTGGTGTGGCAACATTTCGATTTTTTATACCTTATTTTGGTTTAATCTGGGAACTTGAGAGTCCTATGTCATCTTTTGTTAATTAAAGTGCCTGACTGGTTGGTTGGACATATCTAAGCACTTGGAACGTGCTAACCTATTTGGAATGAAACTCATGACAATCATCATCACGCATTAGATGGTATTTAATTGCCCAATAGACTTGCTTCAAAAGGGTCCGAAGTGATTTCTGATATTCATGGTGTCTGCCTGAAGTGGGAATACAGCTACATCTAATAGCTAGAATGATTCATTCTCTCTGTAGAGTGTTTTAATTTGTACTGGAGTAACTTGATAATATTGGCCTGCTTGTCACATATTACCTGCATTCAGAATCTCTGATTTCTTCCCCTTCACAGTCCTTGAAAGGGAAAGAGTATTATATCAGGCCCAAATGTCAATGGCATGAATGCTGAATGATTTTCTAGCCTCGTAAAGCAGTCAGCTGTATGTTGTTGTAATTTGTATTGCCACTTCATAATAGCTAATTCTATACTCATATCAAGTGATTTAGTGTATGTTTATCTTAGCTTATTTTGTATTTAGAAAAGCTTATAATCGAAATATTGGAGAGAAAACTTTTAACTGAGAAGCTTTTTTGCGTAAAAATTAAGCAAAGCTAAACATGTGCTTAGCGTTTGGTAAATCTTCAACCATTTTGCCTTTCTCGTCTCACTTTTTATAATATATTGTGAAAACCTCCTAATACAGTTAGTGCACTCTTTCAGGCTTCACCTATTACCATCGGGGGACGTCACACCACAGTTGAGATAAAGAGAACCACCACTCGAGGTAATTTGAAGCTAAGCGGTGTCATTCATTCAATAAAGAAAAAGAAGCACAAGATTAGTTGTTTTATATAATTCATATAAAAGTATTATTTTAAATCCATTATAGTTGACAACTTTTTTTGTTCTCTTGTAGTTGGTACTAGCAATACTGGAAGAGGTAGGATACCATCTGGAAGAGGTGGGTTTCGAAATGATAGCTTCAGGGGTCGTGGGAATTACGGTGGTGGTCGGGGGTTTGGTCGAAATGATTATGGAAACCGTGGCGACTTTTCTGGTAGAGGTTGGGGCCCTGGGGTTTACGGCGAAGGTTATCAGCAAGGGAGAGGGAGAGGTGGCCGGTCAAGTGGACAAAAACAAAATGCTGTTTCAAACTGAGATACTGGATGATTTATGGAAGGTTGTTCTGGGACTTTTGTTTTTTAGGGGTAGAGTACAAAGAGGAAGTCTGCAAAATTTTCTGGCCACCCTCAAGTTGCTCATGGTACTTTTGCTGCATTTGCACAGTTGTAGTATTTATAGTTGTAATGCAATGATCCTAGTGGTTTAGTAGCAGTCAGAAATAGGTATACTCACTCCTTTTTATCAAAACAGATACTACGACAGGAATTGACATTAGATTAGCCATCAGCCCTTATTGATTTTTATCTATTATGCAACATTCCTATATCCTAATTGAGATTTGTTTAAAAAGGATGTATACTACTTATTAGATCCACTTTTCTTTTAGATTTTCTCGTAAATTTTAGAATAACTTAGGTTCATTTCTAATTTTATTCTTTTGTGCCATCTGTTTTGGAAGATGTTGCAGGAAGAATTAAATGAAAACGCCTTACCAAACAGAAAATGAAAACCGGGTAGAGCAAAAATTATTGTATATTATAAGTAACAATAATATTACTTGTGTTATTTTTTAAATCGAGGTAATTTAGTTTTCTTCATCAGGTTCGCATTGATTTGGTATTGTATTTGTTAGTGTGGCATTGTGCAATTCAAGTCAATAAAATAATTATATCTTACTCTTCGTCAACATTAAAATTGGAGGACTAAAAGTGCAAAAAATAAAAAATAAAAATATCTGTTATACAGATATTTCTTCTATTGGCACCGGAAAAAGGAGTGATTTTATGTGTGGGAGTGCAGGGAATGTTTGCCAATGTGAAGTGGGCTTCATCTTTGGAAACACGTTTTTGATTTTCTAAGTCTGCTCCAAGCAAGTCAGCCAGAAAGGGGCGAGAAGAATACCATCACAACGCAAGTTATAAGGGGGTGTTTGGTTTTTATTTTATTTTTAATTAATATATTTTCAATTATAATTATAAAAATGTCACTTTATTTTTATTTTTATTTTTATTTTTAAAATTTTGTGAAGGAAATAGTGAAAATAATATCCATAAAATTTTGAAAATAGAAAACAAATTAAAAATCAGGTGACATTTTTGTAATTAAAACAAAAAATATATTAACTGAAAATGAAAACAGAAACAAACAAAATACTCCCTAATATTGTCAAATAATGCTTCACTTTTAAAAAAAAATTTAAAATAAATCTAATCCCACACTTGACATTGTTCTCGCCCTTTCTCGCTTGACTTGCTAGGGGCAGACATAAAAAATCAAAATTAAGTTTCCAAAGATGAAACCCATTCCACATTCCACATTGGTGTAGGGAATGAACATGAAAATTAACTTCATCAATGTTGTCAAGATAGCAATCCTACTAGCTCGTAGAATCATACATTCTACAAGTTTGGAAGGTTGAAGCGATCCCAATTTCACCAGAAAACTCGTTTTGTTGAGATCACCTCCAGCATGTAAAATTACTAGGATTTAAGATCTAACAAGAAAAGTGAGTAAAAAAAAAGTAAACAGCACTTATTACATCTTTTGAATGAGAGTTTACTTAAAGAATTAACACCTATTTAGTCTCTTAAAGATACATGTGACATCAATTTGATCTTTTAAAAAAATTAATATTAATTTAGTCCTTCAATTATACAAAATAAGATCAAAATGATATTTACGTTATGAACTGTGAAAACATTATTAATGGAGCTATTAATTGAAAGATCAAATTGATATAACTGTCTATTATTAAAACAACAGAATGTTTAAAGTATAGTATTTAAAAATAAAAATTTATCAATGAAGATTAGTTCAACTATTATAATTGAGTTTTGTACTTTCAAAATTCTTAAATTTCATTTATGTTGAATCCCTAATTAGTAAGTGATCTATAAATGTCATTGTAAATTCTTCTTAAAGTTTATGACATATCCTAATTTTGAAAGGAGATGCTCTTTAAATTTTAAAAATTTTAATTTATTGTTTATATATTTTTCTTATTTTTTCTTCTGAATCAACTTTTACTTGATTATGTTTTGGAAATAAATAAAGTGTACTTATATTATGATCTTTTTATGTTATCTTATGCATCGCATAAAACGTGTTTTTATGAGAGAATTTGTTATAAAACATAAGTTTTTTTTACTAATATATTTTATGAATGATTAAATATATATTATTATTATTTGTTGATTTGTATACAAAATATTTAAAGTATAACCTAATAAAAAATTATAAATATTTAGTAATTAGTTTAATTACAATATTAAACAATAAAATTCATTAATAAAAATTGATTCAACTAATGTAATTAAGTTACCTACTTTCAAAAACTTTTGATATGCCCAGCCCATCATTAGTAAACGAAGTGTCATCTAAAATCTTAACATGTTTTAAAAAAGGAACTATAGTCGTCGTCTAAAAAGTAACATATTATGCAAGGTAATAATAATTTTTAATAAATTTATAAATATTTTAAATAAATTTATAATATTTTAACTGTAAAATATTATAATTTTATTAAAAATATTTATAATTTTACTAAAAATTAATGTAACGAAGTAAGGCTTTATTTTTTGAAGGACGGGACGGAGTGGCGATACTTGTTAAGATTTCAATCAATCTTGCCATAAAAATCAAGAAAGTGATCCACTTTTTAAAATGATGGACGTCAACTGGAGGACACGTGTCAAAAAGGAGCAGGGAATTCAGAGCCAGTTGTAGGCCATCATTTTCATTGACAAGATATTCTTATATATACAAATGTAACACAATGTTCTTATAATATACTCTCATAATTTATTTTTATTTGTAATTTAATATAATTATATAAAATTTTAAAATATTACAAATAATTTTGATTGTAATGAATATAATTTAATATAATTAAAGTATTTTTTATTTTATAATATTTTTAATTTTATTTATTTCATTAATCTTTTCATTAAAAAAATCAAAATATTAATTTATATTTTTAATATTTTAACTATTAAATATTTTAAAAATAATTTTTTTATACAATAAATAAAAAATATTATTTATTATATATTATATTAATTATATAATTATTTTTATCTGATAAATAATAATAACTTATATAATCGATGTGTTACGTATTTAATAATATTTTATAAAAAAATTTGTCTTGCACTGACTTGGAACTTTTCTTTGGTTCACACGTCTCCTCTCCTCTGTCGCCCAAACAAGACGTACGCTTTTTACCACTTACCTGTCGACACGTCATCACCGAACCAAGTTGGTCCCTTGAAACCGTTCAGGGACGCGTGGCGCTCATACGCATCGTGTACCCCCAAAAAAAAATCCTAGCTTGGCCTCCTTGTGGGGCCCGCTTCGGATCTCATCGGCTAATCTTGCTGCCGCGTTGTCCGGAGATTCCTTGGGATTTTGTCTCCATTCTTTCATCTCACTATGTCCAACGGCGACATCCCGCCGTTCGATCGCAATCATGATGTTCTAAACGTACGGTCCACGTTTTCGTACCTTATTTCCTGTCACCCAACTTGATTATTATAAAAAACAAAATAAATCTCAACTTTGGACAACTTGATTATTATAAAACACAAACTAAATCTCAACTTTGGTCACGTGAAAATGCGTCGATAATACTTTAATTTTTTTTAAAATACTTATATCAATTTAGTATCATAAAACATAAAAATTATATTTATATATATAAATAAAGATTAAATTAATATAATTTTTAAATTAATAAATTAAATTAAATATAATTAAAAAATTAAATTAATAATTTTTAATTATTAAAAAATAAATTAATATTAATATTTTTTAAAAACTTAAAATAATATCAATATAATTTTTAAAAAATTTATAAAATAATATATTTCAGGCTGCTACTAGCCTTCACCTGACCTTTTATTTTTCATTTTGCAACTTGGAAGCTCTATACATTATTAATATTTATTATTTTATAATATTTTTTTGATGAAAATTTACTTATTTTATATAAAAAAAATTTATATATATTTTATTAAATATTTTTTTAATAAAAAATCCTCATCTTTTTATATATATATATATATTATATATATATATATATATAATATATATATATATATATATATATTAGTTTTTTTTTATGTTTAAGAACGTAATTTATTACACAAAATTTTTATATTTGATTGATCACAAAACGTTCAAAAATTTATTGATTTTAGATTTATTAACCTTAATTCTCACAATATAAAATCTTTGTTTCCGCTTGTGGTGAAATATTCAAATTGTAGTAACAGTTGCTTGTTGAGCCAAAAAAAAAAATCTCTTATAACAAGAAATTAATTATTGAATGCATAGCGAAGTTTTAATAAGAAAATATTTGGATCAACTTGGTACTCTATGAAAATGAGTGACTGACTAAATTTTTAGCAAATAAGGGGAAAAAAAGGAATGAATGACTAAATAATAAATAAATGTCATTCTCAACTGATTTCAACGGAGCAACGTTCCTTTGAAGTTAAAGTATATTTCTTTTTTGTGTTTTTTCCCCATCACAAAGTATTTGTTTTTAAGTAGAAATTTTTGTCACATTAAGGGTATAAATTGTCTGTAAAATCGTTATATTGCATTTAAATTTATATATAGTGTTAGTGTAATTTTGTACAAATTTTAAAAATTAATAGGAATAAAAGTATGAAAAAGGTATTAAAACCAATATATAAATAAAAATATTCATACTTGAATAATATTTTTTTTTGCTAGATACTTGAATAATAATTTCGGTGATAACCTCACTTTTCACTTTTAATAGATAAATAAGTTTAAAACTTCAAATCTCTCCTTTTATATCTAACTGATGTTAACTCTTTAAAAAAATAAAAAAAACGAAGTAATTGCTTCTTTAAAAAAATATGAATTAGTTTAAATTATAAAGTATTGTAAAAGAAGTAAAGTAATTGTTTTAATTATGGAAGCACTTAGATAAAGGAGGGAATAAGTGCCTTATAAAAATAAACTTCCAATATCATTTCAGTTTTAAAAACTGAGGCAATGACTATTAAGCTACAAACATATTGTGAAAGTAACCGGTGAACATATTCCTCATTTAGACAAATGCATAGTGCAAGAAAGCTGTCAAGATAACCGATGAAAATATTACGGGTGCTTAAGCTGTAATCCGACTCAGTAGTTGGGTTTGGGTGGTTAATTGGATTGGGAAAGATCTAATTTTAATAAAAAATTTGGCTAGGTTTGGACTTAAAAAATTAAGTTTGGTATATTTTTTAACTTGATTCGAAATTACATAATATTTATTTTTTAAAATATTATTTTTTATTTATTTTTAATTATTAATATAATATTATCATATTATAACTTAAACATTAAATTTTTTTTACACTTTCTACTTTTTAAATATTAAATTTTATAATTTAATTTATTAATTAAAATATTAAAATATAAATTATATTCAAATGTCTAACTAATCCAATTTTAGCCTTGTCCTATTTGGATTACTTATAGGCTCAAATATGATCATATCTGTTTAGATTTAGAAATAAGTTTAAATTAAAAAAAAATAATTCAATTAAAATATTAGACTAAGTTTAAACCAGGCCAAACCCAACCTAGTCACGAGCACTCCTTTGCAAATTGGGAATTGATTACTGCAGTGATTCAGCTTTCAACATACTAAATTGAGTTTTTCTGGAAATTAAAAAAAAAAAAGATATTAGTTTGAGGTTGGTTGTACTATGATACTAATGTGTCTTTTTGTTAAGTCCGTACAGAACAAAGTACATAAAATACATAAAAAATTGTGATAATTGGGAAATGTTTTATTTAGATATGTGCGCAAAATTTAAAGTGACCACTTAATATAAGATAAAATTATGCTGCTAATATAAAACTTCAGTGCTGTCTTTCTGGTAAAATAATTTTCATCATTTGCAAAAAAAAAAGTTATATTCAACATTATTAACTTTCAGAAATTCAGTTATAAAACAAAAATCGGTGGCAACTAAGAATTAAAGAATTTTTTATTCTTGTCAGAATATTTTCATACTCTTTTGATGTAAATCTGATTTTATTCAGAATATTAAGATTATTCTTCTTAATAATAAATTTTTGTAAAAAATTTAAATTTTTAATATTATAAAATTTTTTTAACCATTTAATTAATATTTTCTTATCACTTAAGCTGTAACGTATTAATAATTAAACATTAAAGAATAATACTGGACTGTACGTTATTTCTTTTAACCAAATCCAGGAATTAAATGAAATCAATGATGAAAATTTTATATTGTATCTATTCATGATAATTTTATAGCGTATTATAGAAGTTACAATATTCGTAACGGTACATCAATGTGAAAACTGTGTAGTTTGTCTATTTCATGGAGTTTAATTTTGAATTGTTGTGTATATATATATATATAAGTAATATTCAAAGTCACGTGTTTGAAGAAAACATAAATTACTTTTAATTTTTTATAAAATTAGATAATTCGTGTAATTTTAAAATTTTTACCAAACAAAAATTCTATTGTATTTTTATTATCCAAACATATATACCACTCTATACAATTTTATTTTTATAAAAATAAAATTGTTAAATAAAAAAGTTTTAATCTTCTTATTAAAAAAAATAATAATTATTTAAAAAATTAAAAAAAATATAATAACATATAATTAAATAATAATATAATTTTTTTTCAATGTTTACAGTAAATTCATTTTATATTACTTAATCTTTTTGCATATGTTTGTAAAGTAAAAAAGAGGGTTCTGTGGGTAAAAACCGCGGTCGGGATGTTATCTTGCATGTGTCACGTTGTCATTCTATCACGTGTTGGGCTTGTACGACACGTGTGCAGCGGAACCTCATCTCCATTACCTGCAGAGTGAAACTATCCTATCCTTGCCTATGAGACAAAACACCTACAGACGCCCCCTACGCGCCACCGCATTATCCCGACACGTGTCATCCTATAGCTCTTTGCTCCTCCACCTGTCGATCCCTTACATCATGAGGGCATTTGAGACATTTCACTTCTTTCTTCTCCAAACTCTTCAGTTCAGCAGATTTTTTTTTCATCTTTACGCCTTTTCAATTATTATTTTCCTTTTTTTTTTATTGGTTTCTCTTTATCTAAGTCATAGTTGTGATTCTCTCTCTCTCTCTCTCTGAGTATCTCTGCTTATCATGGCCCTCCCTGTGTTGCCTGAAAGGTCTTCACCGGGAAACTGCGAGAAAATGCAGAGTCTCTGTTTCCGAGCCCATCCAAAATAACGTATGAATTGGTCTTATATGGAAAGCGTTCAATTTTTAACCTCTTCTCTTCCGCCTTGTCATGATTCTTCAGTTACCTGCAAACACAACTCACCGCTTCAATTTCACCTTTCTATGAAGTCTGGCCAATTTCGCTCCTAAGAATTTCAATGGCACAGGTTGAGGGCAGAGAAAAGAGGTACATTTCGACGCCAATGAGCAATTTCCGCAGAGATCTGTTGCAGAGATTCATCCCCGTTAATCACTTGCCTCTGCCCGTGAAGCTAGAGGAACCGAGCGAGGACGCAGATGCAGATGCAGATGCAGATGCAGAGGAGCTTGAGCTAACTCTTGGGCTTTCGTTGAATGGCCGTTTCGGGGTCGACCCAACAGCTAAGAAGATCAAGCGCACATCGTCGATACCAGAATTTGTGAACCCGGTGAGAGACGAAGACATGGCGTATGTGATACCAATGGCTTGCGCGCCGCTCATAAGGACGTGCTCCCTCCCAACAGAGACAGAGGAGGAGTGGAGGAAGAGGAAGGAGCTGCAGACGCTGAGGAGAATGGAAGCTCGGAGGAAGCGATCGGAGAAGCAGCAGAAGAACCTGAAGGCGCTGAGGGAACGAAATCGAGCTTTCTCCGAAGAGATTGGCGAGGACGATAGCCTCAAGCGCTCAGAAGGGGTTGAGGGGAGTGATCCAGCAGAGCATGGTGCAGCTGCTTTGAACGAGTTCACCAGTTTGCTGAGGACGACGTCGTTGACCAGTCGAGGTTGTGGGCTACGGTTGAATGCGGAGAAGGGCGGTGGCGGTGGCGGTGGCTTGCCACCTCCACCGCCGTCGCAGGGTTCGATTGGTTCTCAGGGAACGGGCTGGTCGGGGATCTCAGAATCTGAGTGTCAACCAGCTCAAGGTAATTTTACTATTTTTTGTTTTCTTTTTTCTGTGCTTCGAGGTGTTAAATGCATTTGCTTTCTTGAATCGTTGTCGCTTTCTATTTTTTTAATCTGGTTTCCTGTTTTATGCCGACTTTTCAGCATCCTACATCAATCAAACCAAAAAGTGGCCATTGTTTACTATGTTTCTCTCTCTTTTTAACCTCTAACAAGCATGGAAACACTGTAATTTTTGATTTTCGGTTTTTATTTGGATGCTGATTCGATGATTCTTGTCATGAACCGATCAAGATGGGTTCTTGGATTATATTTCCGATGGGTCACAGACTCACACGGCACCACCAACCATGGTATTCGCTGTGGTTGGCTCCATTCTGGGTCGATCCTGCCTTTATCATGTCAGATCATGTCTGTGCCTCTCAACAAAAAGTCATCAAAATTTTCTCTTTTTCAATTTAACAAATACTGTGTGATTTTTGTTGCAACCCAAGGACTCGCGTAATAATAGCGTTGTTTAAGCAGAAATTTTCGTTTAACTTGCTTGGAATTATATAGATCTTAGATGGATAACAGTTTACAGTTCTAGGTGTCAGTTAGACACAGGTCATTGTATACTTAACATAGTTGCCCTTTATTTTTTTTTTCTGTTCGTTTTTATAAATATAATTTACCATTTTACTTGTTATGAAGAGTTCTTTCAAATTTTCCTTTTGTTAGTTGTCTTGTATAGTTAAGTATGCATTCTTTACACTGCCCATTCAGTAAGTTGGTCTTAAAAATGATTAAGGAAAGGGAAACATTTTTTTATTATATTTTAGTTCTTTACAGTCTGACGGGGGAAGTAATGTCAGAAGAAACCATTAACTTTAGTTCCTGATTCCTAAAAAACTCTCAAAGTATAATAATATATATATATATATATATATATATGTATATATATATATAAGCTCTGAGAGTTTGTGTCATTTTAAAGTTAATTCGTATTATATGCTGATATTTTGACAAACAACATCTAAAATTGGAGGGTGATGTTACATGTACATTCCCATTTCCTCACATATCTCACATCCTCTAATTAAAACATTGCTTAGGGTGAAAAGGGGAGAGAGAGAAGGAGGAGGGGAAATCAATGGTGGTGATTGGGGAGATGAGAGATATGTGAGGAAATGAAATTGTGTAAGTAACGTTACTCAAAATTAAAACATCCTCCCTCGTAGATAAGACATTGCTATTGTCTTGTGTGCATACGTTGGAGAAATTGTTATTAATTATACTGAGAAAGTCTTAAAGACCTGATCCTAGAAGATCCGTAAACAGGCAACTCGAGATAAACACACACACATACATACATACATAAAGGAAATCTCAGAAAAAATGTTGAAGTTACTCTCAGCGAAAATTGTTTAGGGAAGGCAACCAATCATGTCTCGTTGGTTGCTCATGTTCTCTAAGTTCCAAGACAAATACTACTACTACTTAGCTCATTCATACCAGCTTCTTTGTGATTGTAATCAGTGAAAGTATGCCAGTAAGATTGCTTTTAAATCAGTAGTTATCTCTGAATACACTGTATAGAGATTACCAAGAGGCATTTTATCTCATTTCATGTATGGAGTATCTCTATCAGAGCCTCTTTTTCAATTTCATGATCTGTAAATTGGGCTTTGGGAATAGTAGGTTAGCAAAAGTGTGTTTAGAATTTGATTCAAGACTTCTTTTCCATTTGGCGGCTGCTCTATCTTGCCATCAGAAAGTCCAGAGCAAAAACTGGTTTTTTTTCCATTTTTATTGAGTATGGACTTGAGTATGCTTGTCCTTTGAACGTTTTCATCATTGTTTTCGCATTGAACTCCATTTGGCTGACTTAATCAAACTTCTTGTACAATAACATTCTGAGCACATAAATACTTCACATTTTTATGTATCTTGGATTCGTCATTTACTTCTAGTAGCTGAGGAGCAATGCAATCATGTGCCTCATCAACATCACAAAATATTGTATTCTTAAGTATATTGTCATCCGCAGTAATCATGCTATATCAGTTGATAATTTGATTAATCATCGTTTCTGATGCGTATGTTGCCTACAAGCTTCTAACTTTCTTCTATTTTTTCTCCTCGCTTGTCAAAGAAGTGGATCAAACACAAATATAAGCTAGAATATGTGTTGTTTTTGGGATCTTTAACTAAAGTTATTTCCTAACCCATTTCTGCTACCACTTCAGGAACAAAATCAGTGGATGGTAGAAGCCCTATTAGTGCCAAATCGCTGCCAGAAGGTGAACAGAAATTACCAGTCACCTCAGGAATAAGAGTTGCAGAAAACTCAGGCAAGACGGCGGCAACAAAGATGAGAAATCAGTCTGACAAACTTCCATCACCTGAAAACAGAACCAAAGACATTGTGAGGAACTTGTTGGAAGACATGCCCTGCGTGTCTACAAAAGGGGATGGCCCCAATGGAAAGAGAATAGAGGGTTTTCTTTACCGGTATAGGAAAGGCGAGGAAGTGAGGATAGTGTGCGTTTGTCACGGCAGTTTTCTCACCCCGGCTGAGTTTGTCGAGCATGCTGGTGGCAGTAGCGGCGGCGGTGTGGCGAACCCATTGAAGCATATTGTTGTTAGTCCAAGCCTTCTGTAACTTCTTGTGAGGCTAAGAGAACCAACCAATCATGAGTGATCAAATTTTTACTCTCTTGATTCCTATGTTACTCACTGTCACTGCACTTCTAGTGTGGATGTGGAAGTTCCGTGCGTCCTTTAAAAAATGTTCATAGGGATATTATCATCTGATTTCTTTCTTATTCAGGTATTCTTCCCTTTTGTTCTTATGTGACTTTAGAACCCTGTATGAGGGGACATTGGGACAATGATACTTGTTAGTTGTTCCTCCACTTTGTTCCTACGTTTTCTATTGGTTTCGTTGATTTAGCTGCAGCTAGATTTTTTTTCTCCGTGATTATGCATGATCCATTTTACTGTGTGGTTTCTTGGGGAACTAAACTTCACATTCATCCCGGAATTAAGAAGGAAACAAAAGAAGCAAAGATAAATAAAATATTAGGCTGAAGGGACATTCACTTGTAATTTTCACATTCACGTAAATGTGCACTAAACCATAATTAGGTTCGGATCAAATGACTTATTGGGGCCTCATAATTAGAGTTTGAATTTGAATTTTAAAACTAAAAACTAAACCATAAAATAAAGTTGAATAATTTTTTTTCTTCTTTTTTTTTTTGATAGCCAAATGGGCTTCGAGAAGATGGAGGATAAAATCTGGGGGTGAATCAACGCAGGATTCAATACAATTAAGAAGTAAAGCATACTCAGCTAATCAATCAGCTACCAAATTCTTATCTCTTGAAGTAAAACTAGATTCAAAAGGCATGAAACCATGAAGCATAAAGGTTGATGTCTCTGATAGTGGATCCATTGGAGGTAAGGTCCTCCTTGTACTTATGTAATGTGGATGCAGCATGTAAGGCAATCTGAGATGGAGTCTTAGCATTTCTACCTTGCCAAATTTGGATTCTTTCTCCCCACATAGCCCACCAGCACATTGCCAGGCCTTCAATTTTCTTCACATTGTTGGGACCCAGGATATTTGATATCCTTTCCATGAACTGCTAGGTAAGTTATATCAAGAAAGTTGAGATCTGGAGTACCTCCTTAGTGAAGGGGCAATCCCAGAAAGGTGTAGGACATCTTCTGGAACTAATCCACAAAGGAAGCACTCTCCCCCAGCATCAACACCTTTGCTTGCTAGTTGAGTTTGACTTGGAAGAATGTCTCTGCACAATCTCCAAAGAAAGACATGAACCTTAGGAGGGATATTTATTTTCCATGTCTTCTTCAAGAGAGAGGAATAAGCTTTGAGTTTGTCAATTTTCTCCTGTATGGCAGCTTCATAATTGGATAGTTTTGACTGCAAGGCTAGTTTGTAAGCATTCTTTATTGGAAAAAATTCCTCCGTTGTCATGGAACCAGAATGGGGAATCTCACCTGGAATGTCACAGAGGGGGAGTTGTAATATATGGTTGGCATCCTCTAGAATAAAAGTGCTTACACTAGATCAGACTTCCATGTTTTCATTTCTTGATCAATTTGAACAAGTCTGCGTTGTGTTAGCAAGCACCGATACTTTTAAATATCTGTCATACCGGTGTCGGACACGCATCCGTAACAGATATCGTATCGTATACTCCTCTATATCATCAGATACTATTAGCCTTCATTATATATATATTTTTTATTTTTAAATTTTTGTGTCAATACATGTGAGATCTTATAAGGATTTGATAAATATTAATATTCTATTATATCTTCAGTGACTTATGCTAAAAAAAAAACTTTTTTTCTACTTTCCCCCCTTAATTATGGAATTTTCCGACTAAACTTGTGTTATTTATGATGTCTTATGATAGTTTTATATGTTTTTTGAAGTTTTATGAAATGATATATATATATAATTTTTTTTATATATATGTTATATCGTATTGTTAGATTTAAGGTTTTGATGATAAAGATTTTAACATGTGTATATTTTGTATAATTGATTTGAATGAATTAATAAATTATTTTTAGGCATATCTTTTTGAATTGAAAAAGATTAAGGTGTGATTATATTAAATTAATTAGTTGATTGAATTTCCTTATGAGATCCATTTGAAATAATTGTTGAACATATTTAAATTTAAGCAGAAATCCTAAATTAGAGTTATTGGTGATTTTATTTAATTAATTAGATAAATTTCTTAATTTAATGGCATCAATTTAAAATATTTGGCCATGACAGTAATACTTGGCTTTTAGTAAACGAGCCAGCAGAGAATCTGAGTAGTGTAGCAATCTCCAGCCTTGCTTTGCGAGCATGGCTAAATTGAAAAGATGAACCCATACCACTGATTCCTTTTGGCCAGCACAATTTATCCCAGCTCACCCAGTGGATTTTCCTTTCATCTGATTGTGACCCCCACCAAAATTTACACATCATGCTGGCTAAATCCATGCATAAACAGATAGGAAGTTGGAAACACAACATGAAAAAGTGGGGATAGCTTGAGCTACTGCTTTAATCAAAATTTCCTTACTTCCTTTGGACAGTAATTTTTCTTTCCAACATTGAATTCGCTTCCATACTCTGTCCTTCAGGGATTGAAAGGTGTGGTACTTTGATCTACCTACCATGGTGGGTAGGCCTAAGTACTTCTCATTAAACACCGCTGATTTCACCTTGACAATGTTGCAGATTTGATTTCTGATAACTGCTGGAACACAAGGGCTAAAAAGAATGGCTGACTTCTCATAATTAACTGCTTGGCCAGATGCCTTGCAATATAAGGTGAGAGCTCTGTCAATTCCTTCACAGTCCCCCGGAGTAGCCTTGGCCATAATCATACTATTGTCAGCAAAGAAAAGATGGCTAATTGATGGTGCGTTCCTGCAAACCTTAACTCCTTGGAATTCACCCCTTTCTTCGGCCGCTGAAGGGATAGAGGAAAGGCCTTCTGCATAGATGACAAATAGGTATGGAGATAAAGGATCTCCTTCCCTTAGTCCTCTATTTGGAGAGAAGAATTCTTGTGGTAGCCCATTTAGTAAAATTGAGTATGACACTGAGGACTACAAGTCATAATCAAAGATATCCATCTCTCACAGAAGCCTAACTTTCTCATTATAGCCTCTAGATAGCTCCATTCCACCCTGTCATAGGCATTACTCATGTCTAACTTCATGGCCATAGATTCTTCCTTACCAAAGCGCTCGTTTCTTAGAGCATAGGTCAACTCATAAGCGATCAAGACATTATCTGTGAGGTGTCTATGCTGCACAAAGGCGCTTTGAGACTCTGAAATGATATCAGGAAGGATAACTTTCAATCTGTTAGCCAGAGTTTTTGTTATCATTTTGTACAGCACATTGCAAAGAGAGATAGGCCTAAGCTGTGTCATATTTTCTGGGGACTTTATCTTAGGGATTAACACAATGAAAGTATGATTAATATCTTCTGAGAATGTGCCTTCATTGAGAAATCGTAGGACAACTTCCGTGACAACTTTTCTGACAATATGCCAGTATTTTTGGAAGAAGCGTGCAGGCATCCCATCTGGTCCTGGTGCCTTTGTTGCACCCATTTGAAAGAGAGCTTCTTTTATCTCCATTTCAGTAAGACGCAGACTAAGGAAGCTATTCATCTCATCATCAACTTTCCGGGTGACCATCTCTAAGGCATAGTCAATGTTATTCGGGTTGCTGGATTTGAAGAGCTCTTGGAAGTAGCTATTAGCTATTTCTCCAATCTGCTCCTGTTTATGTTGCCACACTCCATCACTGTCCTTGAGCTTTGTTAATTTGTTCTTCTTTCTTCTAGCTGAAGCTGTGTTATGAAAAAACTTCGTGTTCAAATCTCCTTCCTTTAGCCAGCTAATTTT
Organism: Castanospermum australe; assembly: GCA_019955255.1. Lineage (NCBI taxonomy): Eukaryota > Viridiplantae > Streptophyta > Magnoliopsida > Fabales > Fabaceae > Castanospermum > Castanospermum australe. The sequence continues at coordinate 112,737 of NSJW01000973.1, forward strand.
GGATCTCTGACGCCACATGGTTTCTTCTCGGTGGAGCAGCTCATTAAGCTCTTTCTTCAGGTTAGCGAGTTTACTGTGTTTGCTTGGTTGGGCACACTGGTTGTAAGCTCCTTGATCTCCTGCTCAAGTTTGTTTATAAGCTTACCTACATGGCCAAATTCAAGTTTATTCCATATATTAAGCTCAGAGGACAGAGTAGATAATTTGGAGCTGACTTGTTGCAATGGAAGGCCATGAGATTCAGATCTCCAGGCAGCTTGTATTATTCTTTCACAATCTTCATGTCTAGTCCACATTTTCTCAAATCGGAATGGTTTAGAATTTCTGGAGCTAGTCTCCTCCTCCATACTATCTTCCAAATCAAGCAAAACTATGTTATGGTCTGAATGTGGAGATGATAAGCGATAGACTTGGGCATTTGACCATCTCTGCAGCCAATCTGAGCTGCACACAAATCTGTCCAGCCTTACTTGTACATTATCCTCCCCTACTCTTCCATTGTTCCATGTAAATTTGTACCCTTGGTACCCCAGATTCACAAGTCCACAGTAGTCCAAAGCTTCTCTGAAAGCTTCAATCTGCCTACTCGGTCTAACAATATGTCCTGTCTACTCATGTCTCCAAAGAATCTCATTGAAGTCCCCTCCAACTAGCCATGGGATGTTGCTCAAGTTGTGCAAATTCTTCAATTGGTTCAAAGAGAATTGGCGGCGGGAGATCAAAGGAGCTTCATAGAACAATGTATATCTCCATGCACTTTCCCCTGCCTGACCTCCAGTTTCCACATCGATGAAACTGGAGGAGAAAAGCATAATGTTGACATTCACCTCGTGGTTCCAGAAGACAGCTAGACCACCTCTTCGGTCTTCACAGTCCACATAGAAAGCAATGCTGAAACCTATCCTCCATTTGATTGTGCTAAATTCATGTCATGCTAATTCAGTTTCAATCAAACAGAGAAAATCGGGATTTTGCTGCCTCAAGAGGAGGCGTAATGCAGGAACTGCCTGTGGATTCCAGAGGCCACGACAGTTCCAAACTAAGATCTTCATGGCTGCCGGCGAGACTGTGGAACAGTCACCGCCGATACTTCAGTGTGGTTGCTACTAGTGGCATTCAAGGTAGCTTTAAGTTTTTGATGAAGTGGACCAGAATCAACGTCCATTCCCTCTGGGTCATCAAAAGCTGTTTCTAGATTGCGCTTAGCTCCACTGAGGTAATCTCTGTCTGCACTTTCTGGAGCTCTCTCCTTCCTTGCTAGCTTCTTCCATCTCTTTCTCCCCTTATCACAATCTTTGTCCACCCTAATCTGGCTTCCATCAGATAATTGGATACTTCCGGGGTTAGTTACATCAGTGCCACCCCCTTGCAGAGGATCTGATGTTTACCTTCCAGAGTAAGCCTGCTGATCGGCACTACTTTTTAAGAGCTATCTCCTTCTGTTTCCCTGGATTTCCCCAGACTACTACCCGTTTTCTCACTGACTTCATGGATGTTCTGTGTTCTACCCTCTCCACCTATAATACCTTTGCCCTCTGTACTAATGAATTCTGCTTTCATCCAAGCTCCATATTGGGGGCTAGTCTCCTCTTTTTCACATTCTCCATCTGCATGACCTAACAAGCCACAGATACAGCAAAAGTTTGGTAATCTCTCATATCTTAGGAAAAACCATTGTTTACCTCCATTCCGCCTACTGCCAGGGAGATTCCCCTACGTAATGGTTTAGTGACCTCGATCATACATTTGATTCTCAGATAGCCTCCCCATGCTTTCCCATTTTTATCAGTGTCAGCCTCCAGGAAAGAGCCAATTGAATTCCCTGTTAGCACAGCTACTTTTTCATTCATCAGTTGCAAAGGAAGGTCCATGACCCTAATCCAAAAAGGGGTACTTTTGAAGATAATCTCTGAGGGGCGAAGATCATCTCTGTATTCCTGAATTAGAATTAGGTGTTTATCAAAAGACCAAGGTCTGCCAGCAAGCACCCTCTCCCGATCTTTTTTACTTCCGAATTGAGAAAGAATCACTTTCTCGCCAATCAATCTGCATTCAAGGCCTTTTGTTGGTCTCCACACCCTGATCAATTTGCGTTCTAAGGCTTTAAGATTAAAAGGCCTCATTGAAAGAGGACTGTCGATTAACAGGAGCGATTTCGATGACGGCCCCTGTACATCTAATGCCTCGTCAACCTTCAGAGTGATCTCCTCCTCCGCTGATAGACTCAGTCCTTCGCACAATCTTGACAAACCATCCGCCATTGCTAAACCAAAGATTGTTCTGTACAGTACGTGAAAGAGACAAACAGGAAAGTTGCAATGAAAACCAGAACAATACGATACACACGTCCACGAACACACACTCCCACAATTGTATGGCAACTGGGGAGACTACTCTCACATGGGTGAGACTAACTCTCCATTAACCCTAGTCTCACCGGTGGCGAACCCAGAGAAGGAGAGACATAAAATTCAAAGGCCCATTGAAGTTATTATAATCCCAAAAATACTTCACATGAACCCATGCATTATCCAGGGTAGCATTGCTTTATTTTGTTTTTTTAATTTTTATTTTTAAATCTTTATGTTAAGGTAGAAACCAATTGTCTCAAAAACCCAGTTCCGCTATCTATCCCACCAGTAAGGAATGTCGTGTTGGAATGGATCACAAATCAAAGGATTTCTTGGAGTTCAGGTACCTTAAAAGCCAAGAGAACTTAGATAATTAGGATTTAGATTACTATTTATACATTTCAAATGAAATGGACGATTTCGTAAAAAGGGAAACTTTCTTGTGAAAATTAAGTTTCTAATGATCTGACAAAGATATAAATGTGTATTAGTTGTGTTGAACAATGTAGTCATCTGTTTTTTGTTTGTACGGTAAAGATATCTTTGAATAAGTTTTTGTGTCAATCAAAATTAAAATTTTTTCCCAATCAATCTTAAGAGTGCATCCTCACATTTGTCTGGTACATTTAAAACAATTATGTCATCTAAACAAATGGAATTCACATTAATGTAGAAAAGAACAAATTAAAATACATATTTAATGCTTTTTTATTCTTTAATTCAAGATTTCAAATTAGTAGTACGTTACCAAAAGAATTAAATAATATGAATAGTAATAAATGATTATTAATTAGTAGTCTACCTAGTAAAGACACTAACTTCTTACCATAATATTACATAATATCACTACATTGTGCAATGATGGTTTCATTCACTAAAATTGTGGTATCACTCTCTTTGTTTTTAACTATTGTAGTGTTGAGGTTCAAGGGAGGCGAGAGCTTTTTCTCTAATCACAAAGTAACTGTAAAAATAATCAATAAATTAGCTACACCTCCAAAGACAAATCTCACTCTTCATTGCAAAGCCAAAGATGATGATATTGGGTTTCACACTCTGAAAATTGTAGAAAGATACAATTTTACGTTCAAACCAAACTTTTTTTTGCATGAGTAACATTGTTTTTTTGCAGTTTCACATGGGCAGAAAAATCATTCCTTCACTACATTGACATTTATGATGGAGAACAAGACCTTGCTTGAATATGGGTGAGTATTTTCCATCGTTCTGAAAACCGGACTGGCTGGTTTCCGGTTCAAACACAAATATCAAATTTTTGAAAGCAAAAGGACGCACGGAGAATCGAACACAGAGTGCAAGGATGCGCTTCCATGTTGCTGACCATCAAGCCAACTTGGTCCTCTACTTATATTGTTACTTTTCTTTTTTATATATTATGAGAAAATAGTCAAAATACTTAACATACTTTATCAACCAAAATTTCATTTTTCTTGACCCTAAGCGTAAGTAGAAGGTGTATAACTTCCTAGTATGACTCTTCATGAGTAATATATTTATAAAATATATAAAATGTGCAAGAGAATATATAAAATGTGCAAGAGAGTGTGTGTGTGTGTCTATATATATATATATATATATATTAAATTTTAATATATATAAATATAAATATATATATTTAATTATATTACTGGTTCCACCACAATAAAATCATTGAATCATGAATCAACTCATTTATTGGTCTAATGACCAGTTCGGTTTTCAGAACTTTGTTGATGATATACAAATTGAGATTTAATTGATTTGCTTACTTTACAAGTCTTTTGATGGAATATTGTTGAACTTGTATTGTTTACTTGTTTAGGATTGTTATTGTTAGTATAATTGACTATAATGATAGATTAATATTGCGTTGGTATAAGATTATAAGTTGTGAACTATGTGAATTATGTTAATTTTAGTTTAATTTGTATGATATGTAGATTAATGTTGTGTTATTTGTATGAATGTAACATTTTTTTTACTTTATAACACTATTTTTTTATATTTTAAATATTTTTTTATTGATTTATATTGTATTTTTATAATTTTTATTTATTTTATTAGTATTATATATATATATATATATATATATAAATATACTTATATTTATATATAAATATAAATATATATTTAATTATATTCCGATTCAACCACGGTTGGACCACGATGGAATTATTAAATTTTGAATTAGTACTTCGACCGATTCAACGACCGGTTCAATTTTCAGAACCTTGGTATTTTCAGTGCTATCCATGGAACAGGAGAGTTTTAGAAGAGGTAGCTTGGCAAAGGAAATATTTCCTAGGGGCAACTTCTCTCCTTAAATTTATCGAGATAAAAATGTAATCTTATAACTAAATAAGACCTATTATAATTCTGTTTGTGTTTGATGACGCAAATTGTCATACATAATCAAACTTTGTATTGTCTTTCTAGGGATTATTTACGAGTAAAGTATGCTTGATTTAAAGTTATGCCTAATTATCCATGAGATGTAAGTATTTTGTATTTAAAGAATTGCAATGAAATTCTTAAAGACAAAATTTATACAAAATAGTCCCACATTACAACTATATAAAGGTTTAAGAGTGAAAGCTATGAGACAAACACTGTCATAAGACATTTCTAAAAAATTCTAATTTACATGAGAATTGTTTTTTAATTATATGATATTGCAAGAATATTTTCAAACTAAACACAATTATAGTGGACAATGTTATTGACAGTTTTAATTATCTATTCTTATTATTTAGTAATTATTTTTATTAAAATTTTTAAAATTTCCTAAACTAGATGTTAATAGAAAAAATAAAAATATAATGAATTAAATTTAAAGTAAATAAAAATAATTTAATTAAGGGTTATTTATGAAATTACAATTAAAGTAGTTAGCAAAAATGAAAATATATAATTGAAAGTGTCAATTGTCCAACGCACAACAATTTTTAATGTTGATTTTTTTAATAAATTGTATTTTTATGTTTTGATTAAAATTAATTATTTAATAAATAAATATGAAAATTAAAACAGTGAATTAACAATAAAAGGTGTAAATAAAAGAGAGAATTTATTAAATATGGTTTAGGTAATTAAGATTTTAATAAATATGAATACGAATAAAGAATTAAGAGTTTTAATACCTTACTTCTATTTAGTTTTTAAATTATATATTGTATATGTAAAAAAATTTAATACTAAATAAAAAATATGTCGATTTAAAATACATTAATTGTATAATGCAATGTGCATAAATTTGACAAAAATAAAAATACATAAATAAGTATTGTGTGGTGACAGACAATTTAGTCATCCTTTTTAATTGGTACGGCCAATAAGGGTATCCTCAAAGAAGTTTTTATGGCAACCGATAAATTCTTTCGTAAGGGTGCACCTCGACATTAATATAGTACATTTAGGACAATTAAGTCATCTAAATGAATTGGATTCACACTAAAGTATATAAGAACAAATTAAAAAATAAATTTAATGTTTTTTATTCGTTAATTCAAGATTTCAAATTAATAGTACTTTAAAAATTTAAATTAAATAATTTGAATAATAATAAATGATTCTTAATTAGTAGCCTACCTATTAAAAACATACTTATTGCTTACGTAATATTAGATAGAGAAAGGCGTTACTTGGACACTTGAATATGGCATCATGCTCTATAAAAAAGAGGTGCATCTACCGTGATCGTTTTGTATCAACACTTTGTGCAATGATGGTTTCAATTACAACTATTGTCGTATCACTCTATTTGCCATTAATTATTGTTGCACTGAGGTTCAAAGGAGGAGAGAACTTTTTCTTGGATCACAAAATAAATGTAGAAATAATCAATGAATGAGCTACGCCTCCAAAGTCAAATCTCACTCTTCATTGCAAATCCAATGATAATGATATGGGATTTCATATTCTGCAAATTAGAGAAAGATATTGTTTTACATTCCAGCCCAACTTTTTCGTGAGAGCAGCATTGTATTTTTGCAATTTAACTTAGGGAGAAAAACCATTCGTTCACTACATTGACATTTATAATGCAGATTGAGGTAATTGTCATTTTTGTTGTTGGAAAAAATGGAGAACACTTATTTAATTGGGCCACTCTATTAAAAATAAATTTGGTCCGAGGGTGTTGGTCTTGATTGAGCCTTCTTAATTGAACAAGAAACGTTGTTTGGCAAAATAATGGGCTTTTCAGCGAGGCTAATTGAGACATTTATGGGTCCAATTTGCTATTGTTAATATTTTTTATTTTTCTATTTTTCATTTTTTATTGTTATTTTTAATCAATTTTGTTTTAATTCAGACAAAATATGGTGTTCACACATCTTCTTCATGATATAACACCTTATACTCTACCATTTTCAATATGGGCTTGCTCTTAAACTTGACAATCTTGGCACTAAAAGACTCACAGTTGTTGTTAGGTAAGTTATCATTCTTTGATCACTTACTGAATCGAAACATTTTTCAAAAAACGGGGGAATTTGTTGAAGCAAGCCTAGGTAGACATATTCAATCTCTTCACTCTAGCCATGCCAGCAATGAATTCTCTAACTATCATTGCCCTAAGAACATTCCCAAACTAGCTCTTTCAGCTCTCTTTCCTTCCATTGTTTGGTGAAAGTTTATGTTGTCCACGTATGCATGACAAAAAACCCATGGTGTGCACTTGAATTACCTCTTGCATTGTTGGTATGAAACCTTGAAATAGACATTAAATTAGGATACATTTTTTTGAATAATTAAACACAAACAACTCTATAGTTACTTACCTTTTGTTGGTCTCATATGAATTCCACCCATAAACCTTGTGGACAACCAAGTCTTCATGGAACAATGTCAAGATATACTTCCAGTTAACTTTGGTCTTAGTATCTATTCTTGTTTATGCAATGAAATAAAAACGATTATTTGCATCATCACCAATTGCAGCCAGTCCATAGTAACCCTTCAAGAAACATCTAGCTTAGACCTAATAATGGCCTACTACCAGCCTTAAACCATCAAGACAAATGTGCACTCTTTAAAATTCTAGTGGTGACTTAGATATGATTGAAAGGTTAAATGTTAAGTTAGGGTTGCTTCTAAACAGTTTGGAATAATAGTCCCACAATCGTGCATATTATTGCTTCTTGATCTAAACCCTTAATCACTTGTCATCTAGGTGAATGCCAAACTTATCCTTCGTAAAATCAAAAGCTTGAGCAAAATTTATGAAAATACCACATTATTTTCATTAATTTTTTCTATTTTCAAAATTTTGTAAAAGAAATAATAAAAACAAGGATTTCTTATTTTTACCATTTCCTTCACAAAAGTCTGAAAATAAGAAATATAATGAAAACAATGTAGCATTTTTATAATTATAACTACAAACATATCAACTAAAAATGAAAATAGAAAACAAACCAAACACCCTCTAAGATTTACAAAATGCATTTCGTAATGATGATAAACAGTGGAAATTTTGTATAAGATTATGCTAAGCTGTGCTCAAGCGCTAGGGGCTTCTTAGATTGAAAGAAAGAAAGAAAACTCTCTCCACATGTCATACAATATTTTTTAATAAGGCCTAAGAGGGGAAACATTCTTAAATATTTTCAGAGTACTACACTTCATGATTGAGATTTGATTTAAATTTTATTATATAATATTCTATATTCAATCCTACGGCATATATAGTTATGCTATCCACATGTTATAATTTAAGTGAATTAAGTGTAATACTCTAAGAATACATAAAAATTTCTCCTAAGAAGCGCAAGAACATGAGCGCTAAAGTGCACATTACCCTTTCTAATATGATGAAAGCTTGTTGCTTTACAAAGATTTTTTTTCTTTATCCTTTAATTATTCTCAGAAGCTATTTACAAATACAATGCTCAAATGTATGAAAGAGTAATTTGTTGGTGTACAACAGAGTTTGAATCTTATAAATTTTATTTTATTTTTAAATAATCATGATCTGTAGAAAGGAGCAAACTAAAGGAAAATAAGAAAAATTTTGATTGATAAAGTTATGTTGATCTCTCTAGTTATTGTAACAGTTCAAGCTGTTGTGCTTGTTGTACCCTTACTTACATACATACATATATATATATATATATATATATATATATATATATATATATATTGCTATATAATCAGGATGTTAATCCATAGATAGAAATATGTAGAAACTAAATTATTTGAATTCTTAATAACCAGGTAAGACCCTGTGGACTAAACTTGTGGAAAAATATGCTGATGATGAAGCAGCTGTAATATTGCAGAGAGAGAATTAATCCTACTGCAACGATTACTATAGCAGCCAAAGATAGCCCAATTTCCACATCCTGCAAAATAGGACACTGGGTTTGGTATATTGATTGAGGAAGAGAATGGCATAGTTTTCGCTATTCACAGTCTTTTAAGAAAAACAAAAGGAGAGTTTATGTTATTATAATTCGAAAGCTACTTTACATGAAACCATTATCTAATGTGGAAAGCTGAAGTTAAAATAATTACATAATTAGTTTACAAAATTGTTGCATTCTTATAAATTCCTTATGTTTATCGAAAAAAGTTTGTTTGGACTAATTAACCCAAAAATGAAACTATTAGATGAAGCCTTGTTTCTCCTTAAAGCAATACCAAAAAGAGTTTATCACAAAGTTTGCTTGATCCCGTTTTGTACAGTATATAAAGGATTGATAGTATAGTATAATTAATATTATCAACCTTTTATAATATGCTTAGATAAAATACTAGATAGTAATTTATCTAGTCAAAATATTTTTATTTAATCTTAACATTATAAGACTATATGAAATAAAATAATTTCGTGAGAAGATAAGATATGATAACAAGATAAGATTCTTAAAATAATAGTAATCTAACTTATTTATTAAATAGAGATAAGATAATGATAAAGATTATTCTCTTTTATTAATGATGTTATCAAGTATTTTGTCCAAATATTATATAAACATGAATTATTAAGTGTGTATTTAAATTAGTTGTGAAAAAAAATTATTTCAATAATTGATTATATGTAAAATCAATTTTCTTTAAAATTGATTATGATAAAAATTAATTTTATATTTGGATATATTAATTAAAAAGTAATTTTAATATATTATGTTTTGTTTGGATTATATAAAAAAAGTTTCTTTTACATAATAAATTATTAAAAAGGGTATGAAATAATTCATTTAGATTAATATAATATTTGATGAGTGGGTGAATATGGTAAATTTAGGCCAAAATAAATTATAATAAAATAGATTATAATCTAAAATGCTGAAAAATGAGCTTAAAAAAACTATTTTCAATATATCCAAAATAATCAAAGATTATAATCTATTTTATATAATTCATGCCAAACATGAATTAGAAAACGAAAAACAGCTTTTATCATGAAAAAAGCTGTTTTCACAACATTTAAACATTCTCAAACATCCTTTAATTATACTAATATTATCTATCCCTGTACCAAATGGGGAGAGTTTGGGGTTATCCATGGCAGCATATCTTTGTTTACACCAAGTACATAATCAAACAAGTCGAAAAGTCTATAAAGATTAGTGCCTCTTTGAAAAGCACACACACCATACAGGCAGCTCATAATCATCCTAACAGATCTCTTCAACACCAATTACAGGGGGAAAAAAAAAAAGATGTGTAGGAAAAGAAAATGCACTACCCTCATAATTGTAGGAAGCTAGTGATTTGTTTATGTTGTCAACACAAAGCACTTGGCAGAAAAAGAAAAGCAGGCATATTCATTGGTGCAAGTTTGAATGGCGAGGAAAAATCTTGAAATATCTAGCTAAAACCTTATTAGATGAATATTAATGCAAAAATGTGATTAGATGAGGTGATACTTCAATTCAATGTTTTTAATCAAGAAAATTTTGAAACCCAAGTTGGTCTCCGAGTAATTCTAAGAGAATGCAAGTTTTGGAAAAGTTTTAAAGGGTTTCTATACAAAATTCCGGTGTTATGTTAAGGGAGCTTGCGGTCTTAATTTTAGGACTCTAGACTCTCTTTATAATACCTTAATGTAAGGCTGTTTTAGAACCATTGGGTCAATCCAGTTAAAAGTATAAAATATGTTAATTGAAAAGTTAAAATGTATTGAGAGTATGTTTGGTATGATAAAAAAAAATAAATGTAATAAAAATAAAAATAAGAGTAGAAATGAAAATGAAATAAAAGAAAATACTTATTGTCATGGTGTGTTTGGTATGGTTAGGAAATGCTAGTTCCTTTTGTTTTATTATGAAATGCTAATTTTCAAGGGAACGAGAATTTCCTTTCTTATTTTTCAACCAAACATAAAAACAGAAATATATCATTTATCTTTCCATTCCATTTCTTTTCTTTTCATTATACTAAACATATCTTACATTAAGTTGTATAAAGACATAAGACAAACAATTTTATGATTTAATTTTGATTTATTATCAGTGTAACAACTGCTAGAAGATCGCACATAATTGGCCAAAATATCAGCCACCTTATTGCAATTCCTATTGACATAGTCACGCCTGAATCTAAGAAACCAAGAAGCAAAAAGACAAATATCTTTCAAAATGGAACCACTATAAGAATAGTCAACTTCCCCCTCTATAATTGCTTTGTACACCATGCTTGCATCGCCCTCCAGAAGAATTAGATGATCATTAAAGGGGATAGTGGAAATGGGGAGGGCTGGAGATTTTTAGATATTTTAGATAACTTAGATGATCATTTAGAAAAATTATAACTTTTCATTAAATAATTATTTTCATTTAGATTGTGTATATGTTTAGTGTACTTATCTTTAAAGAAATGAGATATGAGAATAATAGTTTTATTTGAATTATAGTAATCTTATGAATTGAGTTAGTATTTAATATATTTTATCTAATAATATTTATTATATTTAAGTTAATTTTATAATATGTATAAAGAAGATGTAAGGAGTAAGAAGGGCTCATTTTATTAAGATTTTAAAAAAGGATAGGAATGAGTGCTCTTATCAAAATTCTTCTTTCCAAAATTTAAAATAAAGAAGGAAAAATTATTTATTTTAAATTGAATAAAAAAACTTTTGTTTTATCTATTATAACTCCTTATCATGATAATAGAATTTTCCTTCATTCTTTCCTTATATATTAGGGTGATCATGGGTTAGGTCAATTTTTAAATCCGATTAACCCGACTCAGTTTAATGACAAATTTTTTAATTAGGTTGGGAATTTGGGTAAGTTCAAGTTGAAATTAAAAAAACCTACTATGAATTAGTTTGGATAACGAATTTGATTTTTTGTAACCTGATGACGCTATCGGACCCAAATACTACTTTTGTTATTGAATTTTGTTATTTTACATATTTCTTAGACATTAAAAAGGTGTTATGTATCCTTTTAAGTTTAATTTTATGATAAAAAATAATTTTTTTAAGTATGCATCTTTAAATATTATTATAAGAGAATAGTATTTATAATGTTTTTATTTTTTTAAAAAAAATTTATGCATGCTAAAAAAAAAATAAAATGTATATCCTAATGACTCAAACTGAACTAACTCAATTTTAGTCAATTTAATTTAGTTCGCCAAACCTGATATAACCTAACCCAGCTCAAACATAAAAATTAGTTGGCATTTATTTTTGCCTATAATTTAACCGACCTGACCGAATACAGTCCTACTTGTATATAAATCAAATAAAAAAAATAACTCCGCATTTATATGATACTGTCTCTTTCTTTTCCTTATTTTCTTTTTTTTTTTTTTTGGTTCTACCCTTTTCCTTACTTTCAAACGTACAATATTGCAACGGTCATCTGGGTCGTGTGTTGTTAGAGTTGCAGAAGCCGTTCCTGTATGTATGGGGGGCTGGAAAGAATTCAGCTCATTCTCTAATCAATTATTGTTTAATTTTGAATTATATTCCATTTTGACCTTTGTCACTTTTCAGACATGCTGATGTATCGTTATGCACCAAAATTTGTAGTTCGGCAAGGCGTGAGATCATGGGATTAATCAGAAGATAAGAATGGTGGGCCAGTGTGGTTGGGAATTATTAAAGTATACTGAATTCATTTTTAATATGCTGTTGATTTTCTCATATAAAGTATTCTAATTTATATCATGCAATAATGCAAATTTTGTCAACTAAATGAAGTAATTTACAAATTGTGACAGAGCGTGAGTTGTGGCTTGTGAATTGAAAAAAAAAATAAATGAATTTTAAAAAAACATAAAAAGTAGTTTTAAATATACATAATACATGAATTTGAATAAGGTCAATTACTCATAGGCATTGATATATAATTCACGTAGAATATGTCTAGGGATAAAAATAAGTTAAATTAGGTTTATTTTTTAAAATAAATCTATCCTATTTTATAAAAGACTAAGTCGGAGTATAATTTATTATTTAACATATGCTTTTTTTTGAATTTGACCTAAGCTTCTTATGAAAATATAAAAGTCTGTCCTGATTTGTAAGTTTATTTAAATACTTTTATTACATAAAAATTTTAAATTTAGTTAACAAGTATATATTTTAAAAATTTTTGAATATCTCGTGTTTTTAATTAAAATTATTAAATTATATTTAAAATTAATAAATTATATAAATATATGATGATAAATAGTATAAATATTATAATTTTTAATTATATATATATATATAATAGATTGACCTATTAGGCCAAATAAGTATATTTAACAGCTTAAATCTGATCTATTTAAGTAAATACATTTTTATAAATACTTAAGTTAGATTTGTATATTAAATAAGCTTAATCTTCCTAAGGTTGAAAAGAAACAAAGTCATAAATTCTTAATATCTTACTTGACTTATTCCCATCCTTAATAATGCCACACACACCAATAAAAATTAATTAAACTAATATGATCAAATTACATATCTTAAAAAGACTTTTTAGAATGGAATGGTCTCCTTTGTTTTTTTACTGTTTTCGGGATAGTTCCCTCTTTAAATTTTTTACTAACAAAAAGAATATGCAACAAACATTAGCTAAAAAAGATTTTCTATATATAATAAAATCAATAATATATCTAAAATAAGTTTCAAAATCAATATATTTCAACAATTAATTAATTAATAACATTATTATAGTTTAAAACTCAGTTATTTTACCTTTAAATTATGATTTTGTTTAGTATATCTGGCTTCACTGGCTATGAATACGACTGCAATACCACTTAAAAACTTAGAATTATGATTTTTCTTTAATTTAAACAAAATTTACAACAAAAAAAAAGATCCCGCATAATCCGAGAAAAAGAAAGTAACTTCCGGAAGAAAACGCCTTAAATCATATTTATTTATAATTATATTGTATACAAAGATATAAGTTAAAATTTTTGGCTTTATAAAAATTATCCTTTAATTTAATGTTAATTACTATATATTTTTAATTATTAAGATGTATTTTTTAATTAGAAACAATGCAATTTTCAGTTTCTTGATTATAATAAAACGCAACTTCATTGCAGGTTCAAAAAGAAATAATTGTAGATTCATTAATAGATTTTGTAACATTAATTACTATATTAATGTTCAATTATCTATTTATCTTCTTCTGCAATAAAAAAAATAGATTATATTTTTTTGGTTTTATTATTGTAATCTAATTCTTATATGAGCTCCATGACATCTAAAAATTTGTGTAAATAAAGGAGATTTATCGAAAAAGAAAATTATTATTAAATAATGAATATAAAATCTAACACACAAAGCACACATATCAATAATTGTATGAAAAGTTGGATTAAAATTCTCGTGGGATCCCATTCCCCCTTAGGTCCCATAGGGGCCTCATTAGAAAATTAAAAAAAAAGATTTCACGTGTAACGTGCGACTTCTAAACTAACCTATATTAAATATATTGACTCATCAGACTTAAATTGCAGCAAACACTTGATTAGAATTTAATATCCATAGAAAAAAAAATTACATAAGTATAAAAACACTTGATTAAATTTCAGATATTAAATTTAGAAGATATGTTTAGAAAAACATATGTATAAATTTAATTTTTATCCTCTTTCATCTAATTTAATATTCTCTTTATCGCATGACTTTTAAAAAAAATTAATTTGATTAAAATTCTTAATTGACTTATTAAATTTTACTATGATATCAATCAATAATTAAGATACGATAATTAAATTTTTTTATCCTTATGTCAATAATATAAATAGATATGGATAGATTAATTAATATTAATAAATAATTAGAGATGATATACGGTAATTAATTGATTAAAATTTGAATTTTCAAAATATAATTAATTTTGAATATTTTCTTAAATATAGTTTAGTATAAATATGATTATAAGATTTTTTCATAGAAGAAGAATTTATTCATACCCTTTATTGGTGTGCCCTTTCTTTACTTGTACTCCTCTAAATGATCTGTCGTTGTTCATAATTGGCTGTGTGCTCTACTACTATTTGTAGTTTTTATTTACCACAATTCATTCCCTTTTGTTGTCTATCTCTATATTTCTCTTTCGGGTTTATTTTTCATAAAAAAAATTGATTTTATAGTTAATTTATTATTTATTATCTATTCTATTAGTACCTGTTTTTCTATAATTGTTCAAAGTTAACTTGTGAAAAGTGTGATATTTGATTAACAAAAAACTTAGACTTAGTAGAGTTACGATTACCTCTGTGCTTAATGCTTTTTAACTAAATTATAGATACAAATTTGTTTTCTTTTTTATTTTTAAAATTTTGAAACTTAATTAAGGATTTTTTATTTAGATATTGTTATTGTACAAACAATTTCTTTGCGTGCCTCTCTTCGTATATTTACTTTTTGTGTTTATTTAGATTGACTTTATTATATTACTTTAATTAATTATTATTTATTTTTTTTTTCATTTCATCATTTCTCTTTAAGCTCGTATTTCTTTTTTGTTTCTTTTGTTTTTTGTCAGATAAACATTTATTGCATCTAAAAAATACATATATTAATTGCAGATATTTCTCTTGGTCAGTTTTAGAATTTACACTACATAAAAAATTGCTTTAATAGTATGATAAAAATGAGAAACACAAAATTTTTTTTGCCTAATAATATATATTTTTAATGTAACCACAATTAAAGTTCAAAATTACACTCTTACTTATTTTGACGTTTGTATTCCTTTAACCATTATATTAATCATCATGGGGATTTAAAATATTCAATTATTAGGGTCACTTAAACAAAGAGTAATCAGTGTATTTGATATTATATCTAATATTATCAAATCAAAATCATGTATTTAAAAATGAAATTAAATGTTAATATTATATATATATATATATATATAATATAATAAATATTTAAAATTGTAATTTAATACTTTAATTATTAATATTTTAAATTTTTAATTGATCGGCCTATTTTTAAAAATAATTTTACATTAATATATTATATACGAAGTAATTAATTAAATATAATTTTTAATTTTGACAATCTTAATATTAAAGTCATGATAATTGATTGATTAAAATAGAAAATTTAAAATTATAATCAATTATGGATATTAAATTTCATAATTAAATATAATTACTTAAAAAAATATTCAACATCTAAAAAAAATTAATATTACTATTAGAGTAATTTAAAATGGTACAATTTAAATAATTATTTCAAAATTTACCGAATAAATTTTTGACACAAGACATATTCAAATGATTTATTATTTTTAATTTATTATTTGTATATATTTTGTAGTTATATAAAGTTATTTTTATACCATGCATGCACAAATGAAAAACTAGTAATTGTATGAAATGTTGGATTAAAATTCACGTGTAACGTGCGACTTCTAAACTAAAAAATATATATATATATATAGACACACACACACACGTTTAAAAGTTATTAAATATGAGAAAAATAAATTATATTTAACTAGACTAATTTTTTTATTAAAATATTTAAAATATTACTTTTTTTGTTCATTTTTATCTATCATTTTAAAATGTTTATTTTATTTAAAATTATCTATTATTTGAGAATATGTATGAAATATTAATTATTATTTTTTATTTTACCTTTATCATTTAATATCTCGTTAAGCCAAACAATTGCATGTTGGGAGAGAAAATGTGAGATTAATGAAATTGAGAAAAGAGAATACATTAATGCAGTGAGAAGAGGGTAATTTTCTTTTGGTATAAGAAGAGGGTAATTTATTCATACTAAATTATATTTTTCTTTAATTTAAACTATTTAATAACTTCCTCAATTCTTATGTAATTATCTTAAAATTAAAGACAAATAAAAATGTATGAGGAGAGTATTATTAATTTCACTAATTCTTTCTCACTTCATCAATACTAGGAATAAAGTTTACAAGAAAATAATCAATAATTTCTTGATTTTTTAAAAGGATAAATAAATGAAATAAATTTTTTTCTCTAAAACAATAGATTAAAAGGAATGAAAGGAATAATAATTAGGAGCTTTTCATCTTAACTACTACTCCTAACTCATATAGTAGTTATTATTCTCAAGTTACTGCATTTGAAGGCACTTAAATAATCTAATCTGATAAGTTTTACAACTTGATCAATTAAAATTTTCATTTAAACTGTGTTTTTTTATTGGGACTAATTTTATGCATTTTATTGCATAATTTTTATTTTTAATTTAATAATAAGATAAACAAACAAACAATTGTTATAACAACATACCTGTCATTTGTTAAAGTGTACCTAAAAATTAATGAGATGAAATAAAGGACAATTTAGACAACACAATATGAAACTTATATATTTTTTGGTAATCTCACATTCAAAAGTGATTTTAATTAAAACTATCAAAATAACTTTCTTTCAAAATCACTTCATTGTAAACTTATTTCTAACCAAAATTAAATTTATAAAATTAAGTTCATTTAAAATTAAGTTTGTAAAAATATAAACTAAATACACACTAATTAATTTTCTTAAACTTTACCCTTATTATTAGTATCTCCACTAATGTGATATTAATGGAATAATATTAAGTAAAAAATAATATATTAATAAAATAAAATAAAAAATAATTTAATCATATAAAATTATATTTTTCTTTAATTAAAATTATTTAATAACTTCTTTTTTTTGTTTACATATTTAATAACTTATTTAATCTTTATATAATTACTTTTTACATATTTAATAACTTATTTAATTTTAATACAATTACTTTAAAAGACATATAAAAATAAATAAAAAGAATAATGTGACTTAAAAAATTTTATTTATACTAAATATTAATTTAAATATTTGTATAGGCACATACTTACTAAGGCGCTACTACAATAGAATTGTCGACCCACCCTCAATTTCCTCCAACTAAACCCCACCAAATGTCATGCCAATCAATGTTCCCACTGTAGATTGCTCCACGAGCTCATGGCACATACTATAAGAGTTCAGCACCAAGCATCGTGATTAACAACTCCCATCCCCTTCTCCGCCCCTCTCGCCGGAGCCGTCGCCGCCGCCACCACCGCTACCACCACCGCCGATGTCTACTCCTTTCCTCTTCCCCGAAGCCCAGTCCACAGTCCTCACAGACCCTTCAAACTTCTTCTCCCCAAACCTTCTCTCAGCTCCACTCCCCACAAACTCTTTCTTCCAGAACTTCGTTCTCAAAAATGGCGACCAGCCAGAGTACGTTCACCCTTACCTCGTCAAATCCTCAAAACTCCTCGCTCTCTGCCTCCTACCCACTTCTCCTTTTCACCTCTGCATTGCTTTACCAGGTTTTCGTCCCAGATCTCACCATCTCTGCCTCCCAGAAAACCGCCAGAAGCTCCCATGGAAAACCATGTCATCTCGTCCTACAGCGATCTCGGCGTCACTCTGGACATTCCCTCTTCCAATCTGCGGTTCTTTCTCGTCAGGGGAAGCCCCTTTCTAACTGCTGCTGCTGTGACCAAGCCAACCGCGCTCTCTCCATCACCACCGCGCACACCATCCTTTCTCTGTCCTCAAACGATGACCAAACCAAGCACACCCTCCACCTCAACAACACTCAGACATGGCTTATATACACTTCCTCCCCAATCAATTTGAATCACAGAGGTTCCAAGATTGTTTCCAAGCCATTTTCGGGCATAATTCGTGTAGCAGCGTTGCCGGATTCCAACCCCAAGTCAGGGGAAATTCTTGACAAGTTCAGCTCCTGCTACCCAGTCTCCGGGGATGCAGCACTCAAGAAGCCATTCCGAGCGGTGTATAAATGGCAAAAGAAAAGGTCTGGTGATTTGCTTATGCTGGCCCACCCTCTTCATGTCAAGCTTCTGTCAGCAGGTTATGATCGTGATGTCACTCTTCTGCACGATTTCAAGTACAGAAGCATTGATGGTGAGCTTGTTGGTGTTGTTGGAGATTCATGGGTATTAGAAACAGACCCTGTTTCTGTAACCTGGCATTCTACCAGAGGCATCAAAGAAGAATCACATAGGGAAATTATTTCAGCTCTTACTAAAGATGTCAAGGAGCTGAATTCCTCTGCTATATAACAACAACTTCATCTTATTTTTATGGGAAGCTGGTTGCAAGGGCTGCAAGGTTCGCGTTGATAGCAGAAGAAGTGTCTTTCCTTGATGTGATTCCCAAAATCCGGAAGTTC
The DNA here is from genome assembly GCA_019955255.1 of Castanospermum australe. Classification (NCBI taxonomy): domain Eukaryota; kingdom Viridiplantae; phylum Streptophyta; class Magnoliopsida; order Fabales; family Fabaceae; genus Castanospermum; species Castanospermum australe. Next base: position 131,724 of record NSJW01000973.1, read on the forward strand.
CTGAAGGACACTATTGAGCCCTGGTTGGATGGAACTTTTCAAAGGGAATGGCTTTCTATATGATAGAAAGTGGGGTGGACTTGTTACTGAACATGGGTCTACAGATTCAGCTGCTGATTTTGGGTTTGGAATTTACAATGATCACCACTTTCATTTGGGATACTTCCTCTATGGAATTGCAGTTCTTGCCAAGATTGACCCTGCCTGGGGAAGAAAGTACAAGCCGCAAGCTTATTCACTTGTGACAGATTATATGAACTTGGGCCAAAAAATGGAACCCATATTATACACGCCTGAGGTGTTTTGACCTCTACAAGTTGCACTCTTGGGCTTCAGGGCTAACTGAATTTGAAGAATGGAAGAAACCAGGAAAGTTCAAGCGAAGCTGTGAACGCATACTATTCAGCAGCATTGCTGGGTCTAGCATATGGTGACACACGTCTTTTTGCCACTGGATCAACACTAGCAGCACTGGAAATTCGTGCAGCACAGATGTGGTGGCATGTGAAAGTGGGACACAACGTGTACCGAGAAGATTTTGCTGAAGAGAACAGGATTGTAGGCATTCTGTGGGCTATAAAGAGAGACAGTAAGCTATGGTGGGCTACTGCTGAGTGTAGAGAGTGTAGACTTAGCATCCAAGTTTTGCCCTTGTTGCCTGTTACGGAGCCCTTGTTCTCTGATGCTGCTTATACAAAGGAGCTTGTGGAATGGACATTGCCTGCTTTGAAGAACAAAGCAGATGTGGAAGGGTGGAAGGGGTTTATCTATGCCTTGGAAGGAACTTATGATAAAGAAAGAGCACTGAAGAAGATCAGAAAGTTAAAGGGTTTCGATGATGGGAACTCATTCAGTAACCTCTTGTGGTGGATTCACAGCAAACGATGAGTGAGATGCAGAGAAGTTTTTTCACAAGGTCCATTGTGCAGAGCCCAAGCAAAAATCTTGAGATCAGATTTTGTTTCATTATTTGTCAATATTATAATTTCCTCTAGTTTATAACATTCCATACCTGAAAGATTAGTTAGTTGTTATTGTTATTGTCATTGTCGTGGAGAAGAATTTGAGTTTGGGAGTTGTGCACAGAACTCAATAAAACTTCGGTTTGTTATAATATTTTTCTAGTGCAGAGGTTCAGTTCCCTATAATTTTTTTTAAGAGTGTTTGCTAGAACAAATATGACTCACTGCTTATGTTTGGCTTCAGGTAGTGTTGGAGCCAAGTTACGAGTATGAGATTTGATAACCAAGTCAACGATGTTCAAGCTTATTGGAACAAGGCTACCCAAGTCGATTTGGTTTCAAAACACTTCATGATTTTCAAGAAAATGGGGTAATTTTCAAAAATATTTCTGGCAAAACAGAGTTTTCATGGTGCAAAATTTAATGGGCAAAACTGAACGCTATGCTATCCACACAGTAACATTCTTTAAGTAGATGTGAAAAGGGCTAGAAAATGCACAAGATAAAGCAATATCTTTTTTTTTTTTGTCTTAGATAAAGCAATATCCAAATGATTAGAAAGTAAAGAAAGAGATTTGTGCAAGATATTTATGGTTTGGTTCAGCTTAACCCAAGCCTATATCCATTCCCCAAACAAAAATTACACTTGTGCATTCCGCTTTTTAATTGGCTCCATTTTAGTAAATGGAAAGCAAAAACTCAAAAGGGTCAAACAAACCCACGAATTACTGTTCAAAAAATTTATATTTGGTAAAGTTTAATTTGTTAAAAAAAATTCAAAAAGCTCTTTTTGATAAAATTTTGATTTTAAATTATTTTGAATATAAAATAAGTTAATTTAAATATATATGTGTAAACGTTTTATGCAATGTTGCAACCTGCAGAGATCCCAACGATGTCAACTATGATCATGGAAAAATCCAAATATAACATCTACCCAAAAACTATAAAGCATCTGTTCATCAACGTAGAGCACAAACATTTCTAATAATCGTTCAGAATATGAAGATTTGTGGAGGATATTTGTTAATCCCAGGTGTACCAGCCCAGCTCCAGCATTACACGAAATATAAAATCCTTTTGCGTTGTAAGGGAGAGTTTATATGCAGGCTTCGCAAGCACAAATTTTCTGAAGATTCCTTACTCTCGAGATTTGGACCAATAGATGAAAAAAAAGTCATGACCCCTTCATCAGTTAGTATCAGTTAGTAACTTTCTCTTTTTTGGTCTTCAGCATCAGTTAGTAACTTAATATATGGTTTAGCCCTCGTTTGGGTCCAATGGACCTTTTCATTGGGGTTCTATGTGACAAAGGATGCCCAAAGAAAAGAGGCACATAAGCCCAAATTGTGTTTCTATTGAACAAAAAAAAGTGCAAAGGTTTCCTTTTCCATTTTGCCTCGATAAAAGGATATGAAATTCTAAAACTAATAATGTACACTATTTATGCTATCGTTATACAAGACCCAGTTCATCTCGAATTTTTCCACTTTGTAGGAATTAATTTTTATTTTTTTATCATAAATTAGAAAGAAGTGATAAACTTATCTCAAATTAACGTTTAATTTTTAAGATTTTCATAATTTTTTTTCGTATTGTAATTTTTAAATTAGTTTTCATTTCAATTTAAATTTTAAGAGAAAAAATATTTCCATATAAATTTTTAATTCATTTTTAATTATTCATCTTGAATTAAATAACAATTCACTTGAATTATACCTCTCCAAAAAACGGTTTTCTTGGACTAGACACAAGCAGTGAACACATGCCCAAAATACATAACAGAAAAAGAAAGAAAATATTGTCGGTTATGGAACTTTGGAAAATCACATCAGAGTACGTCAAATTGCATTTTTAAATCTCCAAAAATTAAAAGCAAAAGGTTTTAATTCACATCCAATAATCAGAATCACAAATCTAGCACATGCACTAAACTCAAAGAACCGTTTGATTCAGCATTGACAATTTCTTGAATTATCCTTTCATTTCATAGATGTCTCCTATTCGTTCAGCATCTATATTGTTTAGTTTACTCTTCCACAACCAAAATATCAATTTCGGCTTTTTTTTTTTTTATTTTTGGTCGAACGGCTTTTTATCTGAGAGATTTATTATGATGTAGGGAATTCTAAAAATGTGAGGAAACTGTTGGGTATTACCATGGATTGGGCTTTTGAGTTGAGCCCACTTGAAAAAAAAGAACAAGAACGTGTCGAGTGTGTGCGCTCTAGACAGTGCTTGTGGGTGCAATGCGTCCATGTGGGTGAGAGAGAGAGGAGGGGCAGGTATGTGTGTGAAGATTTGCGGCAAAGGAAGGAAGGTATCATTCATGATGTTGTGTCAGGTGGAGAAAATTAGTAAGTGTTGATATTTTTTCTTGAGTGCTTTGTTTGAGTGAGAAAATATTGCTTTGTGAAATTGGGTACATTAGTGTTTTAGTTTTGTGAGATATTTTTAAGATTGGTAATTGTAATTGTTGATTGAAATTAGTAAATTGATTTGTGAAGTCATGAAGTAGACAATGAAGGCTGAACTATGTCAAATTTGTTGTGTTATAGTGTTTTCTTATTTGTTTGATTTCTGCAGGTGGGAGATTTTTTCTAACAACTTGTATCAAAGCGGCTACGATCCATTCTCTGTAGTTTCTAATAGCAAGGATACATGGTTTTAGAAGCAGTTGATTTGAGGTGAAGTTGTTTGATGACAAGAAAAATTTTAGCCTGTCATAAAATATTGTGAAGGATATTCTAGTGTAGTAGGGTTTGGTTATGAAAAGAAAAATAAGACAAACAAGATGACAGATGAAGAATGGGGAGAGTTTGAGATGAAGGCGTTTAGTATGATTTCATTGTGTTCGGCACCTGAGGTACAATATAGTGTTTTGTATGAAACCTCTGTTATTGATTTATGGGAGAAATTTAAAAATATGTATATACTTAAGTTTCTCATGAACTGTTTGTTTCTAAAGAAAGAATTATATCAAGTGAATATGGATGATGATATAGAATTAGAGATCACTTGAATTATTTTGCAAAGTTAATTACTCAATTATCTAGCATTGGTGTGAAAGTTGAGAACGAGGAAAAAGCATTATTGTTGTTGTCATCTCTTCCACACTCTTATGAGAATTTTGTGACTACATTGTTGGTTGGAAATTAAAGAGATACTTAACATATAGATGATGCGATACCTATGTTATTAGAGAATTAAAAATTTAAGTAATCGGGTACTCAATCTGAGAGAGTTCTATTTGTTGTTAGATTTGATCGTAGTTCAAGTATGTCTTGTGACAAAAATTCTAATAGGGACAATTCAAGATCAAGTTCTAAGCTGAGGCTGGATTATAGAGATAATAAGTACTATTATTGTCATGAGATGAGTCACATTAAATTTTATCACAGAAAGTTAAAAGCAGATATTGAACCATATAAGAATAGTAAAGAATCTTGGAATTATGAAAATTAATTAATAATGGTTGAAGAAGGTAATAGTATCTCTAGTGATTATTTTATTGGCTTTTAAATTCTACCTATTCTAATCATGTTTGTTCCAAGAAAGAATGGCTTGACACTTATGATGCATGTGATAATGAAGAAATGAAATTGATTAATAGTAATTGTTTGAATGTTGTTGGAAATGATACTGTGAAAATTAAAATGCATAATGGTAGTGTAAAGAAACTTGATGATGAGAAGTATGTACCTAGACTTGGAGGAATTTAATTTCTTTGGGTAGATTTGAAGCATTGGGATATGAATGTTTTGCAAGAGGTGGAGAAATGCAAATTTGTATTGATTTTTTGGTGATGATGAAGGGTAAGAAAATTAGTAGTAATTTTTATAAGTTGATAGGAAAGGCCAAAAAAGGCAACTGTGGACCATATATATAGTAATGTGAAAGAATGTGGAATGTGCATACATGCCAAAGAAGAAAGCGACATTATTACTATTGGGAAGTGAGTTATACCCCTAAATATGAGGATTGCAGTTTAATTTATAAGAGTCATATTTTATAGAGAAAGTCATATCATTATCACTTTCGGTCTGAAGAGATTAGGTTTATGAAATGATTTAAATGAATCAAATTTTATAAAAATATTTTAATTTATATATTAAAAAAAGAAGAAGAAAGAGAATCAAAAGTTTTGGAGTGGCATTCCTTAAGGTAAATTGAAATCGTATGAAGCAAGGAATCATAATACATGACGCAAATGTACATAGTAACAGAATTTGAGAACTTCCATGAAAAGTTCGAAGCTCCCTTCAAAGTTTTCAAGATATTGTAAAAAGAAATTTGGAAAGGAAATGTGTGTTCTTCGTAATGATTTCTCTTGTATATCACACAGTAACTAAAAAGTTGTCTATTCATAATTTCATATTATATTATTGATAAATTTCATATCGATATCAATTTTAATGTACAATAACAAAAGTTTAATTTTACGGAACTTTTAACAAGTATCTTGAGTGCATTGATTAAAGAATTAAAATAAATTGTAAAAAAAGAATTAAAATAAAAAGTATTAAATGAAAATACTTTCTTCCTCTTGGCAAAGAAAATATTTCCCAGGGTTAACTTTTCTCTTTAAATTTATCAGGATAAAAATGTAATCTTAAAATTAAATAAGATCTATTATAATTCCAGATGTGTTTTATGACACAAATTATCATACATGATCAAATTTTATATTGTCTTTTTAGGAGTTATTTACGAGTAAAGTATGCCTGATTTGAAGTTATGCCTGATTATGCATGAGATGTAAGTATTTAGTATTTAAAGTATTACAATGAAATTCTTAAAGACAAAATTTATACAAAATAGTCCCACATTACAATTATATAAAGGTTTAAGAGTGAAAGCTATGAGACACACACTCATAGAGACATTTTCCAAACAATTCTACTTTACACGAGTTGTTTTTTAATAATATGATATTGGCAAGAATACTTTCAAACTAAACACATTTATAGTGGACAATGCTGTTGACAGTTTTAATTATCTATTCTTATTATTAAGTAATTATTTTTGATTAAAAATTTTAAAATTTCCTAAACTAGATGTTAATAGAAAATAAAAATATAATTAAGTAAAATTTAAAGTAAATAAAATAATTTAATTAAGGGTTATTTATGAAATTACAATTAAAAGTAGTTAGCAAAAATGAAAATAGATAATTGAAAGTGTCAATTGTCCCACGGCACAACAATTAATGTTGATTTTTTTAATAAATTGTATTTTTATGATTTGATTAAAAATTAATTATTTAATAAATAAATATGAAAATTAAAACGATGAATCAACAATTAAAGGTGTAAATAAAAGAGAGCATTTATTAAATTTGGTTTAGGTAATTAAAATTACAATAATTATGAATAAATAAAAATAATTTAATTAAGGATTATTTATGAAATTACAATTAAAAGTAGTTAGCAAAAATGAAAATATATAATTGAAAGTGTCAATTGTCCCACGCACAACAATTAATGTTAATTTTTTTAATAAATTGTATTTTTATATTTTGATTAAAAAAATAATTATGTAATAAATAAATATGAAAAATTAAAACAATGAATCAACAATAAAAGGTGTAAATAAAAGAGAGTATTTATTAAATTTGGTTTAGGTAATTAAAATTATAATAAATATGAATACGAATAAAGAATTAAGAGCTTTAATACCTTACTTTTATTTAGTTTTTAAATTATATATTGTATATGTAAGAAATTTTAATACTAAATAAAAAAAAATATAAATATAAAATAAATTAATTGTAAAATGCAACGTGCATAAATTTGACAAAAATAAAAAGACATAAATAAGTATTGTGTGGTAATGAACAATTTAGTTGTCGTCTTTAATTAGTAAGTGTGGAAATGGACTAGGCCAGGCCGGGCTTTGCCTTAAACAGGCCTAGTCTGTTTTCCAATCACAAATTATGAGTTTGATCTATAATCTGACATAAATTTTTTTTTTTCGTTTGGTGTAACCTTTTTAAAAATTTAGCCTAACTTAAAAGCCTATTTTACAATAAGGCTAAGGCTTTTAAATAGGCTAACAAGCTTACTTTTAAATAGGCTAATAGATCAATAAACATATGATTTCAAATTAATGTAATACAAATTCAGCACCATAATAGAAATGTAAAAACTATTTATATATATTAGTTATATATATAATATAAATAGGTCTGCTTGTCATGCCTAAAAGGATTTTTTTAAAGTTTGAAACTTAGCCTTTTTAACTAAATAAACTTTTTAAAAAGTATTAACCTAACTTATTTAGTAAATAAACCAAGCCAAGCCAAGTCTAATGTAGGTTAGGCCATAGGCTCCTGATAGACTGTCTGATCTATTTCCATCCTTATTAATTGGTATGGCTAATAAAAGCATTCTCAAATAAGTTTGTATGGCAACCGAGACTACATTATTTTCTAAAAGATCTTAAGGGTGCACCTGGACATTAATATAGTACATATAGGGCAATTAAGTCATCTAAATTAATTGGATTCACACTAAAGTATATAAGAACAAATTAAAAAATAAATTTAATGTTTTTCATTCTTTAATTCAAGATTTCAAATTAATAGTACTTTAAAAAATTAAATTAAATAATTTGAATAATAATAAATGATTATTAATTAGTAGTCTACCTATTAAAGACATACTTATTGATTACGTAATATTAGATAGAGAAAGTTGAACACTTAGCATCATGCTCTATAAAAAGGATGTGCATCTACTGGATCTTTTTGTATTAACACATTGTGCAATGATGGTTTCAATTACAACTATTGTTGTATCACTCTCTTTGCTATTAATTATTGTTGCACTGAGGTTCAAGAGAGGACAGAGCTTTTTCTTGGATCACAAAATAAATGTAGAAATAATCAATGAATGAGCTACACCTCAGAAGGCAAATCTCACTCTTCATTGCAAATCCAATGATGCTAATATGGGGTTTCACATTCTGCAAATTGGGAAAAGATATCGTTTCACATTCCGGCCAAACTTTTTTGTAAGAGTAGCATTGTATTTTTGCAATTTTACTTAGGTAGAAAAATCATTCCTTCACTACATTGACATTTATAATGAAGATTGAGATAATTGTCATTTTTGTTCCTGGAAAATATGGAGAACACCTATTTAATTGGGCCACTCTATTAAAAATAAATTTGGGCCCAAGGTGTTGGTCTTGATTGAGCCTTCTTAATTGAACAAGAAAGATAGTTTGGCAAAATAGTGGGTTTTCAACCAGGCTGATTGAGACATGGGTCTAATTAATTTGCTATTGTTAATATTTTTGTTTTTTCTATTTTCATTTTTTATTGTTATTTTTAATCAATTTTGTTTTAATTCAGACAAAATACAATGTTCACACATCTTCTTCATAATGTAACAACTTATACTCTGCCATTGTCAATATGGACTTGCACTAAAACTTGACAGTCTTGGCACTAAAAGACTCATGCTTGTTAAGTAAGCTATCATTCTTTGGTCACTTAGTGAATCGAGACTTTTTTCATAAAACAGAAGAGAATTTGTTCAAGTAAGCCTAGGTAGACATATTCAACCTCCTCACTCTAGCCATGCCAGCAATGAATTCTCTAACTATCATTGCCCTAGAACATTCCCAAACTAGCTCTTTCAGCTCTCTTTCCTTCCATTGTTTGGTGAAAGTTTTTATGTTGTCCACATATGCACTTGAATTACCTCTTACATTGTTGGTATGAAACCATGAAATAGACATTAAATTAGGATACATTTTTTTTGAACAATTAAACACAAACAACTCTGTAGTTACTTACCTTTTCTTGGTCTTATATGAATTCTACCCACAAACCTTGTGGACAACCAAGTCTTCATGGAACAGTGTCAAGATATACTTCCTGTTAACTTTAGTCTTAGTATCTATTCTTGTATATGCAATGACATAGAAACGATTGTTTGCATCATCACCAATTGTAACCAGTCCATAGTACCCCTTCAAGAAACTTCCATCTAGACCTAATAATGGCCTACAACCAGCCTTAAAACTACTCTTGCAGCCATCAAGACAAATGTGCACTCTGTAAAATTCTAGTGGTGACCTAGATATGATTGAAAGGTAAAATGTAAGTTAGGTTTGCTTGTCAACAATTTGGAATAGTAGTCCCACAATCGTTGGTTCCCTAAACCCTCAATCACCTCTCTTGCATGTTTCAGAGTCCTGTAAATTTTGGTGTCATTTAGGTGAACCCCGAACTCATCCTTCATAAAATCAAAAGTTTGAGCAAAATTTATGAAAATGACACATTGATTTCATTAATGTTTTCTATTTTCAAAATTTTGTGAAGGAATAAAATGAAAATAACGTGACATTTTTATTATTATAACTGTAAATATATCAACTAAAAATGAAAATAAAAAAACAAACTGAACACCCTCTAAGATTTACAAAAGGCATTTCATAATGACGTAAAACAATGAGAATTTTGTATAAGATTATTCTAAGCGGTGCTCAAGCACATAAGGGCTTGTGCCCCTCAGTCGTTAGATTGAAAGAAACAAAGAAAACTCTCTCCATGTGTCATATAATATTTTTTAATAAGACCTAAGAGGGGAAACATTCTTAAATATTGTCAGATTACTACACTTTACGGTTGAGATTTAATTTAAATTTTATTATATAATATTTTATATTTAATCCTACGGCATGTATAGTTATGCTATTCACGTATTATAATTTTAATAAGTTTGGTGTAATACCCTAAGAGTACATAAAAAATTTTCCTAAGAAATGCAAGAACATGAGCGCTCAAGTGCACCTTAGCACTCTTTCTAATATGATGAAAGCTTGTTGCCTTACAAAGATTTCTTTTCTTTATCCTTTAATTATTCTCAGAAGTTATTTACAAATACAATGATCAAATGTATGAAGAATCATTTGTTGGTGTACAATAGAGTTTAAATCTTAGAAACTTTATTTTATTTTATTTTTAAATAAACATGATCTGTAAAAGGGAGCAAACTAAAGGAAAATAAGTAAAATTTTGGTTGATAGTTATGTTGATCTCTCTAGTTTGTAACAGTTCAAGCTATTATGCTTGTTGTACCCTTACTCTCAGTAGGTTCTCATATTTCTTCATCCTCATCACCTAATAAGTAAAATCCCATTTTGGAAAGGTAAGATATATATATAAAACTAAATTTATTTTGCTATATAATCAAGATTTTAATCCATAGATAGAAATATGTAGAAACTAAATTATTTGAATTCTTAATAACTAGGTAAGACCCCTTGGACTAAACTTGTGGGAAAATATACTGATGATGAAGCAGCTGTAATATTGCAGAAAGAGAATCCTACTGCAACGATTATTATAGCAGCCAAAGATAGCCCAATTTCTACATCCTGCAAAATAGGACACTGGGTTTGATATATTGATTGAGGAAGAGAATGGCAAAGTTTTCGCCATTCACAGTCTTCTAAGAAAAACAAAAGGAAAGTTTATGTCATTATAATTCGAGAGCTACTTTACATGAACCCATTATCTAATGTGGGAAGCTGAAGGTAAAATAATTACATAATTAATTTGCAAAATTGTTGCATTCTTATAAATTTGTATGTTTATCGAAAAAAGTTTGTTTGGACTAATTAACCCACAAATGAAACTATTAGATGAAGCCTTGTTTCTCCATAAAGCAATACCAAAAAGAGTTTATCACAAAGTTTGCTTGGTCCCGTTTGATACAACATATAAATGATAGATAATATAGTATATTTAATATTATCCATCTTTATATAATATTTGAGTAAAATACTATATAGTAATTAAGATTGTATAAGATAAAATAATTTAGTTCTTATTTGTTATATGATCAAGGCTAAATTAAATTATTATAATCAAATATTATTATAGAAGTTTATGGTTAAACTTAACAAAGTTAGCCTATACTTTATTATATAATAAAAATAGTTACAAAAGATAAAGAGAAGATAGGATATGATAACAAGATATAATTCTTAGAACAATATTAATCTTAACTTATTTATAAAATAGAGATAAGATAATGATAATGACTATTCTCTTTTTTCAATTATTCTCCTTTATCAATTATGCTATCAAGTATCTTGTCCAAATATTATATAAAAATAAATTATATTAATTATACTATATTATCAATCCCTTATTCAATGTACTTATTTTCCTTTTTTAATTATGCTATCAAGTCTTTTGCCCAAATATTATATAAAAATTAATTATATTATATTATTAATCCCTTATTCAATGTACCAAATGGGAAGAGTTTGGGTTATATACCCATGGCAGCATATCTTTGTTTACAATCAGTACATAATCAAATGTAGGTTTTCGAAAAGTCTATAAAGATTAGTGCCTCTTTGAAAAGCACACACACCAGACAGGCAGCTCATAATCATCCTAACAGATCTCTTCAACACCAATTACAGGGAAAAAAAAAGATGTGTAGGAAAAGAATATGCACTACCCTCATATATAGGAAGCTAGCGATTTGTTTATGTTGTCAACACAAAGCACTTGGCAAAAAAAGAACAACAGGTATATTCATTGGTGCAAGTCTGAATGGTGAGGAAAAATCTGGAAATATCTAGCTAAACCTGATTAGATGAATATTAATGCAAAGAATGTGATTGGATGAGGTGATACTTCAATTCAAGGTTTTTAATCAAGAAAATTCAGAAAATTTTGAATCCCAACTTGGTCTCCTAGTAATTCTAAAAGAATCCAAGTTTTGGAATCATTTTGGAAAATTAAGTTTTAAACGGTTTCTATACAAAATTTTGATGCAATGTTAAGGGAGCTCGTGCGGCCTTAATTTTAGGACTCCAGACTCTCTTTATGATACCTCAAGGTAGGGCTATTTTCGAACCATTGGTTCAATCCATTTAAAAGTATAAAATATGTGAATTGAAAAGTTAAAATGTACTGAGAACACATTTGATATGATAAAAAGAAAATGAATAAAATGAAATAAAAACAAGAATGGGAATGAAAATGAAATAGAAGAGAATGTCCATTCCTATGGTATGTTTGGTATGATTAATTAAGGGATGCTCATTCCTTTTTTTTATTATGGAATGCTAATTTCCAAGGGAATGGGTGTTTTCTTTCTTATTTCTCAATCAAACATGAGAACATGAATATCTCATTCTCCTTCTCATTTTATTCATTTTCTTTTCATTATACCAAACATGTCCTACACTAAGTTGCATACAGACATGAGACAAAAGATGTTAGCCTTTTAGAATTTAATTTTGATCCATTATTAATGTAAAAGTCATTACACTATCATCCAGTCATATCGTGATATATCATTAAAAATGTTTAATTATGATAAAAACTATAATAAATGTCAAACTATTTTCATGACATAACAACTTATGATTGAATTATGTATGATCTTCCAATTAAAGAGAAACAAACAACGTCTTTTCTAAGAGAATTACAAAAATACCCATATAATATATTTATCATACAATTTTCTAATAACTAGGTTTATTTAGTTAACTTTTCATTCATTAAAAATAAGATTGATAACAAACATGAGAATTATATTACTCTCTTTTCTTCATTAACTTTTATTTTAATTTTCACAAAGTATATTTTCATTTTAGGTTTAATTACTTTGATGCTCCAATAGTTTCATTCAATTTTAAAATTAGTTCAATAATTTAAAAGATGTTAATTGAATCCTTAAATATTTTCATTAAGTGCCTATTGTGATCAATTGTAAGGTATCCATTAACTCATTATAAAAGTAGCAAATAGTGACCCGATGTGGTAGATCATTAATTTTTTAAGTAAAATTGTAAAAGCAATTACTCACATAATTTCGAGCTAAGAATGGTAAGATAAAGCCCTCTTTAAAGTAACAACTCTAGAATTTAAATATCTAAGGGTGTTAACGCCCATCCAAACTGGCTTTTGAAGGCTCAAACATGTTTTTTGTTCATTTTCTATCTTATTTATTTTGACGTTTACATCATTTTTGCATCAGTTCACTTAAATATACTTCTGACCAAAATTAAGTTTGTAAAATCAAGTTTATTCAAAATTAAATTTACAAACTTTAATCCAAACACACACTGACTTTACATGTAAGATTCACATGAGATGCAATTCACTTTTCTGCGCCTGTTTGGGTCGGTAGCTCATTGATTTGAGTTTTATTTTGGACTAAATCCAAGGTAGTGGATTGTACTTAGGAATTGAGTCGAGGTGCTGAAGACCTGCTCTGAGATGTTTGAATAAGAATGGTAGGGGTACCTACAGAAGACACTCCGACAATCAAATTAGAAGAGTGCTAAAGAGGCTTTAGTATTAGAATTGAGTGATCATACTTGATGGATGTGTCCCTTTTATATAGACAAAGATTTAGGGTAATAACCCTAACTTAGTAGGATTATGACTCCTTAATGATAGAGATAAACCTTATTATTTATGTTTAATTCGAATACTATACCTATCTATTGATAGCCTTATCTCATACATGTTAATGGGCTAGTCACTTTGAGACCCAATGATTTCAATACCAAACACTGTCCCTAAGTCGGGATCTTGTCGTCTTGACAAGATTTCGAGTTCTTCAAAAAATTAGGCCGAAGTATTGGCTTTATTAAACTTGATCTTCAATGTGACAATAGCCAAAATGATTATAACATGCCGAGATGGTCCAACATCTCGGAATAACTATAACATGGGAACATACAAGATTTTTGTTCTGAGGTAATATAGCAACTATCAGTTACTCCCCACGTTCCATAGTACCCACGTGTCAAATAAAGGACACACCTTTACCCATTTACTGTGCCGTATCAGTTTTTGGGATATGGTGCAATGATATTTTTTTGGGGTTTTCAAGGACTATTTTTATCATTCTGCCCCCAAACCTATTTGACTAAGTTGAAGCGATTTTCCCCTCTTTTTTACTTATAAAAGGAGTTTTCACTTTCTTCCTCCCCATTTGCCTCACTAGTTTCCAAATTACCTAAGTCGAAGCTTCATTATTCTATTAATATCTTTCCTTTCCTAGTTCGTGATTTGCACCAATTTGCAGAGCTTTTGCTTTCCTTCATATCAGGTATCCCTTCCTTCATATATTTATCCATTCTATTTTCATTGCAATGATTGTGGTGAAAGAAATATTTGGCAACATTGAGGAAGGAGAGGCTTTAATGCCCATTCGTTTGCCTTTCCAGCAAACGGGTGCCTCCGCTAGCGGTTCTGGTATAGGGTAGAGGGCAGAGGCCACCATCACCCACCAAGCTTCAAGCCGAGTTGGTTGAGTTGAATAAGAAGTTAGTGAATGAGCGAGAACTAAGGGACAAGTTTAAGAGGGAAATTGTTGAACTAGTCGAGATGATGTTCGACTTGAGTAGTTCAGACGATGAAACCGATGTTCCTTTGGCTTCTGTAGATTCATCTCGGCTTCACACCGACATGGTTCGTCTGACAGTTATTAGGCTGATATATAGCGGGGTGGCCTCTCCAGTTAGGTAGATGAGGACGTTCTGTGCACTCCTTTATTGTTCCTATCCGAGGAGTCAACTAGGCATTGCGGAGCTTATCTAGAGCTAACACCCAAGAAGAGGAGCTACAAGTCGTACTTTCTCAACCCATATCATAGGAGTAACATGGTCTACTTTTAAATAACAGAGGGGAAGCACTTTTTGTATATGTACGAGACCTTGTTCATCAAGGTAGGAGCTCGGTTGCCTTTTACCTCGTTTCAGATCGAAATGCTTCTGAAGATGAATGTTGCCCTTTCACAACTCTACCCAAACTCTTGGGCTTTTATGAAGGCATTCGAGATCACTTATTATTACTTCAGGATACTGAAGTCATTAAAGGTGCTCTTCTACTTTTTTGGAGTCTTAAGACCTACATGTAGGCAGAAACAGGGTTGGGTATCTCTTTATGCTCGGATGGAAAAAAGAGTATTCAAAATCTTTAAACAGACCTATAAGGACTTCAAAGACATATTCTTTCAACTTACAGGAGTTTCGGGAACTATGTCGTTCTTCCAGACTGCCAACAGGGAACCCTTATTCCATTTGTACTAGAATAGAAGAGTTCATTATATGGATGAGACGAAATAGACTGAGATGTTCGAGATAAAAAAGATATGTACCGAGTTGATAGTTGAGATTGAAACAATCAAGTGTTTCGACATTATTAACTCAGACAATGAAAGGCACCAAAGAATTTTTGGTATGTCCCAAGATCTTCTCTATACTTTGATTCTTTTGACTTTTCCTTACATATTTTTCCTTTTCTCTTTTTTTTCAGAGGGCATAATGGCTTATAAGAGGAAGGTGACTTAGCTGAAAAGGCAACTGGCCGAGATGAGAGCGAGAGAGGAGGCGGCTAGAAATGAAATGTTGGTTCACCAACTGAATGAGGGAACAGAGACTCCTCACTCTGAAAGGGGTACTCAGCCACCTCTAGAAGGTGCTCGACCTCCACCAAGTGACACCAATGCTGACGTGGTGAATCTCAATAGTGGTCTTGATGATGAAGGCGGCCAAGGCCAACATATTGAACTGTTATTTACCCAATGAAAGAGAGGTGCAAGTGGAGAGCCTTCTCGAAAATGTAACTGAGTTACTCTTGGTGCCAATTCTGAGAGTGGTGGTGCAGACACTGCTGCTGACCATAGTGATCCTAGAGGTTTGAGCACACTCTAGACTAAAGACTTAAATATCAAGAACTTGGTCGATTCTCGGGTGGTCCTTGATCGAGACTTCAAGAAGTATCACAACAGTACTCAATCATCCCTATTTCACTTGACGAAGTTATATCCTCTTTGCACAGCTAGTATAGTATGCTTCTTGTCAGTGAAGTAGGGGCAACTTGAGCCTACGAGGGCTGCAAATGCTGAGTTGGTCAAAGACAAGAAGGACCTAAAAGCTACTTCCTTCGAGGTCATGAAGGAACGTGATGTCGCTAAGTTGGAGGCATCTTGGGCGAACTTTGCCTTTGAAGGGATTAAGGCCGAGCTGGAGAAGGCAAATGCCGACTTGGCAGAGCTAAAATCTGCTCTCGAGACGAAGCGTAATGACTTGGCTTCTTCAAATTAGAGGGTGGAGGAGTTGGAAGTCGAATAAGCTGAGTTGCTTGTCAGGAAGGCTGCCCCGGAGTCTGGGAAGGCTGAATTATCTGACTTATTATATCATTCGATGACCCTCACTTGGAACAATGCTTTCTCTCAGATCCAGTTCCTCCACCTCGGTATTGACGTTTTCGAGATGGATTCGACGAAAGAACTCCGAGATGGTGCCTTGGTGAAGATCAAGGAAAACTTACCTAAGGACTCTTAGACTTTTCCTTCATTTGTAGCCCTTTGGGCAAAATATGTAACTTTTAAACTTGTAATTTTTAGTATCTTGCAACTGTAGCCTGTTGGGCCTTTAATTTAATGCTTTATATATTTTCTTTTTATTTTAACTTATATTTTCCTTTTGTCAATTTATTCTTCTGTCGGGGTACAACGTTATGTTTGCGATTACTTAAAAACGAAGTCTTTATGTTGGAAGTTTGTATTTTTTGATATAACTCTAATATTTTTCTTGAAATAATGTTATTCCACGGATTATGGCCTGCCCAATATAATGTTTAAGAGCGATGTGAAGTGGTTTATTAACTTGTTAAATAACATTTAAGAACGACAAGAAATGGCTCATGAACTTGTTAATAAAGTCGCCAAAGAGGCATGATAGCCGTGATAGCTTTTAAATGATTATATAGTCTAGATGGCTTCAAGAATACAAATAATTTGCCTAAATAAAAATTTTATTCTCTTATAATACATCAATCACATCTCGATTGAGAAAAAGTATATCGTTGTGCAAAATACACTTATTATATCAAAAAGACTTAAAAACTACTATCACTGATTTAATATCCGAGGTTATCACTATCTCAGAATCGATGTCTAAGTTACTATTATCATGGAGTTAAACATCCGAGGTTATCAGTATCTCAGAGTTAACATCAGAGTTTCCACTAAGTAGAATAGAAGGTTCATTCATTTATTTTGAGGCTGTTTAAGTAAAATTGTCTTGCAAGTGTTTAATCTCCTTTGACTATTGCTACTTGATTCTCTTTCGTAATGAATTTTATCATTAAATAGGGAGTGAAAACGATTGCCCCAAATTGGTTGAGGGAAGTCTCCCAAAAAAAGCATTGTAGGCAGAAGGGCAATTGATGATTAGGAACTTTCTTTTTACCATTTTGCAATTTGACTTAATTCCCAAAGTGAGGCACAACTCAATATATACTTCGACCTTGACTTGACTTCGATCACAACGAACTAGGTTTCCAGAGAAAGGTCGAATGTCAGTTTTAGGTAGGTTAAGTTGTTTAAATGTGTTATGATAGATAACATTAGTGGAACTTGCTTGGTCAACCAAAACACGCTTTACTCGTGAATCGGCTATAATGACAGAGGGTTGTCGTGCCCAGGTAGAATTCTCTCAAGATCTTCATCCAAGAAAGAAATAGAAGGAATTTTGCTGGGACTCCTTTTTGAAATCGGATAATGGGCGATGTTTAATATCGCTCTGAGATATTTCTTCTGAAATAACTTAGATTCACCTCTTCCTGCAAATCCTCTGGAGATGGTGGCTATAGTTTGAGAGACTTCATCGTTATCATCTTGGACTTGTGACAGATGTGTCTTCGAGTTCTTGCTCGGAGGTCTTGACCTGCTTCTTCTTCGAACTTTACACATTAGGTGATTGCACCTTTCATGCCCGAGTGATTTTAGGGTGTACTTTTGGAGTTTTTCATGTCGAATCAGGGATTCTATGGCATCTTGGAGATCAAAATGCTTCTCCGTGTTATGCCCGTGATCATTGTGGTAATTACCACTTAGATTTGTTTACGGCTTTTTTATTAAATATTGGCTTCAGCTTCGAGAGTTTACCGAACTTAGTATGATAGAGTTCTTGGAGAGTTTTTTCCTTGGATGTATTTAGAGGAGTGTACTCGTCATAGCCTCTCTAGAAATTAACTTTTTGGGAGGATCTCATTTTTTGGAGATTCCTCACGTTTTTTAGACCCCTTGCCAAGGCTTGAAATGTCTTTTTTTCGCTTTTAGGGTTTCTTCTATTTTGATATACTTCCTGGAGCAGAATAATAGGTCGTCAAAGTTTAAAGTCTCTTTCTTCGCCAAAGATGAGGCAAATGGCCCCGACTTCAAGCCTAGAAAGAAATAGTCCATGGTCATTCATTTGTTGAGCTCTCCTACCAGTATGGCTTCTTTATTAAATCTACCAATGTATTCTTGGAACGACTCATCTCGGCCTTGTTTCAGATTTAGTAATACCGTAGAGGACTTCAACTGACTTTTGCTTATGGTGAAGTGGCTGAGAATTTTGTTGGTCAGCTTTGAGAACTTGTTGATGGATTGAGATTTCAAAGAGCAGAACTACTTCAAAGCTATTTTTTTAGGGTTGTTGAGAACACCTGACATAGAATAACATCTACGGCCCCCACCTTGGTTACCAACATGGAAGTATTGTACGTTTCCAAGTGCTCTTGTGGGTCTGTGGTTCCATCATATGGTTCCACATTCTTAGGAATATTAAAGTTATCGAAAAATTCTACCATCATTATGAAATCAGAAAAGGGATGATGGTAGTTCCATCCCTTTTTATAATGATAATTATCTCAGAAAAATTCTGACTTGTTCTCCCTATCTAGGTTTTCCGGCCTAGATAGCAAGGCAAATTCTGCAGTCATTCGCTTGTGTGATCTTGTAACATACGATAGATCTCGTCTATTAGATGGTTTTGGTCCGCTATCATGGTAAGGACAGCGGCGAGATCAGGATTTGATGGTGCTTCATGGTTAGGAGTGTGATCTTCCCTTGAATTCTGGAAAGATGTTAACTGAAGGTCAGTTGTACTTGCTGGCTAGGAAACCCCTTCAGGTGGAGGTATCCCAGCTACGTTGTTGGTGGAAGCTTCTACTCCATCCTGATTTCTTTCTGCATTCTGCGTTTGCCTTCTGGTGTTGGCCATTATGATATAGTTGAAAATAAAAGTTTATCTCTTCCCACAGACAGTGTCAATGTTTTAGACTAAATCCGATGTAGTGGAACGTACTTGAGAATTGAGCTGAGGCGTTGAAGATCTACTTTGAGATGTTTGAATAAGAATGATAAGAGTACGTACAGAAGACACTTCGATGATTAAGTTAAAAGAGTATTTAACAAGCTTTAGTATTAGAATTGAGTGATTATACCTAAGAAGTGTGTCATTTTTATATATGTAAAGATTTAGGGTGATAACCCTAACTTAGTAAAAGTATGACTCCTTAATAATAAAGATAAATTTTATCATTTAAATTTAATTTAAATAATAAACTATCTATTAATTAACTTACCTCATATTTATTAATAGACTTGTCACTTTGAGGTTCAATGGTATTAATACTGAATATGTATATTAAAGGATGGTCTAATCAATCCGCCACGTAATTCTGTTTTTGGAGAAAAATTATGGCAAGTATCCGTTATGAGACTGTAGATTATTTGACTATATTATATACCTACACTCTGCGCAGACAAAATTGATTGTCACATCTGAACATTGTTTATCATCTTACTATTAAATTTATAAATAAATAATTATATATTCTCCTTTATAATCAACTTAATGATTATTTACTTACCAAAAAAAACTTAATGATTATTTAATTATTAAAATGATATTAAATATATTTAAATTATTAAAAACATTAAATATTTTTATTTTTATTTAATATTTATTTTATTAAATATTAAAAAATTATTTAAAAAATAAATTTTAATTTTGATTAACTATTAATATAAAAATTTATATTATTATTTAATTATAAATTATTAAATTAATAAAAAATTTAATTAAAATAATAATTATTTAAAATATTAAATATTAAATAAAATGTAATTAAATAATAATTAAAAAATATTTACACTAATAATATATTACAATTAAATAAAAAAATATAGTATTACTCTTAAAGTGCAGCTCTCTGAATATCTGTAATCCAAAATAAGACACATTATCACATGAATCCCTATGCATGCTTGCTTCTATTGAAATTCTTCTATCGTCGTCTTATGTGAGGTCATAAATGGCTGGCGCTAATTATGTCTATACTTTGAATTATGCTCCCCATGTCAAACTCCGCTCATGAGCCTGTGCGCCCTTCCTTACGGTACTTTATTACTTAATTTAGATTAAATTATTATATTAGTCTATCAAAGATTTTATTAATTTCAAATTAATTTTAAAAAATTTAAATCTTATCTAATCTTAAACTTTTAAATTTTTTAGTAATTAATTTAAATGGTACATTGTCAAAGAATATGAATAAAATTAAAATATTTTAAAAAATAATAAAATTTTTTAAAGACCGAATTAATAATTTAGTCTTTAATTTAACTCCTCAATTGACAATTTTAAAGTAAAAAAAAATAAGAGAAATAATGTGTTACAAATAAGACTTTATCTACTAACTTTAAAAAGTGAATCAATTTCTGAGAAATACATTATATACGGTTTCTTTATATTTTTCGGTCCACTCCATAACTTCTTCCTATATTATTTTTAGGTTTTAAGTCATTAGAAGTAAATTAATGGTAAAGAGTTTAAATAGTTTATAAGATATTATAAGCTTGAACTTCTATGTTATCATTGTATTAAAAAATTTATTTTTATCTTTTTATTTATAAATTTTAATATTTTTTAGTGAATTTTTTGTAATTTTTAATATTTTTTGAAAAAATTTTGTAGTCTTTAATGAAAAGTATATAATTTTATCTATTTCATAAAAAATAAATGTGTAAATATATATGCAAAAATTACAAATTTTTTATATCTGTAATTAAATAACACTGAAAAATACTTATTTTAAAAAATTATAAAATATACTTAAATATTCAAAATTTTGTAATTTTTTAATGAAGTTGTAAATTACTTACCGACACACTACTTTGTTAAATATATAATAACACAGTAAACCCTTACTTGAAATAAAGCAAGTCCAGCTGTGTTTTAAATTGTTTTTTCAAAGTCATGTGTAGCAATTTGCAAACTTGAAACTCTGCATATATTTTATTCTTTCTTTGAACGGTCACATGCTAGCTAGGTCACCATTGAGGAAGCGCACATGGGCGCGGATTTGAATTCGTTGAACCATTATTAAATTATAAATATATGTGTTTCTAGAACATCTAAATAATTTACTTTCATATTATATTATAATTCAGGAAAATAAAAAACATTTAAATTAATTACACTTTATTATTGTTATGATAAAACACTAACCTTCTATTATGTCCAAACTAGTTTTCATTATTGTGTGATACACAAATTTATATATATTTTAAATAACTTAGATGATCATTTAAAGAAATTGTAATTTTTCATTAAAACTAAATGATTTCATTTGAATTGTGTTTTATGTTTATTGTACTTATCTTTAAAAGAGTGAGATATGAGAATAATATTTTTATTTAAATAATAATAAATTTATTTAAATTGGATTAAAATGTAATGTGTGTCTTATATAATATAATATTTGTTAAATTCAAGTTAATTTTAGAATATGTATAATTAAATAAGATATAAGGAATAAGAAGAACCTTATTTAAAAAGATTTTAAGAAAGGAAAGGAATGAGTTGGTCTTATCAAAATTCTTCTTTCCAAGTTTAAAAATAAAGAAGGAAAAATGATTTATTTTAAGTTAAATTAAAAAAATATTTTATCTATTATAACTCCTTATCATGAGAATAGAATTTCCCTTCATTCTGTAGTTAAATATAATTCAAAAAAGAAAAAGTAAGTCCACATTTATATGATGCCATCTCTTTCTTCCCTTCACCATCTTTCCCTTACTTTCAAACATATGATAATATTGCAACGGTCATCTAGGTCGCGTGTTAGATTTGCTTATGGATGTGTGAGCTGGGATTCAGTTTATTCTCTAATCAATTATTGTTTAATTTTGAATTATATTCCATTTTTGACGTTTTTCACTTTTCGGACAGATGCATCGTATTCGTATATGCACCAAAATTAGTAGTTCAGTACAGCGTGAGATCCAAGAAATGCGCTTAACCAGAATATAAGAATGGTGGGCCACGGTGGTTTGGAATTATTACGCTAAGTACACCAAATTTTTTTTCAATATACTGTTGATTTTGTCATATAAATTATTCTAATTTTTTAAATTATGCAAATTTTGTCAACTAAATGACGTAGTCTACAAATTGTGCCAGCGCATGAACTGTGTCTTGTGAATTGAAAAAAAAAATTCTTGCATGAATTATAAAAAAACGTAAAAAAAATTACTTCTCAATATAAATAAAAGATCATTGGTGTACTTTTATTTATAATTTAAATTTTTAAATTAATTAATTTATAATTAATAAATAATTAAAAAATTGATTTTTATATTTCACACTTTATGTCTAAATAATTAACGAATTAAAAATATAAAATTATTTATAATTTTTATTTAAGAGTTTTAGCTTTTGAAATACATAGTTAGATCATGATAATAATACAACTATTTAATTTTTGATCTAAATATCCCAACAAGTATTACTATGAAATTAATCTTTCAGACACCAATCACAATTGATTTTTTACTTTAATAATTACTTAAAAAATAACATTATTATAATACAAAAACAACAATTAATTAAAAAATAACATTATTAGAAAGTAGAAACAATACAAACATTTTTAAGTTTCTTTATTATAATATAAAATGCTACTTCATTGCAGGTTCATAAAAATAAATTTAGATTATTTAATAGGTTTGCAACATTAATTACTATATTAATTTTCAATTATTTTCAACAAATGCTACTTGTTTGAATAAATTTATGAAAAAAGTATTTTTTATATATCTTTTTGAGTAAAGTTTTTTAAAAAATAATTTTATATTTAGGTACAATATTTTAAAAATAATTTTAAATAACAGAAAATTTTTTTAAGTTTATTTAAATAAAAGAAAATAAAAATACTTTTTAATAACAAATTATTAAAAAAGATATTCCTAAATACTTTTTTTAATTGTAAAATATGATGAAATGAACTGACAGTTTATGGAGAGTGAGTTTTTAAGTATATCATGGACATAAGGTCATGAAAAATAAAATGTAATGTAGTCAAAATATGTTTAATTATATATTCAAAAAATTAACAATATGTGATTTTTTTTTCTTTCACTTTCTCAAAATATTATAATCATAAAGATCAGGCTTTGTTTAAAAGGATTAGTACACAATAGTTAAAAGTTATATTATTTATAAGGTAAATCATATAATAAAAAGAAGTTTATGTAAATAGAATTAATTTGTAAGAAAAAAAGATGATATAAGAAGTTTTTTTTAATAAAAGTAAAATATATTTTTATCATAAAATTATATTAAAAATCACTTTTTTTTATTTTTTTAAAAAGCTAAGAAATATTAACTTCTAAAAAGAGAAATAAATAAACTTTTTTAAATTTTTATTTTTTAAAAAATTATATCCAAACACACTTAAAAATATGTAGAAATAATTTTTAAAAAAAAAAATAATTTTTTAAAAAATAAATATTTAAAAAAAAATCCAAACACAGTCTATATTAAAAAAAATCCAAACGCACTCTATATTATTTTAGTTTCATTATCGTAATCAAATCCTTATACCAGCTCCATAACATCTAAAAATTTGGGTAAATAAAGGAGATTTATTGAAAAAGAAAATTATTATTATTAAATAATGAATATAAAATCTCACGTTCAAAGCACACATATCAAGATAGCACCAAAAAAAAAAAGCACACTTATCAAGATTTGTATGAAAAGTTTGATTAAAATCCACGTGTAACGTGCGTGTTCTAAACTAATATATAAAAAAAAATTAAAAACCGAAGAAATAATGGTGAAAAGTAAACTATAACTCTGCCCTTTCCTTTAAATTAAGAAAATTATTAAATAATAATATTTATTAAAAAAAATCTATTTAATTAAATTAGTTTTTTATTAAAATATTTAAACACTATTATTCATGTTATTAATTCTTTTTTATTTTATTAATATCAAAAATATAATTTTAAAAATATAATTAATACTTTCTTAATTTTTTAAAATAACATACAAATGTATGAAGTAAAATTTTGTCTCTAAAATAATAAATATAAAAAAATAAAGTATTAATTAAGAGTTTTTCATTTTAACTACTCTTTTTTATTTCTTTTATTTATCGATTAAATACTTACACAAGAATTAATAGAATTGTAAAAAAAAATTATACGTACTTAAGTTTTTAAAATGAATAATAAAATAAAATAAACTTTTTATTTTAAAATTTTTTATTTATGTCAAAATTCAACTTATAATTTTTCCTCTAATCTCAACCCAGTCTGCTTTTACTTTTACAATAAGAATCCATATATATTCATGAGATGTTAAAATAATAAAAATAAATTATGTTTTTAAATATAAAAAGTGATATTCAATTTTAAGAATTATATTTTATAAAAAAGTTATATTATTATTATTTTTAATTTAAAAATATTAAGTTTATAAAATTATTTAAATAAACTAAATTTTATAAAAATATTTTTAATTTTTATTAAAAAAACAATAATAATAAGGATCCATATATGAATTTATGAACACATTAGGGCTAAACTGCTTATGGGGAAAGGTTGGAAAGTGGGCACATCGGGAATGAGACTTTGCTTTCACCATATGAACATCGCATGTGCTGTGCTGTACTACAGTGAGGATAACTTGCAAAGCACTAACGTAACTTCAACTTTTTCGGCTCCAAGAACAAAACAAAAAGTAGCATTTTTTTATGTCTGCAATCCATTATAAGAGTACTTCCAAGTTCCCATGCATGCTATTTCATAAATTAAAAAAAGAAAGGGCAAACATGGGTCAGAAAAAGTTTTCTCGTCTTTGTTGGACGTTTCACGTGCCTTGAAATGGACACATGCTGGCATGCTGGTATGCTGGTATGCTGCCCTCCTTGGCAAAGATTCTCTTTTGGAAAAATTATTAGATGGAGATATACTTATATATACTCAAATGAATATTTAATATATGTATATTTATGGTATGTATATAACATTATATTTACATTCTTTATGTCTATTTTTATTTGTTATTTTAAAAAGTTTTCTTTGTGTTAAATTATTTACCATTTGAAATATTAATTAATTTTTTTAATTCTATTCTTATTTTTAATATTTTTTTAAGTTTAATAACTGCATATTAAAAAAGAGAATGTGAAATTAATGGAGTGAGAATGAGAAAAAAATATATTAATAGAATAAAAGAAAGAATAATTTAATTATATTAAATTATTTCTTTAATTAAAATACTTTAACAACTTTTTTAATCTTTATGTAATTATTTTAAAAAAATAAAAATGAACAAAAAAAAGGAATTATGAAATTTTACATATGCTAAACATTAATTTGAGTGCACATGTATACATGTACTCGCTAGAGGTGCTACTAAAATAGAATAAAAAATGTTGGTTGCACACTAACAATTTATTCTCATCCTCATACCACTTAATTGGAGAAAAAATAGAGAGTATATTGAAATATATATTTTTTATTTTATTTAAAAAATAGTATAAAAATAGTGTAATACAAATGATATATAAATAATATTATTGTAATATATTCTTTTCATCTACTTGTATATGTCATTTAAGATTTTTATATAAAAATTAAAAAAAATTATTAAATAATTTTAATTATAAAAAAATATAATACAAAATAATTAAATTATCTTTTATCTCATTTTATTAATATTTTTTTTATAATTTTATTTATTTTATTAATTCTTTTTTCATTAAAAATTAAGAATAAAATTTAAAAAAATAATTAATACTTTTTAATATTTTTAAATAATAAATATCATTAGATAAAAAACATTCTCTCAGACGACATGTAAGGAGTAATACTCAACCCTCAATTTCCTATAACTACACCAAATCCTATGCCAATCGATGTTCCCGCTGGAGTTTGCTCAACAAGCTCATAGCGCATACTGGAAGAGGTCAGCACAAAGCATCGTAATTAACAACTCCCATCCCCTTCTCCGCCCCACTCTCCGGCGCCGCCGCTACCACCGCCGATGTCTCCTACTCCTTTCCTCTTCCCCCAAACTCAGTCCACAGTCCTCACAGACCCTTCAAACTTCTTCTCCCCAAACCTACTCTCCGCTCCACTCCCCACAAACTCTTTCTTCCAGAACTTCGTTCTCAAAAATGGCGACCAGCCCGAGTACATTCACCCTTACCTCGTCAAATCCTCAAACTCCTCGCTCTCTGCCTCCTACCCACTTCTCCTTTTCACCTCTGCATTGCTCTACCAGGTTTTCGTCCCAGATCTCACCATCTCTGCCTCCCAGAAAACCGCCAGAAGCTCCCATGGAAACCATGTCATCTCATCCTACAGCGATCTTGGTGTCACTTTGGACATTCCCTCTTCTAATCTGAGGTTCTTTCTCGTCAGGGGAAGCCCCTTTCTAACTGCTGATGTGACCAAGCCAACCGCGCTCGCCATCTCCACCGTGCACACTATCCTTTCTCTGTCCTCAAACGATGACCAAACCAAGCACACCCTCCACCTCAACAACACTCAGACATGGCTTATATACACTTCCTCCCCAATCAATTTGAATCACAGAGCTTCCGAGATTGTTTCCAAGCCATTTTCGGGCATAATTCGTGTAGCAGTGTTGCCGGATTCCAACCCCAAGTCAGGGGAAATTCTTGACAAGTTCAGCTCCTGCTACCCTGTCTCCGGGGATGCAGCACTCAAGAAGCCATTCCGAGTGGTGTATCAATGGCAGAAGAAAAGGTCTGGTGATTTGCTCATACTGGCCCACCCTCTTCATGTCAAGCTTCTGACAGAAGGTTATGATCGTGATATTACTCTTCTGCACGATTTCAAGTACAAAAGCATTGATGGTGAGCTTGTTGGTGTTGTTGGAGATTCATGGGTATTAGAAACAGACCCTGTTTCTGTAACCTGGCATTCTACCAGAGGCATCAAAGAAGAATCACATGGGGAAATTATTTCAGCTCTTTCTAAAGATGTCAAGGAGCTGAATTCCTCTACTATAACAACAACTTCATCTTATTTTTATGGGAAGCTGGTTGCAAGGGCTGCAAGGTTAGCGTTGATAGCAGAAGAAGTGTCTTTCCTTGATGTGATTCCCAAAATCAGGAAGTTCCTGAAGGACACTATTGAGCCCTGGTTGGATGGAACTTTCAAAGGGAATGGCTTTCTATATGATAGAAAGTGGGGTGGACTTGTTACTGAACATGGGTCTACAGATTCAGCTGCTGATTTTGGGTTTGGAATTTACAATGATCACCACTTTCATTTGGGATACTTCCTCTATGGAATTGCAGTTCTTGCCAAGATTGACCCAGCCTGGGGAAGAAAGTACAAGCCGCAAGCTTATTCACTTGTGACAGATTATATGAACTTGGGCCAAAGATGGAACCCATATTATACACGCCTGAGGTGTTTTGACCTCTACAAGTTGCACTCTTGGGCTTCAGGGCTAACTGAATTTGAAGATGGAAGAAACCAGGAAAGCTCAAGCGAAGCTGTGAACGCATACTATTCAGCAGCATTGCTGGGTCTAGCATATGGTGACACACGTCTTTTTGCCACTGGATCAACACTAGCAGCACTGGAAATTCGTGCAGCACAGATGTGGTGGCATGTGAAAGTGGGACACAACGTGTACCAAGAAGATTTTGCTGAAGAGAACAGGATAGTAGGCATTCTGTGGGCTATAAAGAGAGACAGTAAGCTATGGTGGGCTACTGCTGAGTGTAGAGAGTGTAGGCTTCTCATCCAAGTTTTGCCCTTGTTACCTGTTACAGAAACCTTGTTCTCTGATGCTGCTTATACAAAGGAGCTTGTGGAATGGACATTGACTACTTTGAAGAACAAAACAGATGATGAAGGGGGGAAGGGGTTTACCTATGCCTTGGAAGGAACTTATGATAAAGAAAGAGCACGGAAGAAGATCAGAAAGTTGAAGGGTTTTGATGATGGGAACTCATTCAGTAACCTCTTGTGGTGGATTCACAGCAGATGAGGAGTGAGTGATGCAGAGAAGTTTTTGGACAAGATCAATTGTGCAGAGTCCAAGCAAAAATCTTGAGATCAGATTTTATTTCATCATTTGCCAATATTTTAATTTCCTCTAATTTATGGCATACCATATCTGAAAGATTAGTCATTGTTATCGTTATTGTCGTGGAGAAGAATTTGAGTTTGGGAGTTTTACATAGGACTCAATAAAACTTCAGTTTGTTATAATATTTTTCTAGTGCAGAAGTTCAGTTCCATAGTGTTTGCGAGAACAAATATAACTCACTTTGCTTATTGTTTGGCTTCAAGTGGTGTTAGAGCCAAAGTTAGCAACATGAGATTTGATAACCAAGCCAGTAATGTTCAAGCTTATTGGAACAAGGCAACTACCCAAGTGGATTTGGTTTCGAAACACTTCATGATTTTAATGAAAATGGGGTGATTTTCAAAAATCTTATGGCAAAACAGTTTTCATGGGTCCAAAATTTAATGGCCAAAACTGAACGCTATGCTATCCACACTGTTAACATTCTTTAAGCAAATATGAAAAGGGCTAGAAAATGCACAAGATAAAGCAAAATCCAAATTATTATAGTTTGGTTCAGCTTAACCCAAGCCTATATTTCATTCCCCAAAAAGTACACATGTGCATTCCACCTTTTATTTAGCACCATTTTAGTAAATGAAAAGAAAAAACTAAAAAGGGTCAAACAAAACCCACGAACTACTATTCCTACCTTCAGTAAATTAAACATTAGGTGTAAAGGATTTAAAAAACGATTTAAAACTATTAGAAGTGGATTAGTGATAAGAGGTTTGGATAATATGCATTAAGTTATAAGTTCAAATATTTATGTCTCCATTGTAAAAAAAATGCTTTATGGGGTGTTGCAACCAACAGAGATCCCAGCGATTTCAACTATGATCATGGAAAAATCAAAGTATAACATCTACCAAAAAACTATGAAGGTTCTGTTCATCAACGTAGAGCACAAACATTTCAGGTATACCAGCCCAGCTTTTAAGTATTAAAAAATAGCGTAGAACTATAGAGCTTAATTGCCTTATCTTGCAGAAGAAAAAGGCTTAAACAAGATATTAAGACCTTGGATGAAAGCTTGAACATGTATAGAATTGGCTCATAGATACTCAATGCAAGGTTCCTTAGGTTATGTTTGGATTTAGGAAAATAAAAAGAAAGAAAACGAAATAAAAAATTTATTTTAAACATTTTAAATTTAAAATTTTAAGATATACTTTCTCTTTCACTCCCTTTTTCATGCTCCACCAATTCAAATATATCCTCAGTGAACTTGGGAGTTCAAGAGCACATTAGGGAACTAGACAAGTTTTAGAATGGATTATGAAAGTTTTTTCTTTTTGTCAAAAATAAAATTTTTTGTGCCGACAAAGCGTTGACATGAAATTCTCACACTATTGTGATTTGTTATTTCAAATGGTTGAAATTTCGAATAGCAGGTTGTTTGTCATTGTAGACCCCATTTTGGACCTGCGAAATGGCCACACAAACAAAAATTGGAGGATGAAATTCGCGAGTTCAAACCATGCAATGCAAGTACCTTTTCACACGAAATGCAGAATCCTTTTGGGTTGTAAGAGAGAGTTTATCTGTACGCTTCGCAAGCACAAATTTTCTGAAGATTCCTTGCTCTCCACATTTGGACCAATAGATAAAAAAATGTCATGAACCCTCCATCAGTTAGTAACTTTCTTTTTTTTGGTCTTTGTTTTTGGTCAGCTTTTTTTTCTTTGGTCAGCTTTGTGGTCTTCAGCGTCAGTAACTTAGTATATGATTTAGCCCACGTTTAGGTCCAATGGACCTATCCATTGGGGTTCTATGGTACAAAGGATGCCCAAAGAAAAAGGGCGCATAAGCCCAAATTCTGTTTCTATTGAACAAAAGAACGTGCAAATGATGACCAAAAACAAAGTGCAAATGCTTCCTTTTCCATTAGGCCTCGATAAAAGGATCTAAAACTCTAAAACTAAAAACCAACACTATTTATGCTGTTGTTATACAAGTAGAGGTATCAATAGGTCAAACAACCTATAAGAGAATAATGATTTAGCCTATTTTTAACTGTATTAAACCTAATTTATTTATTATACTAACTAAGATTATATTTTTATAAAAGTTTATTTTATTAAATCTAACTTATTTATTATACTAATTAGAATAAAAATTTTATAAAAATTTATTTAATTAAGTAAATTAAATGTAAATTATTAAAAATATTTATTTAACTTAATAAACTAGCCTATATATATATATATATATATAATATATATGTATATATATTTTAGTTCTCTAAAAATATAAATTTTATCATTTTAGTTCTCTAAAATTTTTTATCATTAATTTAGTCTTTACATCTAAAAAGTATTATCAAAATTATTCTTTTATGTACGGATAGAGACTAAATTAATAAAATTTAATGATTGAAGGACTAAATTGATGGTAATTTTATATAATTGAGATATTAAATTGATGATATTTTTCGATCATCAAATGACTAAATTAAGATTAATATTTTTAAAAGACCAAAATAATAATACTTTTTGAATTCAGGGATTAAATTGATAATAAAAATCTTTAAAGAACTAAAGTGATGATATTTGTATTTTTATAAGGTTAAAATAAAAGTTTATTTTATATATATATATATATGTAAGTGTGTGTGTGCACTTGACAGCAAAAGTGGGAAGAGGGATACAAATTTTGGGTTTCCTTAGTGCTTGTGGGTGCAATGCGCCGACATGAGGAAGAGAGAAAGGAGGGGCTGGTATCTGCGCCTGCGTGTAGAGTTGCAATAAAGGAAAGAAGCTACCATTCATGCTGTTGTGGGAGGTGGAGAAAATTAGTGAGTGTTGATATTTTTTTTTTTTTTTGAGTACTTTGTTTGAGTGAAAATATTGCTTTGTGAAATTAGGTGTATTAGGGCTTTGGTTTTTTGAGAGATATTTTTAAGATTGGTAATAGTAATTGTTGATTGAAATTAGTGAATTAATTTGTGAAGTCATGGATGTAGGTAATGAAGGCTAAACCAGATTAAATTTGTCGTATTATTGTATTTTCTTGTTTACTTGATTTCTGCAAGTGGGAGATATTTTTCCGACAACTAGTATCAAATTGGGTTGCGATCCATTCTCTGTAGTTTCTAATGGTAAGGATACAAAGTTTTAGAAGCAATAAATTTCAGGTGAAGTTGTTTGATAACACGAAAATTTTTAGCCTGCGGTAGAATACTGTGAAACATATTCTAGTGTAGTGGGGTTTGGTTAAAGATTGGAATAAGAAGCAAAACAAGCCTAACAATATGACAGACGAAGAATGGGGAAAGTTTGAGACGAAGGTGGTTAGTATGATTTGACTGTGTTTGGCACCTGAGGTAAAATATGGCATTCGGGATGAAACTTCTGTTATTGATTTATGAAAGAAATTAGAAAATATGTATATGTTTAAGTTTCTCACAAATTGTTTGTTTATAAAGAAAGAATTATATCAATTGAATATGGATGATGATGTAGAAATTAGAGATCACTCGAATTATTTTACAAAGCTAATTATACAATTATCTAGCATTGGGGTGAAAGTTGAGAATGAGAATAAGCTTTGTTGTTGTTGTCATCTCTTCCATGTTCTTATGAGAATTTAATGACTAAATTATTGGCTGGAAATTAAAGAGATACTTAAGGTAGATGATGCAATATCTGTTTTATTGGAGAATGCAAAATTTAAGAAAATCAAGTGTTTAGTCTTAAGGAGTTCTATTTGTTGTTGGATCTGATCGCAGTAGAAGTATGTCTTGTAGAAAAAATTCTAATAGAGACAATTCAAGGTTCTAAGGTGAGGTTGGATTATAGAGATAAGAAATACTATTATTGTCATGTGATAGGTCACATTAAATTTTATTGCAAAAAGTTAAAAATAGATATTGAACAATTTGAGAATAGTAAAAAAAAAGGAAAAGAAAGTCTTACAACCGTTGTTAAAGAATTATGGAATTATGAAAGTTAATTAATAATGGTTGAAGAAGGTCATAGTATCTCTAGTGATTGTTTTGTTGGCTTTTAAATTCTACCTATTCTAATCATGTTTCTTCCAAAAAGGAATAGTTTGACACTTATGATGCATGTGATAATGAAGAAATGAAATTGGTCCATGGTGATTGTTTGAATGTTGTTGGAAATGATAATAATGTAAAAATGAAAATGAGTAATGGTAATGTAAAGAAACTTGATAATGAGAAGTATGTGCCTACACTTGCGAGAAATTTGATTTCTTTAAATAGATTTGATGCATTGGGATATGAATATTTTGCAAGAGGTAGAGTAATGCAAGTTCACAGATTTTTTGACGACGATGATAATGAAAGGAAAGAAAATTAGTGGTAATTTCTATAAGTTGATAGGAAAGGCCAGAAAAGACAATTGTTGACCCTATATATAGTGACGTGAAGAATGTGAAATTCGTGTACATGCCAAAAAAGAAAGTGACATTTGCATACGCTTTGGTGAAGTCTACTGAAACCTACAGTTGATACTTGCAATTTGTTCTAATCCCAAGAAAAAGATGAATTCAGATTTGTTTGGTATTGCCTTGGGTTGGGCTTACTTTTGGGTTGGGCTCGCTTGAAAAACGAAAGTAAAAAAAAAAAAGGAAGTGTGAAGTGCGCGCGCATGTCACAGCAAGAATGAAAAGGGGGATGCAAATTTTAGTTTTCCTTAGCACATGCGGGTGCAGTGCACGGGTGTGAGAGAGAGGAGGGGCTTGTTCGTGCTATTGAGTTGCAGCAAAGGAAGGAAGCCACTATTCATGATGTTATGTGAAGTGGAGAAAATTAGTGTTACTATTTTTGCTTGAGTGATTTGTTTGAAAGAGAAAA
This sequence comes from Castanospermum australe, assembly GCA_019955255.1. Lineage (NCBI taxonomy): Eukaryota > Viridiplantae > Streptophyta > Magnoliopsida > Fabales > Fabaceae > Castanospermum > Castanospermum australe. Next base: position 164,739 of record NSJW01000973.1, read on the forward strand.
CATTGATTTGTAAGATTGAGTGGATTGATGTTTTAGTTTTGTGAGAGTTATTTTCAATATTGGTGATTGTAATTGTTGATTAAAATTAGTGATTTAATTTGCAAAGTCGAAAATATAAACAAGAAAAACTAAATCACTTTAAATTCGTTGTATTCTTTTATTTTCTTATTTACTTGATTTCTACGGATAGAGTTTTTTTTTCAACAGAATGCTCCAAATTTTAGGAGTTTTCTAAGCACATATTTGAAGGAAAAATTTTAGTGAGACGTTGTAAAGACCTGCACTGGTTAGTTGCTGAACTATATGAGATTCTTTTTTGTGTCTTCTTTTTAATCTCTTTATTACATTCTTTAAATTTTATATTTACTGAAATATTTTTTTATATTTTTTCCGAATTTATCTTGTGGTGTTAGCTTTATCTTTTAATTTATCAAGTATTATTAAATTAAAAATAGTCGCACACAAGGAACACTATATTTTGCTCTCTCTTTTATGCATACATGGGTTTTTTTAAGTAATGATTATTTATCAAAATTTTTTAATAATTTAATAATATATAATTAAATAACAGAATAAGTAAATTAAAATTAAACTCATTAAAATTAAATCATTTTCAACGTCCTTGCATGCACTGATTGGAGCCATTAAAAGGACACGTGTGTGTAGCATGGTCTTCACTTTGGATCTGAGATTACTCCGTAAAGTAAATTGAAAACGTAGAAGCAAGGAATCACAATGCACGACGTAAATGTACAAACAACAGAATTTGAGAACTTCCATGAAGAGTTCAAAGCTCCCTGCAAAGTTTTCAAGATATTGTAAAAAGAAATTTGGAAAGGAAATGTGTGTTCTTGTGATGATTTCTCTTGTATATCACCCAGTAACTAAAAAGTTGTCTATTCATAATTTCATATCATATTATTGATAAATTTCGTATCGATATCAATTTTAATGTACAATAATAAAAGTTTAATTTTAAGGAACTTTTAACAAGTATCTTGAGTGCATTGACTAAATAATTAAAATAAATTATACCAAAGCAAATAATTAAAATAAAAAGTATTGAATGAAAAGTACTTTCTTTTTTTATTTGTGGCTTTAAAAAATATTTTATTTTATTTTATTTGTTGTTAGGAAAGTATTAATTATTTTTCTCTATTTTAGTATAATAATAACAAAGTGAGAGAGAATACTTCAATAAAAAGATAATTTAGTTGAATACGTGTATACAAGAACTTTAATTGACAAATAAAAAATGAGAGAGTAAAAAGTATTTAATGTTTAGAAATTTAAAAAATATTTAATATTTTCTTTTTTTATGTAATTACTCATTTAAATGGAGAATGTCAAATGTTTCTTAAACAACACTAGGGTTCTAGTTAACAATATCCTAATTTTGATTCAAAATAATTGTTATCTTGAGTGCATTGATTAAAGAATTAAAAGAAATTGAAAAAAAAATAAAATAAAAAGTATTAAATGAAAATATTTTCTTTCTCTTTTTATTTGTGACTTTAGATTAAAAATTAAGAAAATATTAATTATTTTCGTCTAACTTGATTCTTAGTATTAATAAAAAAAATTTATAATTACAATCTATTATTATAAGGAGATTCTCTTTTGGTCTCAAATTTTTAATTTTTTTAAAAAATTATTAATAATTAATTAAATATAAATAAAATAAAAATTAAATTATAAATATAAATATTTTTTTATAATTATTTTTTATAATTATAATTATTTTTAAATATAAAAATTATATTTATTTTATATATATTATTATAATCGATTTTAAATATATTTTCTCTTTTTTATAAAATTATCTTTATTAAATAATTAATTTATAATTATGATAAAATTATAATAGAGTAATTAAAAGTAAAAGAAAAGGTCAATTAAGAGGTCAAAATAATAATGATAGTAATAAAGAGGAGGGAGCATTTGAATTTGGAGGTGGAGAGTTGAGGGTGCGTGCTGGTCTTGAGGGAGAAGATGAGCATTGACCAATCAGATGTGACACTGACACATACCTTTTTCATTTTTCACACCCTTCCATCAATGAGTTATGACTATGAGCCTAACTACGTCCCTATTCCAAGCTTCTCTCTCTCTCTCTCTCTTCAATTCCACAATCGCTTTTTACCCCTATCTCTTCCTACTACTCTACTCTATCTCTGCCCTACGTCTGCACAAGAATATCACGAATTATATAATTATCGGTAATTATCTTAAGATTTTTTTTTTGTTAACGAAAAGTATTTT
>NSJW01000974.1:0-219317 GCA_019955255.1 Castanospermum australe
TTTGTGTAGTTACTGATTTAAAATCTAATGTTGGGTAGAAATCATACTTTTCTAATTCCTTTTCAAATGTGGCTTTCAAAGAGTGATGTACATGATTTCACCCTTGCTGCAGAAGCATGTTAGGTTTTTCAATGTAAATCAAAGTGTGAAGTTTCGGTGGGCAAACTCATGTTTTGACCAAGTTAGAGAACACTACTGCAAACAACATGCGGAAATTGATCATGATGGACATTTCCTAATTGGATGGACTCAAAATCTGGTGACCAAGTGACCAACTCAGGCTATGACCAAGTGATCATATTCTGATCGAGTGATCACAAGTCAGGCTATGACCCCAAATCAACTCCTATTATATTACCCTTGCTTGGATGGACATTTTCTAATTCTTTCCCCCAACAAAAATGATGCAATACTCTGTTTTAATTTTTGTAGGTAAGAGGTGCCCAATTTGATCACAATGATTCTGAAGACAAATCTTTGCAAAAAGGATATCTGAGTATCTATATCGAGGAGGGTTAGAATGGGTATTGTGTAATTGTTTTCACAAATTAGCTTTCCACATCAGATATCCACCTTAGCAATTTTATTCTAATGTATTTATTGGGTCAGCTGGATGAGTTTTAAAACCCAGCTAAATCCAAGGGTACTGTAGAATCCACCTAGATAGATATAGATATAGATCGTATACATAGTCTGTGAGACCTACTAAATAAAAAAAAAAAAAAAAGAAGACAATAAGATAAATGCAGGTGATTGGGAGGATGGCAAGGGGAGGTGAGGAGTGTTGTAAAGTTAAGAGAAAGCCATCAATGATGGCTGGCATTTATTGCAAAGAAGAAAAACAGATGGTGGGCGTTCGTGAGGTATGAACATAATAGTTAGAGTATAAGCCAATGGGAATTCCGCATGTTGTTTTGCATGCACAAGACCTCTATAAATTGAGTGGCTTCGAAGGCAACAAAGGCGAGAGTAAAAAGAGTCTATGGGAGTGAGAGAAAGATATTTGCTAGAATCTATTGTCTAAGTAATATTAAAAAGATAAGTGTAGGTTCAGTATAATCCTTATATATTATATGAGTATTTAGAATGTTCTTAAGTTATTATCCTAATATTACCTTCCTCTAAGATAATTTTCTTAAAAGTTTATGATGGTCATTATTATGGTTTATATTTTGTTATTATTATATGCAACATGATTTATGAGCTTGGGTTACATATTCTAATTTTTTAATTGCTGTATTTTACTGATTTTGGAATATTGAGTTAAATATATTTTTTTGGCACAAGTACATCTTGAGCACTTATATTTATTGCTATCCATATTTATAATTTTAATATTTTATGCTATGATTATATGTACGAATTATGCAGCTAATATTTTGATAATATATTTGGAAATATCAGAAGCACTAAGAAGAACTCTTGGTATACCATGGTATAATAAATGGCTACACTGTTATGAGATTTATGTGTGCTTGATGGCCGAATATTTGGAGTTATGGAAATGATTGGCTGATGCCCAGCTGAAGATACTTGGGGCTAAAAGTTTAAAGGTTAATACATATGTTAAGTTGTTCTTCTAGTAAAGCATGAATGAGAGGGGTGTAATTTCTCAAATAAAAAAGGTATTTAGTGTAATTAGACCAAATTTTAGGGGAGGGTAGTGTAGTTAGCCCCAGTGTTTAATGTGATGAGAAGACAACAAATCTACTGTCAAAACAAGATTACGTTATATCCCTACATCTCTACCAAATCCTATGAAGGTTTACCCGTTTAAGAAACTCTATAAGCTCTCTCATTCTCATTCCCATAACTCAAACAATTTCCTAGTACAAATATTTATAACCCATGTGTTCAACCACTCTCACTTTCCTTGTTGAGTAAGGACTTTACTTTTAGTTTCCTACTAGAAAATAAACACCTTCTAATAACAATACAACTCATAGTAGCAGAAAACTATTTATGAATAACTTTCCAAATAGAAATTTTGTTGCTACGTTTTTTTAAAAACAATGAAACTGGGTGTTTTGGTCTTCAAGGGCTCTAGTTGGGTGCTTTGGCCAAATGGGTGAGGTTTTCTGGTCCTGAAAATGGAGCGAGGCTCAGCATGGCTACGTGAGTTGTACGAGACGTGGAGGCTCCAAGAATTTGATTCAGGTGATACTCTGGGTTCACGTCTAGTGTATGGTTGTTTGGGTAGCATGGTATACACTAGTAAGTTAGGAGAAGTTGGGGCACGTGTGGTTTCTTGAGCTGCTTTCATGGTAAGAGCTTGGGTGTTGACGGTTCCTGATTGACTGTGTGAAGCATAGAAGGAGCATATGATAGGAGGTGCAAGCATATGGGTATGGGAAGGAAATGAGTAGCTTTATGAAGGATCGCCTTCGACATCATTACACTTTGTCTCCTAAAGATTGATATTGATGCTAATTGAGCTACAAGCTCGTTGGTAGTAAAGATTTTTTTTAGTCAGGCAAATGAGATATCAATTAGGGATTGGACGAAGGTTTTATTTCTTTATTATTTATTTATTCTTTTAGTATTCTTTTTTATGTTTTTATTTCATTAATTTTTTGGCTTTTTATTATTAAAAATACTTTTTTTAAGACAAAACTGGGTGTTCAGACTCCTTATCATTCGAAATTGCTGATGCTTTTGTGAAATAAAGAATTATGCCAACTAGTCGAGGTATGCATATAATGCCCTATTATTATATGTTAGACACAGCCAAATTTCTTACACCATACATGTGTTTGTTGGGAAAAGAAGACACATGCTCAATGTTTTCCATTTGCTTAAATTAGCAAAGAACATGATGAAGACAAAGCTAATTAAGTGAAAATTTTCCGTAATTGATACCATTTTGAAGCATACACCACCAAAAACAATAATGAACAATATAATGGCTACATGACTTCCATTGTTTCTGTTAAAAAATACGTAAGCATCCAAAACTTAACACAGATGGCTTCAAAAAAGCAATAAACAAGAAAAATCCTTGAGATTTGTAGCAGCAACACGATTATGGTCAGATTGGCTACAAAGAGCTGACCATTCATAATTGACCTCAAATAAATCTTTCCGAGCTTTTCTTTGATCTTCCACCATTTGAGATATGTCTTTCATCACAGACTTAAGCTCCTTTTTGAACTCTTATAGTTTCCGGAACAAGTTTCTTCTTTTCCTCCTGAAGAGAAGATAAGTCAGCCTCACAATGTTATATTGCTTTCTCCAACTTAATAATATGTTCCTTCAAAACTTCTTTCTTCTGATGAGTTCAACCATAAATTTCTTTGCCTTGGAAATTTTGGAAACAAGGGTAATGGTTGCCTCTTTTCGTTGAGCCAATTTTTCATTGATAGATTTCTCTCTTTCTTCAAGCACTGCAAATTTGTTAGTGGTAGAAAAGGATTTCTTGAATGAAGATAGAATGCTGGGGAAGTCTTGGTGCAAAGGGTCTATTATAGCTTTGAGTTCATCTGATAGAGCAACATCTTTTAAGGGAAAGGAGGACAAGAAGTTAAGAGAGGTCAAAAGGCGAAGACTGTTGGCCTCTGAGCTTACTATCTCCTTCAAATGCATATTCAAAAAGAGTTCCAGGTTGGCAAGGACCTTTACGACCAAGTTATCTTTGGCGGTAGGATGCTTTGTAGCAACAACGGATATAGGAGGTATGGGTATTTTGCCATCACCATCTTCCTCCACATTTTGATATAAACTAAGGAGACCATCATCCCCAAATTCTTGAACATTTATAGGATCACCCCCACTTTCATTGTCACTGTATGTCTCAATTTGGCTGAGCTTGAACTCACTGTGGAAGAATAAGAAGAAAGTAACAAGAAAAAAATTGGATTAGTTTTGAAGTCACAACAGTTGCTAAGAAATAGTTTTTCCTACAGCTATATGGATAGAAGTGTAATTGTGTATGTAGTAGAAGTTGAATTATGGGTGTGATGAAAACATATTCACAAAATTTTGAATCTTAAGTTCGAATGTTGAATATTTCCATTTGTTCTGGTTCAATCAAAATTGGTTCAAACCTTGATTCCTTTAATCTCTCTCCCTTGTCAAGTAATGGCTAAGAAACAATGAAGCTTTACTAATTTTAAGTTGATAAACATGTTCGTAAGGTCAACTGCATACGATAAACTTACTTGTGGATATGTTTTGTGCTGAGAAATAACTAATGGGCCTGAAGGTGAGCCAACTGGTTCTAAATGAGTGGAAGTTACTATGTTGGCATTCTCTGATGTAGGCCCTTCCTTAGCATTTCTCTTCGTACTCTGCACAGAAGTAAAAGATATGTAAGTTTGGAGCATACTACCATTCCTATATTAAAAATGACAATAAGCATATCAATGATATGCCTTTTGTAGAGGAGTAAGTAATGGTCCTGATGATGTGTTCCTTGTTTCTGAATTAGTGGACAGAGTTATTATTACATTTTTCTCAGATTTGGAACCCTCTTGAAGACTTTGATTCTCTTTTTTTTTTTTTGAGATACTGTAGCAAAGAAGGTAAATAAGTTGCAATCTATTTTTAAGGTGAATATGCAATATTATTATTTTCTCGTTAAATTCTTCAACAATATGTACACAATCAGGTTATTACATTATTTCGCTGAGGAATTCTAGTGGCCATTTCAGTTTCTTGTTTCTTTCTTGTTTTAAGGAACAATGAAACCCTTGTTAATTAGGTTTAACTTGGGAAAGTATAGTTCTACAATTGCTTTATAAATGGTTATGCATGCCACAAATGCATAACAACTTGACCTGTTTTAAGTGAAAATTTTAATTTAATTGAAGCTTTACTTCTGAAAATTGCATTTAATTTTTAAATTAGTGAAATGAAGAGAATTGGTGGCTCAGTTTTATTAATTATTTTTGTTAAAATCATCAATGCATCACTTACTCTTATCTCAGTTTATGCATGTTCCCTAAATTATATTCAAATTGGGAATATAACTCCCATTGTACGTTAAACATTAATATGATTTTCAAGTTCTTATTCCTTATTAATTACTTGTCAAATTTTAAATTATTCAAAAATTCCTACATTATTTTGTTGTGACCTCTTTTGAGTAAATCAAGGTAAGAAACTAACAATTGTGCTCCAAAAATAGAGTTGTTATGATATTTTGATTTTTTTATTGATGATTTTTAAATATTAATTAAATTTTATTTCTTATAATAAATATTTAAATTCATAATATAAAATTATCGATAAATATATATTTGACAATTAATTAATATAAATATTTAAAAGAAAAAAATAAGTATCGAAATAATCCTCAAGAATAATTAATATTCTTCAAGTAAGATTGAAATTATTGATGAATTTCATAAAGAAAAAGTTGGAAAGAGTTAACTTGGTGGTTGTGCTATCCAGTTGTCTTCAATCCAAAGAAACCATCAAATCACTAATAGATTTAATGGTAAACTGGGGAGATTCATTCAAGTTAAAATTCAAAGATGGCGCCTTGAAAACACAGTTTCCAGGACAAGTGGTAATAATATTTGGTAGATTCAGGAGGTGAAGTTCTTCCAAAGCTAAGAGATCAATGTGAATCTCAAGATAATGATTTTGATTCTCATGATGGTATTGTCCTCCAACCATATATTCCAACTGATCACAATATGAGACAGTGAGCCTTTTCAATTTTGGGAAGATTGAACCCCAATTCTTGCGATCTTGGTCATCTCCCATGTCATCTATTATATACTTTATGACATTGTTCAATTTCCAATGTCTCCACCAACATTGTTAAAGCAACGGAAAATGTGCATAGTGATATCATCTTTGGACAATTCACAAGTGTCATATATCTAATATTGTTAAAGATTAGTGATTGCCATTAATAGAGATTGAGTAGTGTCAAAAGGGTGAACAGACGCTGAACTTGATGTCTGTAATCCCTACAAAAAAGCATAGATTATTCTTAAATTTAAGCCTATCAACTCCAAGTTTTATTCCCACCAATAAGGAATACCCAATTCATAACTTTTTTTCCTTGATATGTTCTAATGCAAATATGGTTGTTGTTACATTCTCTGGGATTAGCAAGATTAAATAATTTCCATGTATGGTAATAATTATATAAATAGTACTAGAATCATTTTTCAAATATGCCTGGTTAATTGTAAGCAAACAATGTTATAATAATAATCGATTTTAATAATGTACATATATGTGTCCATTGTTCGCTAACTACGGTACAGCTCATGCATGTTCTTTTTGTTAGCTTTTTTTTTCCAATTGCACCCTCTCATGGTTTAGGTTTATGTGCTCTTCTTCTGATTATTGGGTGGCAATGATATTTTAAGGTGATTGCTACTAAATTTTACATTTTTTTAATCTCGATAGGTAAATATAATTTTATTTGAATTAGTATATTAGTTAAAAAAGATGTAGCCTCTACCTTAACTATTCAAATTTAAACGTTAGATCAAAACTAGATTATGCCTCCGTGGAATTCATGGATTCTTTTTATTTTTTATAATTAATATTTCTCATTACATGTATTTATTATATTATTCTTTTATAATTCAAACAATATAATTTTAATAATCATTTACTAAAGATAAATAATATTTTTATTAAGTAAGTGTTTACAAAATTTGTATGTTTTTGCTTTTGAATAATAAAAGTCACCAATATATGATTTATCTATATTTTGAATAAATTTTTGATAAAAATAAAAGAGAGAGAATAGATAGCAACTTGACAAAGCACACACAGAAATTAACTGCACAAAAACAAAAGTTATATGATATTAAAATAAGAATTATTTAAATCATATGCAAAAGATAAATTATTTAAATGCAAAAAATTAGGTAAAAAAATTAAAAATAAATTAGAATGTTGAGTCTATCGTACAGTTTTAGAAGCAATCACATTAGTAATGTATAATAGATTTATAGAAATTAATTGAATGGTGTACTCTCACCAGATATGAACAATACAAAAAGGAATAAATGGATAACCAAATGTTAAAACAAAGCCAAAAGCATGTATGAATGCAAGCATATTTTCATATCTGTGAATTGTTTCAGAGCACCAATATATAGAAAAGAGAGAGCTCTAAATTGGCAACTCAATAACTCAACTCCTTCCTAAAATATATCCACATATCACGAGAAAGAGAAAAATAAGGAACCAGAGAAAATTAGGGAGCCGATTTCCTAAATACTATTTACACACGTGAAGCATATGCTAACACCATCTCCAGTTATTTCAGAAAAATGTCCCTATAAATTACTGTACGACACTACACCTGTTTTACCCACGAGTAATGCTATATAATCAGAAAAAATAATTAAAATTTTTGATAGAATTCAGTTAAATTTAAAAGTAATTATTAAATTTAATAAAGCAGTAAAAATTATACACCTATTCAATAGCAACAAAAATGTTAAATCACTTTAAAAATTGTCCGAAAAAATTATGGGTATATAGCATTTTCCTTTACTCAATTTGACAGCTTTTTTTGGATCCCTATGCTATGTATCAATCCTCCAACTTAACAGAACGAAATTCGAATTGAGGGGAAGGAAGTGTATCTTCCTTGGATTCAAACAAGGAACTAAAGGAAACATATTGTTTGACTTAAACACCAGAGAGAGATCTTTGTATCTTGCAATGTCATATTTCACCAACTGACTTTTCCTTTCCATCTCAAATCTAGTAGTCCACATCAGCATCCACAACTTTCAATTCCTCTTCCACAATACAATCATTTACCAGATATTGATTTTCCTACACTTCCAGAACCACTACTTTCTTCTGAAAATTCACCTTCTACTGATGATAATCAACTTTCTGATGGGCAATCTATGCATTTGAGACTTGTTTTTATTCACATAAAATCAACTAGACCAGGACAGAAACCTTCTTATCTAAGGGACTATCATTGTAATGTCTCCACCTAATTGCCAATGCATAGGTATCTACTATCCTTTATCCTCCTCTTGTTTTATGACAATCTGCATCTCAAATTCTTTTGAACCAAGAACCTATTCACAAGTTGCTTAAGCATTAATTAAGCATGAATGCTCGAGGAAAGTTAATGGAATTTAAGATTGCAGCCTTGGAATCAAATTATACTTGGATTCTTCCTTATTACCTGCTGGAAAGTCAACCATTGGCTGCAAATGGGTTCATAAAATCAAGCACAAATCTAATGTCTTAATAGAAAGACATAAAGGAGAAGCTTATTCCTTTCTAAAAAATTGTTCATATCTGGTGAGATGCACATTTTAGATTGTCAAAAAGGATACTTGCTCTCAGTTAACATGAAAGCTAACTCAAATGTATTCTTTTTTTTTTCTCTAAACAAAATTTAGGTTAAGGAAAAAGCTCACTATAATTTAGGATCAGGACATACCCCTAGCCTCATTGAGCGCTTACAGGGATATTTACAGATAATTCATCAACAAGGAAACCCAAAAATTAAACACAAGTCATGATGAAGGATGAGTAAAAGACCGACTAAGTGAGACAACTCCCATTAGCACTCAAATATATTCTTATTGTACAATAAAAAAGTTATAATTTTATTTATCTTATTATAAGGCTTTAGAAGTAGGCAATATTACAAACAAATTTAAACATATTTCTCTCAAAAGAAAACCACCAAGATCAAGAAAATAACTTGAAAACCAACAAATTTTAACTGTTATATATATATATATATATATATATATATATATATATGTATATAATATATACATATATATATATATAATATGTATATATATGTATGTGTGTGTGTGTGTGTGTATACATATATATATATATATGTATATGTATGTATGTATGTATGTATGTATAATTTTTTTTACAAATTGACTTAAAACTAATTCTTTACTTCTCTTATTTGTCTCATTCTTAAAGGAACTAAAATATTTTTAAAATTATGTGCACTAAATTATAAATTAATGGCTATATATTCTGACGATTTTATTTGGATGACATTTGTTCTTAGATCAGTTTCTTTCTGGTTTTATGGAATAATGAAACCTTAAAAATTCTTCTAGACACTTTTTTTAGCTGTTATTCTTCTAGACACTTACTCTATATAATTTATGTCTACATAATTTATAAAATTACATCATTATTACTCATTAAATAAATATAATATATTTAATATATTTTAAATATTTATATACCTCATTAATGATCAGTAATAAGAATGTGTCTAGTTTTTATTATCTCAGTTTCAATATACATAAATTATGTAAATTAAGTTGATAAAAGAATTTTTCTCTTCAATTAATTAAAATTGAACTTGAATACCAAAAAAAGAAAAAAAAAACATGGCAACGTATATCTTTAGATAGTTTATTTGTCAGTAGAAATTTATCAATTTACTTGCATTGCTTTATAAATGGTTGTGCATTCCACCAAGCATAATATAACGTTTGGTACATAAAATAATAATTTTATAGATTTGAAATGAAATAAAAATAGAATAAAATTGAGTGGTCATTCTTAATCCACAATTTAAAAGCTTTTGAAATAAAATATCTTTACAAGCTACTCTACTGTTTGGTACATATAATTACTGGAGAATAGAATCAAAGTTAATGTAAATGATATAAATACACCTTATAAGAAAAAAAATCTTTTAAACATTAACAATAATGTTTAATTTATTTTTATTTTATAATTTGATTAAAATAAATATTATCATTTTTTAAAAGAATGTTGTTATTACATCAAGTAAATACTTTATATTTACTTTTATATATTAATAAGTCTTTACATCAAGGATAGACCATCTATATCGAGACTAAAAATTATATTGATAAATTAAAATAACATCAAAATTAATAAGTAATCAAATAAATAAAATTTGACCACCAAAAACTTACTCCATAAATTGAAATGTAAGAAGGGTAATATTTTATTACAAAATAAAATATAAGAAGGACAATAGGTATAAGTTTATAAAATTTTTAAGGGTATATTAAAAATAAATAATTTTAATCTCATTTTCATGGAACATGGAATCCCAATCTTACCTCTATAAAATATAGAATACTTCATTTTATGGAATAAGTATGGAATGAAATTACCATTTTTACATACCAAATGTCCCGTAAGAACTTGACATGTTTTAAGTGAAAGATTAAATTTAATCAAAGCTTTATCTAAAAAATGCATTTATTTTTAAAATTAATGTAATGGAGAGTACTGGCGTGACAGTTTTGTTTTACCTTTTGTTAAAATCACCAATGCATCACCTACTCTAAAGCTGGAAGTATAAAGTTCTCACTTCTCACACATTTGTATGATATATACTGAATATGTGCATCTAACTTTTCTCTTATACAAGTGAGCTTACAATAACTTAATGCGTCTAAAATTTTTAAACCCTTCATTATTGTGTTCAATTTCTATTACTATTTTTATAGAAAATTCTTTTTCAAGTACTCCTATATTATATCTATAATAACTAAGTACTTCAGCAATTAATGATTTGCCACTGTATTAATGGTAATTTTTTAAGGTTGTGATGTTTATTAAGTACAAGGGAAGTAAATATAATGTACATACTATCTACCCAAAAGATAAAGAACCAAACAAAAACACTAAAAAGTGAGAGGGTTACTGATGAGATAGAGCAGTCTACCAATTCATCCTTGGAAACCACTGAAATGTTGGTACTTGTGGCGTTCCTTAATTTGGATCTATATTTATGCTGATAACAACATATATGGGATCACGGGAAGATTTTGTGTTTGCTGGAATCTGATTGTTTTTCCTTAGAACCATTTCTTGTAGGTGACCTCTTCAAGGACAAAGACTTGGGTGGGTAGCATTCTGGAGAAATGTTGATGAAATTTAGCAATCTAGATTGTTCCACGTTTTTTAGTGAACCGAGTACTACATCCGTTACTTCTTGATGCAAATCCAGGTCTTCTTGTTGGTATTGGCCAAATTTGTATTTCAGCTTACCACAATCATCTATCTTGATAGTTTCTAGTAGGGGAACATCTCGAGCTGTAAGCATTGGGAGTAAACATTCTAATCGTTGACAATTCTTGATCTCAAGAGCTTTTAGTTTTTGAAGCATTATTGAGCCACCACTCTTGTGAACACTGTCACCATCTACTATTTCTTCTCTATTTTCATCTCCTGAACTTTCATCTGTTATTATGTTTGTCATTTGCTTACATTTAAGTATTCTCAATTCCTCTAGTAGCACTAGACTTCGAGCTGTGAATAGCTGAAATAGGGATGCCAATATTGGACAATATTCCAGTTCCATGATCTTAAGATTGCAGAGGTTGATCTTGATTTTAAACAATATGCTTCTCAAATTCCAACATTGTCGTATACTTATCCTCTCTAAACTCTTTAGAAAGTCGAAAGGAAGAGGACCGCGCTGCATAGTTCTTCCAAATGATCCATGAATTCAAGTTCTAGTCTTACCAGCTTGGAGAAGACATTAATTCGTACACGAGAATTAATATGCCTAGTGTAGATAAGGCATTGTACTTTCAAACAACATTTCAAACAAAGCTCAAATAAATCATTTATGCCTTCATCTTCCAATGGAACAATCTGAGGGACAAGATTTCTCCATCCCCTTTTAATTTCTTCTAGCTGAAGAATCTCTGCTCTTTGCACCAGATGCTTAAATGTTGCTTCTGAGATCAAAGCATCAATATTTGGGCAACAGACAACTTTTGATATTGAATCATCCATATTGTTATAATCATGTAAATCATACCAGTGCAATTTAGGAAAGGTTCTATTTTGATGAATTTCTTCAGCTTCATTTACACTTTCAAGCCAACAAATTATATTATACCCAAAATAAAATTCTTCTAGTGATGAGCATTTTTCAATCACTTCAAATCGATTATTCTTTTTAATTTCACACCCAACCAACTTCAACAATCTCAGTTTCTCCAATTCAGTAATTCTCTTTGGAAATTCATTGATTGAACAAGAAATCAAATCAAGAGTTTCAAGGCTTTGTAGGGTTCCCAAAATGGAGTTGTCACCTAATATCCAATGTACTAATAACAGAGATCGAATATTTGTTAATGATTGAATTGATTGTGGTGATGATAGAGTTGTCTTTCTCCAATTCTTATGTGATAAATACAATACTAGAAGGCATGTCATCTTTTTGAAGAATGCATTTGGGACCATCACGAAACCATTTCCTTCTATGTTGACTAGTAGAATCTAAAGTTTGGTACTATGCAACCAACCGGGAAAGACATTTATGTCCTTGCCATTACATAACAAATATCTAATATTCTTCTACTTTTCAGCCAATGCCTTTTCATTTTTGTTAGACAACATAACTACTTGAATCTTTGTTTTAGCTATCCATAAGGCCACCTCCCAAACCAAGTCTTGCATTTTAACACTTCTTCTCTCAGCTTCCAACAATAAACAAGAGTCTATGAGTATATATTTTTGGCTACATGTACTTGGTTTATGGCTTCATCATATTTGTCAACTTCCCCAAAAAGGCCAACTCCTATGCCCAATCTGGTTAAAACTTCTGTAGAAATTGCTGCATTTTTCGGGATTAAAGAATATAAGAGGAAACGTTTTTTGGTTTTTTCACTCTTGGTACCTCAAACATTTTTAAGTTTCTATTAAATTTTCATAGACATCGTGCATGGGCATAGATTTTTGCTAGGCTGTCAAAACTGCATTCAACTCTTCCAGAAGTTGGCCCTTTAATGTGCTAGCGATAGCTGTGATTGCAACTGGTTATCCTTTACATTTGTTGGCAATTTCTTCGCCCATATCTTGCAATCTTCTCACTTATACCGGCAAGCTTTTTGAACAAGATCCATGCGTCATGCTTTGGTAAGAGCTCCAGTTGAATTAACCTTTGGTAACCCATTGAATTACATACTCTTACATCACGTGTGGTTAGAAGACACAACAGTAAAGATGACATGATCAAATTGTTTCATTTCTTGAAGTTTCTTGCCCACTTGTATTGTCAATGTAGTTTTACCACTACCCCCCATCCCTTGCAAACCAATCATATAGTTGTTGTCATCTACCAGTGCATCCAAAAGTTCTTTGTATCTCAGATCTTTGCTTTCAAAATGAATATAGCCTTGGGAAGAGCGATCTTCCACACCTGGAAGCCTACGAGCGCGTCCAACACTTTCGAAGTTAGTTCCCCTGAATTTTCTAATATCCTCTATCTTTTTTGCAAGTTCTTTGCCCTTGTGATATCGCCAAATGCAATTAGGACACTATCCCAAGAAACATGTCATTTTTATTTTGGTGTCCTCTTTAATGAGGTTCTCAGCCTTCCCTAGCCACAATGTAACATCATCCCGAATATCCTCAGCTCTGCTATTTGCACCTGCAACATCTTTCCCCATAGTCAACCATTTTGCATTCAATTCTTCTTTCTCCTTTTCAAAGTCATCAACAATGCACTTGAAGCAACATATATAACAACTTTCAGCTATCGTGAAATTCATCTGTATGTCCACAATCTTGCTTGCATAATTGGTAAGGATAGTCGTCATCTAAAACAAGTTCAATTGATGAAAGTTATTGGCAAGTATTTATGGATATAATTTTGCTATTATCCCAAAATGCTTTGACATATCATTAAAATAGTTTGAACATAATAACAACCACTTGAGAGATCAAATTTGTTTAATGATGTAATAACATATGATTGAATGATAATGTAAAAAAGATTTGCACTTAAACTCGTTTTTTCTCCCTTAAGCTTTGTCATATGTATAAAATTATGGGAATTAAATAGTCATACAATTTAAAATGGACTCCTCATTAAAAGTAATCCTTTGAGTAAGTCTCAGTTGGCTATCCCTTTAGGACCCCAAGCATGCCACTGACATCTTGAACAATAATATTAAGTAACTTATGTGTACTACCATTTGCATAAAAAAACAGTAAAAATACATTTTTGAAAAAAAATTGATGAATTAGTAACGTATTTTGACCCATGTCTTAAGCAAACGTTTATAAGATATATGATTATTTATATTTGTATTGGTATCAAAAATAAATATTTTCGACAAAAGAAGACTTGTAACTAAATGACTAAGAAGATAAGAAGGATTTGAAGAATTTGTCAAAATCTTGTCTACAGTGGTGATATGATGCCAACAAATAGCATGGGCTTGGTGTAAGATTAACCATGGAGCTTTGTGTCAAAAACTTGTTTGCAGTAATGATTCAATATTGACAAACGACACGAGCTTGGCATCAAATAAACTAAGAAGTTTTGTCAAATTGTAAGGCAGCAAGTGGTTTTGACAGAAAATACTAGGTTTTTAGAAGGATTAGTGTTGGTGACATCAAAATCTACTTTTGACATGCAACACGGAGGAATCTCAAAAAGTTATTTAGACATTGAAAAAATGCAAGGAGTAAATTCAGTTAGTAAAAATATGAATTTGTTGAATGAAAGGTTGTCAAATAAGACGAGAGTAGATGGACTTCGATTTCAACGCTTGTAAATTTGTAGATAATCATGGAAAGTTTTGACAAAGTAGTGATAGTTGCAAGTCTCGTTTGAATTCAAAAAGAATATAAGGATGATGGACGTTATTTTGAAGATATTTATATTTGAAATCCAATAGAAGAAATTGACACTAAAGCTGGTAGCAATTATCTAGTTAATAATTAGAATTAGACTAAATAAACATGCATGAAGTGCAGGTATCACATCTGTCTAACAAGTAGTAGAATATTAGGACTTAGGAAGTTATGTTTTTGCCTATAAGTACTAGTTTTTTGGATGTAATAAGGATTAGCTATTTGACAACACATCCTGAAACATCATAAGTCCCAAAAACACTCACGGATTACATAGGATTGATTCAAGTATGCCTTCCACTTTATTCTCTTACAATTTTTATTTCAGTTTTATGCATTTTACTTCATTTAATTCATGTCTTTCGTTTACTTTCTTGTATCTTTAATATCTACCATTTTTCTTTTCTAATCATTAGCATTCTTATTTTTTCTTAGTTTTGTCAGTTTTCAATTCTTTGTCAATTTAAAGCTATTTGAACTGTGAAGATTATCTCATTGTCATCCATTAGCTAATGCATGATTATATTTTGACAATTCTTAATGATTATAATTGATTTTCATCTGATGTTTGTAATTGTTGTCAAGAGAGCATTTGACACTACAAACCAATCACAAAACTTCTATAAACTTGAGAACCCACATAGGAGGATTATTCCTTTCCTAGATTGATAAAGGAATCAGAATTTCGTCAAGCCAGTGAGAAGCATAGGGATTTCGTTTGTCAAATTGATTGACAATTTTTTGGCAAATTTCCCTATAAACAAATTATCATGCCCAGTGGGACCCAGTTGAAAGTAAGTTTTGTTTTGTGAATTCTTGATTGTAGAAATATGGTTCTCTCATGCAATTTAGGAGTGGAACTTTTGTACCAAGAATGTCTAGTACTACTCCATTTAACTCTCAACAAGATAACAACATCAATGATCTAATAGCAATGACAACAGCACAATTGTTGTCAACTCTACAAATAGAAGCAATCAAGTGACAAATGGTATGGCTGTGAGTGTTCAACAGCCAAACTAGCCTACTGGTGTTAGAAACGGAAATAATGTCAATACCAATGTTTCTATATATGGTCTACTCCAAGACTATACTCTACCAGAGGCACAAACTGCACAAACTACCATTAGTTCTATGCATGTGACTTTTACTAATCTAGTTGTGGCTACTTATGTACCATCATCAAATACTTAATCGACAAACCATGCCATGAATCAACAATTTGTAGTAGCAATGAGTACTAAAGAATCAACATATTGGACAATTTGCTCAAAGTCCTTGTTTGCCTCTACAAGGGAGGCTAAATTTGGGAGGTTTAGGCCCAATTTTCTTAACAAGGACAAGGGCAATGCCTGAACATGTATTAGGACCTACCCAAAATACTCTTTCTACCATTCGACAGCAAATGGATGAAAGCAATCATGACATAGTTCATATAATAACTTAGCAAATGAGCTTTGTCATAACACAATTGATTAAGTCAAAAAACAACACCTACAATACTTTGGCGCAACTAGTGAGTAGATTCCCTGAAGCATTGGGACAAGGAGATAATGTTGATGACACTCTGATTCGACAAATTAGGGGGGTAGAACCACCTCGGAACCAAATTTAGGATCCTAAACTCTAATATGGAAACGTCAATTTGTTGAGGAGGAACCAATAAGAAAAGCCTGGTAAGAATTTGGCCTAGGGAAGAATATTGGTATAACACAACTTTCCATACTGCTATACATATGAGTCCATATCAAACAGTCTTTGGAAAAGTGTCGCCTTTGCATTAGGCCAAACACCAGTTCAAGTTCTGGAAGATGAATTGCAGAACAGAGAATTGTTACAGGTAGCATTGATGGACAATTGGCATAAAGCTCAAGCAAGAATGAAGAAGCATATTGATGACTAATTTAGAAAAGAGAGAGAATTTGTCATTGGAGATTGGATTTGGCTAAAGGTACATAAATTAGGAGCAAAGGAGAATAGTAAGTAGGGGAGAACGTATCAAGGTCCATTTTAAGTGATCAAGCATGTGGGGAAGGTAGCATACCAACAACTCTTGCTAGAAAACTGCAAAATTCACCCTGTGTTTCACATATCTGTTCTTAAAAAATGGGAGTTGTAGAAGAACCTATAAATGTTGTAGGCACATCAGCTCCATCACTTCTAGAAGCATTCCCAAGGGCAATCTTAGCCAAACACTCTTTTGATCATAATGGATTGTAAACAATTGAAGTGTTGGTGGAGTGGGAAGGATCTCATAGAGAAGATGCAACATGGGAGAATTTGCAACAACTGAAGGACAAGTTTCCTCATACCAACCTTGACGACAAGGCTTTTGTTGATAGGATGACTATTTGATAGATCTTGCAACATGTTTAAATAAAATTGTATAGGATTAGTTGGTCGTAAATATAAAAATTGTTATAACAAAATAGACTATCATATAAAAGAGGGAAGAAGAATTGGAGATGCATCTTATTCATTTGCTGAAATTTGAGCAAGGCTCATTGGTCCTGTCACAATAGTCCCTGGAGGGCTATGCAACGGAATGGCAGGAAAAATATTGAAAGATGAAGTCACCACCAATAATTATTTGAATAGAAAAAAATTATTACAAAAACCCTTTTGACAAAAAAACAAAAAGAAAAAAGAAAAATCGGTTTATAAATCAGGTCGAATTCGGGAGTCTATTCAAGTATAGGGTAGTGTAAGAACTTAATCCTATTATACATTCGATACATTCATCCTGAGATAATTACCCTAAACTAACCTTGCAAATTATTGATTACCTTAAAATATTTAAATTACTCCTTAAAATAAGATGGCCTTAAAGATCAAATTGTAAAGATTTACTGGATGGCAAACCATGAATTTAATAAAAATTTAACAAAACAATAAACAAAGAATTAAATTAAACAAACCAAGCATGTAAACAATAAACTATACTAAAATATTTACAAGATAATAAGCCATAGATTAAATTGAAATAGCAAGCAATTAATTGAACCAAAATATTTATAAAATGACAAGAAATGAACCAAATTAATATATTCACAAAATAATAGGCAATTAACTAAGTTACAAAAATTGACAAAATATCAAACAATGAACTAAATTAAAAAATTTGCAAGATTGGCATGCTTGAAGTGTATATGTATCCTTATAAAGAGGAATCAAAGGTCTGTAGTTCATCTGAAAAATAATTGTGGGTTGCTTTAGTTTTATTTACGAATTTTTAAATACATATTAGAAATGTCAAAAAAAACAAAATCTTTAAATGAGTCATGATTTATTTTAAAAAAAAGAATAATTATAAAATTGATTATTTAATAAGTTAGAGATGCAAGGGATCATACAATCGACCTTTTATTAGCGTAGACAAAATCATAGACAACACATGGCATGTACAAGCAACTATGTTGGCCAATACATGGATAATTAAATATTAACTTAAATTCATTTTTTAATGAGATTGAAGTTGACACTAGGTCTCACAATCAATCCCTTTGAAATTGAGTGGTGTTGAAGATAAGCACATGGCACATTCAATTGACTCCATCAACTATTATGTGAATGATTAAATTATCAAATTGATCTCAATTTATATAGGATCGATGGTGACACGAGGTTGCACAATTAATCTCTGGATAGCCAAGACAGTATGTGACTCTACAAGGCCGCTAAGGGAAATTAATTAAATTTTAAAAATTCCAAGAGGGACTTGACATAGCACTAGGCCACGGGACGTGATAGGAAACTTATTCTATTGGACTTCAAAATATTCTATAAAAGAATAATAATTAGAGTAAAACATATAAAATTGGAAAAAAAAAGATCAAATGAAAATAATAGTGATGTATGAACAAAGTATAACAAACTAACAAAATCCCTTAATGACTAAACTAAAAGAATGTCTCTGCTCAGTCCTACACTTATTATTTATTTGTTTCTATACTATTTCTAATCAATTAATTAAATTGATAGCCATCTAGCTAGTTTGCAAGATCTCAAAAGCAAATAATTAATCTAATTAACATGCACACTAAACACATGTGAATTCAGGTTATAGGCCACTCTCTTGATCACATTCTCATCATATTGTCACCTAGCTAGAATTCAAAACAAACTCTCCTTAAAAAAAATAAAAAATAAAAAGCAAAATATACACTGCATATGTAAGCTTGTCTCTTTCTCTTATCAAGAGCCATCCATAATTCCAAATTAGCCACCTAATTCTCTCACTCGTTTCACTAAACAAGCCACGGAAAAAGTCTCAACAGCAAACACAGCTATAGCACTTCCAAAACAAGGAACATGTAATACACGGTTAAGAAGCTTGAAAATAGTGACAATCCAAAATATGAAAAAGGAAAAAGAAATAGATACTGACCATGGTTTTAAATTATGGTTGCAGCTGTGGATATGGTTAAGATGTGATTGTATAAATTGTGGATAATTGCAAAAAATATAGTTGATGTGGTCACAATTGAGATTACGAAAACTCTCATAACAATAATATTATGACTGTAATTATAATTGTAGACCGCGATTTAAAACCATGATGCTAACCAATTTTCTTAAAGATAATAAATGAAAACCATATGCAACTAAGTGAAGAAAAGAAAAGGGAAAGCGCTATCACTTGTCTGACACAACTCAAGCGGTTAAAATCCCCAGCAAGCAGAATAGAATGACGTGCTATGTGAAAAGGGGAGTAGAGTTGCTTGGTTGCTTTTTTGGTGCGAAAGCGCAGAGGCGCTGGTCAGGTGATGCGTGTTTGAGGAGAAATTATTTTAAGTTCTTAATGCACAATTAAATGTATGTTTCAATAAACATCTTCACTATTAATTTTAAATTATTGACATAAAATTTATATAAGTTGTCTTCAAATTAATAGTAAAAATGCTTCTTAAAACATACATTTATTACATTCCAAGAGTATACAATAATTTCTCGTATTTGAGGAGCAAGAAAGGAGGTGAAAACGTGCTGATGCTGTCATGTGTGAACCGTGGGTTGGTGGAGCAATGAAGTGGGGGACCGTGGAAGTGAAGAGAGTGAAATGCAGAGTTGCTGCGAAGGTGGGCGCTGTGGTGCTTGTATGTGCTAATGGACGGTGATGTGATTCTGCTTCAGAGGGCAAAAACAGGGGACCATGGTTGCCATTTTTTTAAATGTTTTTTGGAATTCAAATATTTTTCCTTGTTTTGTTTTGTTGTTTTAGTTGGTTCTTGGACAAAATAGAATGTTTACAGATCTAGTAGAAGGTTCTCTCTTTAGAATTGGTTCTTCGCTCTAGTATGTTCTTGACAAGAAAAATTTTATCGAAACATTACAAGTAAATAAGTAATTTCTTGAAACTATTTTATAATAAATTATTCTAAGACCTGAGTCTAAGAGTTATTATAACCAACCATTTATTAAAAATTTCTTTGTTTTCTTTAAAATAAAATAATAAAACAATTTCATGAAAGATAGATAGAATTATCTTGTCTTGAGATAATATAATAATCCATTTTTTAAAGGATATTCATATCGGGTATGGTCGCCTTTGTGTGATCATAAACTTCTACTATTAATTTTGTGAGCCATTCCATTACATTTAAGAAATTTCTTGACTGGACTTCAAAATTTTTTTCAAGTCTAAAATTAACGCCTATATGGATTACAATAAATTTGCAATTTCTTCAAACCAAATGTGAGTGAAATTTTATTATTGACATGATTTACTTTATAGGAATTCAATTTTATAATTAAAATTAAATATGACGATTATGTGATACCATAAAACATAAAAACTCACTAAAAAAATAACTTCTTGTTTTTATATTTTAATTAAATGAAACAAATAGCCAAAGAAAAATCCCAAGAATAAATACTATATTTTATTTAAATGAACATATAACCAAAGAATAACCATTAATTGTTGTTGCAGGTACATATATTTTCTCAATAGAATAATCTAATCACATGATTAAATAATCTCAATGAATATATATATATATATATATATATATATATATATATATATATATATAAAAGAAATAAAAGGGGGTGAATTAGTTCTTTGGGTTCAATAACAAAAAATTTAAATTTTAAAAATTTACATCAATAGAACACAAATAATATGAATACTTGAAAAATAAAAGATATAGGAATAAGAAAATGTGCATAGCGGATTTATCTATGGTGTTTTTGCTTACAAGTACTCCATAAGAATCTTCTTCTACTCTATCTCAAAGTAAAGTGGCAATAATATTGTTTCTTCCAATGACACCATAACGAACTTCTCTCAACTTCGATCCGAAGAAAAGTAACAGTGATGTTTTTGCATAAATGACACAATAATGAATCTCCCTCAATTTCAATCCGAATAAGAGTAACCTAACCTCAAGAAAGCTCCTAGAATAATACTCACATTCTCTTTCTTGATTCAATTCAAACAAAAGTATTATTTTCAAATACTCTTATGATTGAGTTACAATGAATATCAAATAACTCTTTCTTTCTAGAGAAGAAAGTAAGTATAAAATTCTCAGATATTGAGAAGAATGAGTTTTACAAGTATAGAGTACTTTCTCTCCTGTTCTTCACAAAAGCTCCCACTTTGTTTTCTTCAAAAGGCTATTCTTTTATAACTAATACATTTCTATTGATGTTGCTAACCGTTAGAGTGTGTAATTTTAAGCAAGAGACAATGTCTTTAAGTCACTAGATGATAATCACGTGCCAATCTTTTCTTTTTTACTAGTTGCTCGTTTGTCTAGTAGTTGTTTGAAATAATTACTCATTTTTTCTGTTTTTGGTATGACATCAGACCAGCATAAATTTGAATGTAAAACTTAATCTTTCCTTACATAAATGTTGTAATCAAGTAATAATGTGACAGAGAATATTATTTTCCTAATTGAACATAATCAACCAATCAGGAAATTTGATCATATAATAATTTAAAATTTTTTCTCAGTAAAACAAACCCCACGGAAATTCATCTAGACTATTAATAATACAATTGATAGCTTCAAGCAGAGTATTTGCTATAATTTGAATTCAAAAGTTTATCTCTAAATATTTCAAATTGATCCTATTAAATTATGAAATTCAATCAACTAATTAATCAAATATAATCATACTTTAATTTTTTCAATTAAAAAACATATGCCTAAAAATATGTACATGCTAAAATCTTCATCATCAAAACTTTAAATCTAACAATATATATAAGCTATTATTTCAATATATTAAAAAAAATAAAAGAAAAAAAAACAAACAGAATTAGAAAGAAAAGAGAGATACACACATATAATTTTCCTAAATTTACCTTTTTCTTTAAATAAATATTTCTGTCTTTCTATGGTACATTTATATTCACTCTACCTCAGTTTTGAGAAATCAAAAGTTTCTTCTCTCACTCAACATATTAAAACAAAACAAACAAACAAACAGAATTAGAAAGAAAAGAGAGGTAGACACATAAAATTTTCCATACATTTATCTTTTTTCTTTGAATAAATATTTCTGCTCTTTCTGTGCTGCCTCTATGTTGACTCTACCCCAGTTTTGAGTTATCATAAGTTTCCTCTCTCACTCTTTCTTTTGTTATTATCCTGAAAACAATCGAAAGATATCGTCTAATGAGGAAAAAAAATAAAAAAAGATAAAAAAAAACTCGAGAATAATTTAAATTTCAGCTGCTAGCTTGGTAACACAAACCAAGTTAAAAAATTTGAAAGCTAATTATTAATTAATGAAAGAAAACAAAAATATTACAAAACGAAAACACAATAAAATTGTGCCTTAGAACAATAAAATAGAATGCAAAATGACAGGCACAGTGATATTCTTTAATCTTTTTGTTTTTAATTTAATATTCTTTTCCTTTGAATGGAATGAAAAGAAAATGCAAAAGAATTATTATAAAAATGACTGATAAATTTTTAAGAATCCTTGAAACAAATGAACAAACGACGTATACAAGTGTACACTCTAAATCAAGATCTTTCCCTACTTTTCTCTTTTTGTAACTATATTTTCTCGATAAAATAGTGAAAACTAGATGAGGTTATATAGGAGTGGAGAGGAATTTTGACCTTTAAAAAATAATTAATAACCCTAATTTTTATCGATTATGAGTCCTAAGTTGCCAATCTCTACACATAAACCTGTACACTCATTAATTAAGTATAAAACCCAATATATCAGTGAGTTTTCAATCCACTTAATCACATTATATAATATGAGCTCCAAGAATTATCAGGTTAATTACCATCCAACTAGTTTTTAACAAACAATAAAATATACAATCAAAGGTAGCTCAAATAACAAAAATTTTAACAATCCATACACACTAGTCTATTAATTTTACATCTACAAGAGAAATAACCTAAAAATTTCAATATTTGCTTGATCATTAACTATAAATGACTAAATTTTTCAACAAAAAGTAACATGGTTTTCCATAAACAAATAGTGGGTTTTGCATTAATAAACGTAGCAAAATTGTTTATTGTCCATGCATCAACCTTGAAGTAACATCTTACTTGAGTCATGACTCTAATTTACTACAAGAAAAATATACTATATACATACGGACAATTTTAATGATGGACATAATAATTGTAAGTATATAAAATTTTATCACAATAAATTTTAGTAACAATTTAAAAAACTATAAATATAAATAACTTATACTTTCATATATATATATATATATATATATATATATATATATATATATATATATATATATATATATATATATATTTTCTGTCACGATAAGAATTAATGACAACCTTAAAACTGTACGTATATATTGTGTATACCTATAAATAAATATTTCTGTCACTATAAACTTTTTTCATATGTTTTTTTTTATATTTTAACTTAGTTTATTATAGATTTTTTTAATATCAACCGTGGGTATATCTTTTCTGGTTTATATTTTAATATTAAATTACTCTTCTCCATCTCGCTTTCTCTATTTAACGTACCGCCAGACCACCGTGGGAATAATGCAGACCACCACTTGGAGAGTAATGGAAGACCACGGCGGGATTTTCATCTCTGTTCCTCTGGTGCGCATTCTTCCACTGTCGTTCCTCTGGTGAGCATTCTTTGGCCGCCGTTCCTCTGCATTTTGCTGTTCACATCCTCTGCTGTGCGTTTTTCACCGTTGTTCGCAGCATCAAGCCTCTTCTCAAATTTTTTGGTGCGTTTTCTTAGACTTTTCTCAGATTTTCCCACTCCATTTGCGTTTTGTTGATTTTTGTCATATTTTCTCAGATTTTTCGAAGCCCTAGCCCTCTTCAGTTTCAGCTCCTCTTCGGTTCCAGTTCTCAGATTTCTGGTGAGTTATTCGTCTTTTGCTTTCCGTATAACTAATAGAAATTAATTGATAGGTCACAGGCACATGGAGATGGAGTAGCTACATGTGCATATTCATTTTTCCATTTACATACCAAAATCAATTAGTTAGAGAGAAACCAAGTTAAAAAGCCATCGCGGATCAATTGCTGCAAGATTTTTTTTCTTCATGACTAAGAAATTTAGAAAAAAATTGTAAGTTGATACTCAGTGGAGATAATTATTGTGTCTTTTATGATATAATAAGAATTTTGTTATTCTATGGTTTGCAGTGATATATATTTAACAATTTTTAAAGATAAGTATGATTTTGAAGTGCTTTTGTAGTTCTGGTGTTTATAATGTTAATTTTTTATTAATTTTATTTTTCAGATGTCTTTTCATTTCTGATTTATTTGGCTGAATTTATTTCAATATTCCTGTGTACTTAAGTGTATGAAGGTTCTTTGTAAGTAGATCAACCTGTTGCAAATGGAATGATGTCTATAACTTTGATGATGGCTGCTGAGGAAAGGCTACTTGGAAGAGGATGTTCCAAGAATTGTTGATGACTTTAGAAAGCTGGTTAGAAGCTCTCTTAATAGCAGTTTCATTTGAATAAAATACATGGATTTAATGGTTGCTTTTTTGCTGATGTTGGAAAGGACACTCATTTGCTGAAAGGTACTTTTATTGTGGGATGATAAAATTGTTTATATGTGGATGCCAATCAATGGAACGTTCAAATTAGTTGGGATCACATTATCATTTCAATAGGGTGATATAGATTGAATAATCAAGTTTTGTATGTGTAATTTTCTTATATTATCAGGGTTTTAGTGGAGAAATTTTGCACGGCATCTGGAGGGTCTCTCTTGCTCATTCACTTGTTTTGAGTTGTTAATATGTGTACAGATTATATCCTGTCTCTTCTTTTTCTTTTGATTTCAGCATTCTAAAGAAGTTCCAACAATAGATTTAGCATGCTATTTATTTGAACTATATATCTGTTAAAAGGGGCTAATTTTAGTTTTCATTTATTTTTGCTCCATTCTTTTATTTTCATTTAGATTGATTAATACTGTAGTTCCCTTGCTGAATTTGCAGGTTTTATTCCCTTATGGTGAAACAATTTTGTGTATTTTTCTTTTCTTCTTTTTCATTTGGCAGGTTTTATAGATGGGAAAAATACGAGTAAAAGCTGAAAAATTATCCTTCAGAATGGATGTCATTAATAATTATGGGGCGGTAAGAAAAGTTTTTCAAGTTCATATTTATTTTTTTCAAAAATTTATTTATTTTGGATGTGGCATGTAACCTGAAGATGCTTGTTTTGCTTGCTTTTCTAATTATGGGTCAAATGACTTCCATTTGGTTTGATTTATGTTATTAAAGCTTTGTTATGATATATATACTGATGGCAAGACTTTATACATGTGAGAGCAAGAAGGGGCCAAGCTACTGATAGTCCAGTCTTGCAGATACTGTAATTCACATTCCTTATTATATTTACTATTTGCAATAAGCTTTGCGTGCTGGTAGAGGTGTTTTTTGATCATGAAAGAAAGTATTTAAATTTTGGGAATTTTTCGTGTCATTTATTATTTATTCAGTAGGTTGTTGCTTACTGCCCATGTTTTTTGTTTCAATTCTGCCTCAGACAGACAGTAGATTGATTATGAAGCAAATGGATGGGTGAATGCTTTTTTATTTAGATCTAGGAATTTCTAATATTCCATTATGTACAAGATCTTAATTGTTGAAACTCTATATTTATATTGAATGTGATGCTCTCAGGGTTTAAGAGAAGTAATAAAAATTGGTGATATTGCTGCCATCAAGAAACTTCTGAATATGGCTTTTCCCTTGCCTTTGTAGTTTATTTTTTTGAAAGTGGTATTAATGGATTCTAAAATCAGCAGGCTGTGTGCGCATGCTCAGGATGTGGTTTTTCTTGAATATGCTCTCTCTAGATTGAATCTCAAGGAGAGAAGATGAAGTTGTGCTTCCTGGGTTCAGATTCCACCCCATAGATGAAGAGCTTGTTGGGTTTTATCAACAAGTTTTGTGTGTATTTGTACTTTGCCGGTAGGTACATGATGGGGAGGCACAGTGGTGACTTGTTGCAGGTGGTTGTGAATGGGGGCTTATTAATAATTTGTATTCCATTGTTTTGAATTAGGTTTCAGATGTTTCTAATGCTCCTAATTATCAAGACCATTCAAAATTTTCAAGTTCGGGCAATTGGTGAAGACAATGAAAATAGTATGTATTTAATATTAATTAAGTGGCTTAAATTATTAATATTTTCTATAGTGAGTAAACTATATATTAACCATTATGTTTTATTTTTTCTTGCATGTGCAAATTAGGCTAATTTGTTCATCTTTGTTTAAACTTAGTGACTTCAACAATTTTTTTTATTTTTTGGTACCATTAGACATTAGATAATGTTTTGCTTTTGGGTACAATGAGACAATGTGTGCAATTATATGTGCACTAATTTGATTTCTTTGTAATATTAAGATAGTTGTAAGACTTGATTTTATTTTCAATATGAATGGACAAGTTTCATTTTTTAATTTAGTTTTTATATATATTTATTTTTCAGTTTATATATATATATATATATATATATATATATATATAAAATTTGAAATGTGAGAATTAAATGTAAAAGATAACTATATTTAAAAATAATTATTTCAAGTTTTATCCATGGATCATCCATAATTACAATAATCATTAAAATAGGGTTTTACCGATGCAATATATTTGTTGGTATAAGTTTTACTCACGAATTTTGAGATCATATCAAATCTATTAGTAAAGCTTATAATGACAAAATTACAACCGTAGCTAAATGTTTAAATGTTTTAGTGATGATTTTATTTACTGTTACTACATCTTATAGTGACGGACCAAAAACTGTGGATAAATATCTTGGTGTTTTGCTGATGGACAGCCATATTGTCATTAAAACGTTTAGTGACAAACAAAAAACTATAGGTATAGTGAATCAAATCTTACGAAAAAAAAAGTGTTTATCAGTATGGGTTTAATGGGATATACCCATGGTTTTTGAACTTTTTGTGATGGTTTTTGTCGTAATTAAAAGTCAAATTTCTTATAGTGATTATTTGATATATCAGCTAATATAATTATATAATATGAGCAATTAGCAATCCTAATATATACTTTGTACATTTTCAGCAACTAAATTCTAAGATCAATTAGTAAAAAAAAAATTTACTAAGTTCTTTTATAAATTTATGTGTTCAAGCCATTTTTAAGTCTGTCAAATCAAGTCGATGTTTGTTAAACTTGATTCATTAGGTTAAGGTCAATAAAAATTTGGACAGCAGTTAGTAATTCCAGTTGTAATAACTTCGTAATGTATTAAAAGAATAAAGTAAATGAAAAAAAAATTGTATCAGGCCACAATGGGCTTATGCTATTAAATTAAAAATAGTTACGTTTGGCAATCAAATAAAAGCATGCTCATTGATAGCTTGACAAAAGACTTGAACAAACATTGCATAAATTTAAATTGGAATCACAATAATTAATTATAGGGATGAAATCCCACTCCTAGGATTTTCTAAATTTGGTGCTTCCAATACTAATTAGGTCATTTTAAACAGCCAGAAAAAAGAAAAAAGAAAAAACCTACTAGTTATATATATTTACATGTAAAAACCCTCATTATAGATCATATATCTAAATTTTATTATATAAATGTATTATGAAATTTAAAGAATTTAATACAATTTCATTTTAATAATGATAACTTATAATTATATATATATATATATATATATATATATATATATATATATATATATATATATATAGGTGGAGATTTACTTATATCAGGTGTAAGTCTTGGACACTTACATTGCTTAATAACATTTTATAAAATATGAATTAAATCAATTCAACCATTGAATCATGTGTTATTATCTTAATAATCATGCATACCAAATTTGAGATAAATTGAATATTCAAAGGTATGTAATCTAATAGTCAAAATTTTTTTATATTTCAAAAAGTACATTATATGTTAAAATAAAGTGGTGCAATAAAGTATCAACTAATTTGTAAATTATATGGTTGGATTGATGAAATTTAATATCCATAAAAATTTATTAAGCAGTATAAGTGTCAAAAGACTTACACCTGATATAAGTAGATCCCCACCCTATATATATATGTGTATTTGTGTGTATGTTAAAATAAATAATTAGTATCTACCGTTTTATCTGATTTACTCATTTGGATTTTGGTCTTTACCATTAAAATATTGATCCTTATATTTTTTAATATTTTAGTCTTTATAATTTTTATTCATTAAGGTATGAATTCCTATTTTTCATGAAATATTGATTTTTATAGTTTTTCATTATTAAAGTATTGGTCTTTTAAATATTAAAATCTAAATAAGTAAAATTATATGAATTTATATATAAAAAATAATATAACATGGGTCAAAATCTAAATCGATTGAAACTATAGAGATTTTATATATATATATATATATAAACTAAAAAAAGGTCACTGTGCTAAACATTTAAATCATTATATCACTTAGAAAAAAAAATTATGTATAGTTAATTAAGACAAGCACAATTGATACCTACTAAAAGTTAAAACATGAAACAAAAAAAAGGATAAACATCATGATATAGAGCTATCAATAATTACAGCAAACTTTAATCCTCCTTCTACCATCCAGGTGCTAAACCCTAATCTATAATTTAATTATTTTATTACACATTCCACAATTTGGGGATAAAAGTATGTGGCTTTTTTAAATAGTATATTGCCAATTGTTTGATAACCTAAAATTAGAACAATATCCATCTTTAGTAGGTTCAAAACTGAAATACATCTCACTAACTGAATTTCCAAATTGTTTAGTGCTGACAATAAGTGCCATCACATTGCTTTTAGTGTTGACTGTATTATTATGCTAATGTTACTTTTAATATGTAATTAGCATTTAATCCTTCTAGTTAATGGCATGTTGAACGAATCAGCATATTAAATTTAGTTAAGTAAAATATTATTAGAATAATCAAATGAAGAGTGCTCAGTAAAATCGCTTGGGGTTTAAAACTGACGTTCACCTTTTTCAAGTTTTTTTTTTCTTAAATAATTATATTTTATTGCTCCAATGCTCCTGTCAACTTATCGTCAGTCTATATGGTTTCTTCTTTTCATTCTTCTGTGGTAGAGATCTAATGGTTACTAAATGCACACGAGAGAGATTTGTATTAAAGTTAAAAGTTATAGGAGTACATTTTAATTAGTAAAAATATATATATATATGATTTTAATTATAATCCGATTTAACCAGTGAATTGTAATTGGTACTTATACTAGTTCAATAGCCGGTCCAACAATTTTTAAAACGTTGGTTTTAATGAACTCAATAAACATAGTTTAGGAATGACCCACGCACAGTATATTAATTTTACATATACAAGAGAAATTATCTAGAAATTTCAATATTTGCATGAAGATTACAATAACTATAAATGACCAACTTTTTTAACAGAAAGTAACATGGTTTTCCATAAACAGATAGTAAGTTTTGCATTAATAAACGTAGAAAAATTGCCTATTATCTTTGTACCAACCTTGAAACAACATCGTCCTTGAGTCATGGCTCCAATTATATTAGGCATCAGCTAATATAATTATATAATACTATAAGCATTTGGTTTTACAATTTAAATATTCTAATATAGTATGAAACCTCAAATTTCAAAGTTTTTTTACGTTTCCATGGTGCATGAAAGGGCCTTATTTCCCATCGAAATTGGAAATTTTTGCGTCCTAGCTATTTATGAATGCCTCCTTAACTGGACGCCTTCTCTTGAACATGGTTCATCAGTATTCTATTAAATATTGGGTTAATTTAGACTAGTTTTGACCAGAAGTTCAAACAAAATTTGAGTCGCAGTACATTTATAACGTTGTACGAAAAAAAAAATGTGACAAGCCCAATGCGAATACACTGAGAATATGTTGCTTGATCTGGTTGAAGCAATTTGCAATCCTGAATACTTTGTTGCTTGATATATCACTTTGTTTTGTTTTCGGAAAAATGGTTGAAACAATTTGCAATCCTGAATAGTTTGTACATTTTCAGCAACTAAATTCTAAGATCAATAAGTAAAGTTCTTTTATAAATGTATATGTTCAAGCTATTTCAAGCTTAATTCATTTGGTTAAGGTGAATAAAAATTTGGATAGAAGTTACTAATCCTAGTTGTAATAACTTCGTAATGTATTAAAAGAATAAAGTAAATAAAAAATTGTTTTTATCAGATCACAATAGGCTTATGTTATTAAATTAAAAATAGCTGCGCTTGGGAATCAGATAAAATCATGCTTATGGATAGCTTGACAAAAGACTGGAAAAAACATTGCATAAATTTAATTATATATATTTACATGTAAAACCCCTCATTATAGATCATATATCTAAATAAGTAAAGGTAGCAAACAAGGAAAAGAGATATTGCAAAATTGTAATCATGGGTGTAGATTTAAGTACTGAAGCATCTTTCGATTTTTCAAATGCTCACACCCATTTCCTACTTGGCGTGTTCTTAATTACATGATTGTTTCCCTTGGACGAAATGATGCAAATGAAGTTATGACATTAAAGGATCCAGTCTAAGTTGCAATTGGTCCAAGTACAAGAGCTCGGGTAAATAAATTCAAGGAAGCACTTAGCAGGCTGATTCAAGAAATCGAGTCTCAATCAAATTTACCGCTCATTGAGCATAACCCATGTTTTCAACAAAGAAGCATCAATGCGATTCAAACCCAACCTAATTGCAGCAGCAAATCTGCATGATTTGGGAGCTAATTACAACAGCAAATCTGCATGTTTTGGGGGCTGAATTTGGACGCGTTTTGAGCTTAGTTCATTGCCAAGTATTTTTTTATAAACTTTCTTTTTATTTGTTTGGACTGATTGATTTAATCTGATACTTTCCTTTATTTGTTAGGGCTGCTTGATTTAATCAGATACTTTTCTTTATTTGTTAGGACTGATTGATTTAATCAGATACTTTCCTTTATTATAATCAGCCTATTTAAAGGCGTACATGAATGAAAGAAATAGCTTAGCATTATTCACAAAAATTAGGAGTTTCTCTTTGGTTCTTTGAAGAACTTTTCGAACTTATCGAAATCATTCTGTGGCATTCACAATTCGACTTATCAAATGGAATTTCCACCACCATTTGTGGCGTCTTCAACATACCAAGGTTTTTACCTTTGCATAGGTAATGGGTCAAGGTTTTTCATTCAAAAATCTGATTGTAGATGGTCGTGGTACCTTAGTCATTGACGGGTCTCGTTATTCTTGGTGAGGTTCGCATCACTAACACCTGTTTAGTCACCCTTGACTCTCCATGATCATTGAGCCATTACAATTTATAAGGCCAGGGGTATTTAATTGTTGGCAGCCCCAATTTTTCCACCAAAGTAGTGCTTGTAACATTAGTACAACTACCTCTATCAATAATCAGACTACATACCTTGTTTTGCACATGGCATCTAGTATGAAAGATGTTTTCTCGCTGCATTTCTTCATCTTCTTTGACCTGCATGCTTAAAGATCTTCTTGCAACCAACAATTCTCCTTTCGCTACATATTCTTCCTCATCCGCATCCTCCAATGGTGGCATAGAGTTAAGCTCTGATTCATTATCGGTTTCAATCTCACCATTATCCCGCATCACCATGACTTTTTTGTTCGGGCATTGGCTTGCTATGTGACCCCTACTTTGACATTTGAAACACTTAATGTCACGATTTCGAGATGTGGAATGATCGGATTTACCTTGAGAACTATGACTGGTTGTTTCTTATTTTGGCTTAGTTTTGGGTTTTGCAGCTCATCTTTCTTCTTTCTTTACATAACTCGGTTTCCATGGGGAAGAACCCGAACTATGTACTGCACGTGTACCACCCCTTCTCTTGAGCTGTTGCTCCACTTTGATGGCCATGTGCACCATGTCTTCCAACTCCACATAATGCTGCATTTCTACCTTATCATGAATTTCTCGATTTAAGCCATGCAAAAACCTTGTCATAGTAGCCTCTCAGTCTTCTTCTACATTAGCCTGAATCATAGCAATCTCCATCTCTTGATAATAATCCTCAACCCTCCGGTTATCTTGTCTAAGGCTTTGTAGGTTTTGATACAATTTCCGATAGTAATGGCTGGGTACAAACCGTCTTCTCATCACTATTTTCATCTATTCCCACATCTCAACTGGACACTCTCTATTCCGCCACCTATTCAACACTAACTGATCTAACCAAATAATAACATAATCAGAAAACTCAATGGTAGCAAGTTTTACCTTCTTCATCTCAAAATAGTTATGGCAATCGAACACCAACTCCACCTTCTTCTCCCATTCAAGATAGGCCTCTAGGTCATTCTTTCCTTGAAAAAAAGGAATTTTCATCTTAATACTGCCCAAATTGTTATCTTCCCGGTTCCTAACTTCTTTAAACCGTCCATATCTCCTAGGACTACTAACTGAGTTTTGATCTTTTTCTCCATCAAAACCAGCCCCATAATACTCGTCTTTCTCATTCCTTACTTTCCTCGGTTGAACTCTTTCCCCTCCTAAGCACATTATGAATGTTTTACAGCTGCGTCATACGTTCATTCTCTACCCAATCCAACCGTTCATGCACCAGCTCCAATTCACTCCTCATCATTCTTCTCACTTTTTCCACCATAGCCTCCGTGAACAATTTCGGATCAGTCACTCCTTGAACACCATCACCGATGTTATGAGATATTGTTGATCTACAAAAATAAGGTTAGGAACAAAATGCAATGGACCTCATAACACTCCCATATGTGTTTCACTTAAAGAATGATTCACTCGATTTCACTCGTGTTTCACTCAAAATAATGCGGCTTTTACCCTCTAATATGCTCGCCACTCCTACCTTTTCCACTCGATATTTCTCTTTCAGTTCTTTTAAACTAATCAGACAATATCGAATCACTTGTAGCAATCAAAAGTAAAACACCAAGGACAATATAAATACAAAGACACAACAACTGATGAAGTTTTCAGAAATATGAATTCTTTTTGGACGAATTTTTTTTCCGTTTTTTTTGGATGAATTTTTTTTTCTGTTTTTTGGACAAAATTTTTTTTTTGGATCCCTCTCTTTTTTTTTTTAAACCCTAGGTGGAAATCACTGGAAAGACAAAAAAAAAAAGATAGACAAACCTGATTTAGAACCAAAGCTCTGATAACCAAATGATACGAACCTCGCCAAGAATAACGAAGCCCGTCAACGACTAAGGTACTATGGCCATCTACAATCAGATTTTTGGATGAAAAACATCGACCCGTTACTTATGTAGAGGTAAGAATCTTGGTATGTTAATGACGCTACAAACGTTAGTAGAAATGTCGTTTGATAAGTCAAATTGTGAACGCCACTAAATGATTCCGATAAGTTCAAAAAGTTCTTCAAGGAACCAAAGAGAAACTCTCAATTTTATGAATAATGCTAAGTTGTTTCTTTCATTTATATACGCCTTTAAATAGGCTGATTACAATAAAGAAAATTATCTTATTAAATTAATCAGTCCTGACAAATAAAGAAAAGTATTTGATTAAATCAATCAGCCCTAACAAATAAAGGAAAGTTTATAAAAAGATACTTGGTAACAAACTAAGTTCAAAACGCGTCCAAATTCAGCCCTCAAATCATGCAGATTTGCTACTGTAATTAGCCCCCAAATCATGCAGATTTGCTGCTGGTTGGATTTGAATCACATTGATGCTTCTTTGTTGAAAACATAGGCTATGCTCAAAGGGCCATAAATTTGATTGAGACCAGATTTCTTGAATTAGCCTGTTGAGTGCTTCCTTGAATTTCTTTGCCCGAGCTCTCGTACCTGAACCAACTGGGACTTGGATCGAATTCTTTAATGTCGTAACTTCATTTGCATCATAATCAATATGAATTATGCTTTCGATGGAAAAGCAGCACCAAGGAGCAAGAGACACAAAATACAAATAAGTTATTCTCTAGCTTTATATATATATATATATATATATATATAGGTCACAAACATGAGAATATTCCATAATAATTGGCGAATACAGGCAAAGTTTTCAATAGTCAATGCTACATGTATACAAGGATATCACAACACTTGGCATGGCATCCACACAATCTATCTCACTCAAGAGCAGCAGGCATAGCAAAATCGATTCTGATAAGTAGAGTTAGTAAAGATAGAAAAGTTAAGTAAATGATACATAGATTTTCTTTTTTTCTTTCTTTCTTTTGTTGGGTTAGAAAGCAATAGATCTTTTATAATTTAAATAACTGATTTGTAAAATAAATATTAAATATGATGGAAACAAAAGAAAAACAGAAAAAAGAAAGCAAGAATTTATAATATAAATAATGAAATATTTGTTATCAATAATTAATAATTAAATTATATTATATAAATGTATTATGAAATTTAAATAATTTAATACAATTTCATTTTGATAATGACAACTTATAATTTTATATATATATATATATATATATATATATGGGTAGAGATCCACTTACACCAGGTGCAAGTCTTAAAAACTTACACTGCTTAATAACTTTTTATAAAAATGAGAATTAAATCAATCCAACTGTTGAATCATGTGTTATTATCTTGATAATCATGTATGCCAAGTTTGAGATAAATTATACATTCATAGGTATGTAATCTAATAGTCAAAATTTTCTTATATTTTAAAAAGCACATTATATATTAAAATAAAGTGGTACAATGAAGTATTAACTAATTTTTAAATTATATAAAATTTTGTAAACTTGATCTACTTCATAAAAACTTTCAATCCTACGGTTGGATTGATGAAATTTAACATCCATAAAAAGTTATTAGCAGTGTAAGTGTTTAAAGGCTTGCATCTGGTGTAAGTGGATCTCCACTCTATATATGTATATGTGTGTGTGTGTGTGTGTTAAAATAAATAATTAGTGTCTACAGTTTCATCCGATTTAGATTTTGATGTTTGTAATATTGGTCCTTATAGTTTTATTCATTTAAATTTTAGTCTTTACCGTTAAAATATTGATCCTTATATTTTTTATTCATTTAGATTTTAGTCTTTATAATTTCTATTCATTAAAGTGCTAATCCCTATTTTTGATGAAATATTGATCCTTATAGTTTTTCATTATTAAAGTATTAATTCTTCAGAAATTAAAATCTAAATAAATAAAATTATAGGAATTAATATTTAAAAAATAATATAACAAGGGCTAAAATCTAAATTGATTGGAACTATAAGGATTAATTATATATATATATATATATATATATATATTAAAAAAAGGTCACTGTACTAAACGTTTAAATCATTTTATCACTTTGAAAAAAAAATTTAAGACAGGAACAATTTATACCTACTAAAAGTTAAAACGTGAAAAAAAAAAAGGATAAACATCATGATATAGAGTTATCAATAATTACTGCAAACTTTAAACAATTAAATTATATTTTATTTTAACAACTACAACTTAGATTTAAACAAATTCTATTAGTTAGAAAAAAAATTAAAATGAATTCTGATAGTTAGAAAACAAATTATATATAGTTGATTGAGAATTTATTGAACCCATA
Organism: Castanospermum australe; assembly: GCA_019955255.1. Classification (NCBI taxonomy): domain Eukaryota; kingdom Viridiplantae; phylum Streptophyta; class Magnoliopsida; order Fabales; family Fabaceae; genus Castanospermum; species Castanospermum australe. The sequence goes on from NSJW01000974.1 coordinate 35,612, forward strand.
TAAATATATAATAATTTCAAGTTTCTTCTTATTTAAACTTTGAAAGGATCCAAACTAGGTCCATCTATCGGTCAGTTTCACACATATACAATCCAATTGACAGCAACGATGTTGGGGTATCAAATGTGGTGCTAATAATTTAATGAAATCTAAAAGCAAAAGGAATTTTTATCTTTTCTTACATTTTATTTCACTTCAAAGCATACAATAATTAAATGCAGCGCAAGCATTCATTTAGAATATTAGAGGACAGACAAACAAGAATTCAAAAAATATTTTAATTATTAATACTTTAATTCTTTAGTGGTACAATTATTTTATTAATATGTTAAAATATTAGACCAATAATTTTTATGATTTATTTTTTTTAGCAATTTAGACCTTTTATATTTTATATTTTATATCAGACCTGTTACGTTAAGTTAGGCATGTACTTATAGATCGACTTTGAATGAAGAGGCCATGGCAAAAGAGGCTGCGAAAATTCAGGAGGGCAAGTTTTATTTTTTTAATTACGATTTTTTTTACTATAAATTGTGACCTTTCTTATGCTAAGGCTACATTTATTTTTTACACAGAATTGCGAGAAATCTAAAAGAGATGTTATTTCTCTACATAAGCCATTTATATTAAAACAAATGGCAATTTTATTTTTTATATATATGACAGAGTCATCATGCACTCAAAAAAGTTAAAGCAAAGTTCTCCTTTTATATATTATAATATTAGATAATAGATTTTGTTGTTCCAATTCTCCTCTCATGTTATCGTGAGAGAAGCTAATCTCAATGATTAAGTCAAAGTTACATGGTTTTCTTTTTTATCATTCTTCTATTAGATCCAATGGTTACCTAATGCACAAGAGAGATATGTATTATTAAAGCTAAAATTTATAGGGTGTAAATTTTAATTAGTAAGTAATATACATATTTACATATATATATATAAAATAAAATTTTAATATGTATAACTTTAATTATACTTCGATTCGACTATAATTAAACAATTCAACCGTAATTAGTACTTTCACCGGTTCATTTAGCTGGTCCAATTTTCATAACTTTGGTTTAGATTTATTGGTACTTTGCCAATTATTAGTGTAGATTTAAGTAGTGAAGTATCTTTCAATTTTCCTGTATATTTCAATTTTCCTTGTAGGAATACTTGCTATGTTCTTACGTGGTTACTTCCCTTTGGACGATGAATATGAATTATGCTTTCAATGGAAAAGCAGCACCAAAGTACGAGATGCAAAATACAGATAAGTTATTCTCTAGCTTTAATTTGCATCCATAGAAGGAGAATATTCCAGACTAATTGGCAAATACCGACAAGGTACTCAGTAGTCATTGGGGCATGTATACAAGATATCACAACACTCGGCAAGGCATCCACACAATCTCTCTCATTCAAGAGCAGCTGGCATAACAGAACCAATGATAATTAAGTAGAGCTACTGAAGATAGAAAAGTTAAGGGAACAATTTTTCTTTTTTTTTTTTTTTGTTTGGGTTAGAAAGCAATAGCTTTTCTACGTGTATATATAAATGAGGCAGGCTTGGAACTCAGAAGGCATCAAGGCGAAACATAAAGAGAGTTGAAGCTTTAGTACTCACAAGTGCAAGCGTGCAACAATGACGAGCCAGGTTGGCAGCATCCCAGAGAACCTGAAGGAACTGGTAGCTGCGACTGCGAAGGAGTACCAATGGTCTCCCCAGAAGCTTGCCAACATAGAGAAAGCCTCCGCGAGCAGCACTGGACTCCTGAGCGGAATGCGCACGTTGAGAAAGCAATCCGTGAGGACCAATGGACTCCCAAGGAGATTGCTGACATAGAGAAAGCTTACCTTGCCAAGAACTTAACTAAGGATTCCTTTGCCAACCATCCCAATCCTAAGCTGGGAAAATTCGGCAGTCCAGTGGGGTTTCTGGACATTCACATCCACTGCAAGTAGATGCAGTGGCAGTGGGTGTGCACCCCCTACCTTTATTCGACTCTAGATAAATAAAACAGTGCATTGATATGCACTTGGAATGCAAGACGCTTGCTAGTCGTATAATAAAGTGTATCTAATAAGAGTCTGGTGATATATATATGCTGTAATGAGTTAGGCTTTTAAATTAATGATACCAGACATGTTATGTTAATGGCAGTACATGCAGTCACAAACCACAACTTGGAGCCATAATTTTCTTGTCTGTTTTTTTTTCCTTTTTCTGTTTCATATTATTGTATAATTATCTTTTTAAAATGCTAGCAAATTCTTGCACTAGAAGGTTTAGTTATATCTTTAGTCCTCCTAATTTCATGGGGAATTAGCATTGCGACAAAGCCATACGTCCAGATTCCAAGTGAAGATTTTTGCACAACTTAAGATAGCTCCAAAGCAGCTCAAATGAGTTTTTTCCTAACACAATCAAGCAAAAGAATCAGCAACCAAGATGTTACAATCGCATCAAATAATACAGTCCACAATTTGAAACCTTGATCTTTATCCTGGGGGACCGAAACTAAAGACTAAATATATGTCGTCAAATATTTAAGTCAATGAAAATATAATTATCATACAATATAAGCATATAAAATGAAACAAATGGACCTATGTATTATTTCAATCCAAGTGAAACAAAGTGAGTGAAAGAGATAAAATAAATTGTAAAGGTATTGACACTATAAAAAAATTGCATCTTAACCACAAGTTTTTAGTGTCAGTTAGATGAACCACCACCAATTATATTTTTAATTGTGTTTTTTTCCAACTACCATTAAATAAAATTTTTAGCAATAGTTTTAGGGTGTACCACCACCAAAAATTTTTATTTGATAGCGGAGAGAATATCAGGTTCTAGAATTGGGAGAGCTCACTATCCTTTTCCCTCTCATTGTTTAATTACATCAATATCAATAGGACAACTAACTTCCCTGAGAGGATAAGAATAGGAGCCCTTCTCCTAGGCCAACCAAATGGGCTAAGCCTGCCCATCACAGCTTAGCTCACAATAAAGCTCAATAATAAAATAAAATCCACATGTATGAGAGTATTTAATAATATAAGCCTTATGTTAAAATTGATTACTTATTTAGGCTTAACAAAATTAACAATATGCTCTAGTATTTTGGCATCTAATTAATTCGAGATTTATCTAAATTTGTACTGATTTATGCTAGTCCATATAAAAAAATATTTCATTCTCCCACTTAAATAGCACAAGTCAGACTATCCAGATTAATTAAGCAATATGTGGCCACAATGTAATGTCAAAATTAAGCTAGTGCTCTCAACTATTGGTCCAAAAAATGAGATTACAAATACCTCAACATAAAGAAAATCATACCCTATAGGAGTACTAATATATGCATGCAAGATACTCTCATCTTGTTGACCCAAAAACAAATGTGGAATGCAAAATATATGGAAATGCACAACAAAATGTGATTAATTATGCAATTCCAAACAAAATGGCCCTGCACCTACCAAAGATGCTAATTGAGATTTACAAATCTCAATACAACAAAATGAGACTGGGTCCAAAATGTCTCCAGTAGTATGCCATAATTAATACACAAATAATACTAAGCAACAATATCATATAACAATAATAAATAGCAACATAATTTTATTTCAGGTCTCAAGATGTAATAACCAAATATAATGTTGCTATAACAAAAAAATGGACTCCCGCTAACCCAAGGCATCCAAAGATCTCACAAGACCCTTATGGGTTACATGATCCACAAAAGTTTTAACAGTCAAACCTTTGGTTATGGGATATGCAATCATCTATTTCGTAGGCGTATGTTCAATACGAGTCTGAAACTCTTGAACCTTCTCTCCAACAAACATAAATTTGGTGTCAAAATACTTTGAGCACTTAGTATTCTTGTTGTTCTAAGAGAAGCCTACTACAATAGAATAATCATAATAAATGGTAAGAGGCCTGGAGATACTCTCCATAACACCAAATTCTGAAATCATATTTCTCAACCAAATTGCTTGGCGTGTGGCCTCATAACACGCCATGTACTCTACTTCCATAGTTGAGGTAGCTGTTAGTGTCTGTTTGGCACTTTTTCAAGAAACAACTCATCCTGTCAACATGACGATATATCCCAATGTGGAGTTATGGTCATCAAGGCACCCACCATAATCAGAGTCGGAATAGTATGTCACCTCAAGGATTTGACCTCCTGTAAGTGAGCATATACTGTTTAGTACCTCATTAATACCTCAAAGCTATATAGCTTGCCAATGACTCATATCAAGTTTGCTCAAGTATCTCCCAAGCACACTAATAGCATAAGCTATATCAGGACGTGTACAAACTTGAGCATACATTAGACTACCAACAGCGGAGGCATACGGGACCTTCTCTATATCTACTCTTTCTTTATCATTCTGAGTACACTGGGTATTAGAAAGTCTATCACCCTTTTGAATGGGTGCAACACAAGGATTACAGGATTTCATATTGAACCTATTCAACATCCTTTCAACATAACATTTCTAAGATAAACCAAGAATGCCATGCAATCTATCTCGATGGATCTCTATGCCCAAAACAAAAGAAGCATCACCAAGATTTTTCATATCAAAATGTGGCGTCAACATTTTTTAGTCTCATATAAGAACCTCACATCATTACTAGCCAGAAAAATATCATTAACATACAACACAAGAATAATAAATTTACTCTCACTATTCTTCTGATAAATACACTGATCAACAACATTTTCCTTGAAACCAATAGAGTAAACAATTTTATCAAATTTCACATTCATTGTCTAGAAGCATGTTTCAAACCATAAATAGATCTTTTCAATTTACACACCATGTGTTCCTTGCCAATTTCAACAAAACCATTGGGTTGATCCATTTACACATCCTCATACAGATCACTATTCAAGAATGCTATTTTGACATCTGTCTAGTGAAGCTCTAAGTCAAAATGAGCCACCAATGCCATCACAATGCATAAGGAACCTTTAGTGGAAACAGGAGGAAACGTCTCCCTGTAGTCAATGGCTTTTCTCTAGTTATAACCTTTTCCAACAAGTCTAGCTTTATATCTCTCTATTTTACCTCTGGCATCACGCTTGGTCTTAAAGACCCATTTACAACCAGTTGTTCTACAACTAGTAGGTAAGTCCACTAACTCCCAAACATTATTCTTTCTCATAGAAGCCAATTAATAGCAACCAACCACTGTGAATTATGCAAACTAGAAATGACCTCCTAAAAAGAAATAGGATCAGAGTCCTCAATAGAATTAAATTCATATTCCTTCAAATAAACAAAATAACCCCTGAATCTTATAGACTCGGTAGATTTAGGAACTCTCTCTGATCTTCTAGGTGGAGAACAACTTATGGATTCTGTTCGTCCTTTTCAACTTGTTGAGGAATATCAATATTAATAATTTGATCAACGACATCATCATGGATCACAGGATATGTCACTATCTCCTGAATAGGAACAGCAGGTGTAGGAACAACAACTCATTCCTCTCTAAAATCAATAGCACATGGCCCTAGACTAGTACCATGCTCTAACTCACCCTCAAAATAAACTGCCTGATCGAATTCAATGACTCTAGTGGAGTGAGTAGGATAATAGAATCTTGAATCCCTTGAGGCAATACGATAACCAATAAAATAACCACTAATGGTCTTGGGATCAAATTTCCTTAATTGTGGATTATAGGGTCTCACCTCTACTTTACAACTAAGTATTCGGCACAGATTTACTAGGCACATGGTTTACAATATAAATGACAGTTTTCAATTCATCTCCCCACAAGAACTCTAGTAACGTAGATTGACTGAGTATGCACCTCACCATAGCCATGAGAGTACAGTTTCTCCTCTCAGCAATCTTATTTTGTTGAGCAGTACTAGGCATAATGCACTGTGCTTTAATACCACACTCTTGCAAGAACCTAACAAAAGGTTCAAGATTTCTACTAGTTTCATCATACCTGCCATAATATTCACCACCTCTATCAGATATCATACATTTAACTTGTTTACTAAACTTCAATTCAACAGTTGCCTTGAACACTTTAAAACCATCCAAAGATTCAGATTTTTCACATAGCAAATCAATCCAACCGAATCTAGAGAAATCATCAATGAAAGTGAAGAAATACTTAAAACTACCTAAAGCAGTAGAAGTAAAGGGCCCAAAAATATCCGTATGAATCAACTATAAGATTCCCTCACTCTTGGTAACCCCACTCTTTCTAACTCTAGCGGTAAGTTTTTCTTTTATGCAATCAATACATGTAACAAAATTAAAGAAATCCAAATTATGCAAAATATTTTTCCTGATTAACCTCTCCATTCGCTCCCTAGAAATATGTCCTAGTCACCTATGCCAAAGCATAAACGAATTTTCAAAAAACTCTGCCACGTTTATTTTCAACGACAGTATTGACATCAGAATATTGTTGGTTAACAGAAACAACATCCAACAAGTATAAACCATCATACAATACACCAGAACTAACAACAATAGAGTCATAATATAATGTCACCCTTTTATTACTAAAATGGAAATAATAGCCATAACTATCTAAAGTGAAACTGAAACCAAATTCCTTCTCATGGAAGGTAATAAACAATATCTTTAAAATTAACTCATGTTCAATATATAGTTTTAAGGCAACTACTCCTATATGCTCCACTTTCACACTGGCTCCATTTCTCGCTGTGATCATTAGCTCTCCATCATTAGGCCTCCTCCTGTTTTTGAACTCCTGCAAAGAGTTTGAAACATGGATAATTGCACCAGTATCTAACCACCAAGTATTAGAGGGACATCAACTAAATTTGATTCAAAACAAACTAGAGTTAGAGGGGTACCTTTCTTCTTCTCAAGCCAATTTTTAAACTTTCAATAATCAGCCTATTTGTGTCCAAATGCATCACAGAATTTGCAGTTTCCCTTAAAGAAGGATTTAGGCTTGCTACCAGAACTCTCCTCAGAATGTTGCCCAAAAGACTGTCTGGGCTTGTCACTCACTCTCTTCTTAAGCTGTTTCTTTTACCTTTACCCTTCAGAAATTTCTTCTTCTTCTTCTTGTCACTCTTGTGAGAGGTCAATTGCACAACGAGAGACTTGCCCTTGTTCCTAATTTCCTCCTCTTAAGTAAGAATAGAAATCAGCTCATCAATGCTCCACTCATTCTACTAGGCATTATATGAAGTCCTCAAGGATGATTCAAACACATGCCACATCAAGTAACTCTCTCCCAATTCTACTTTCATAGACTTTAACACTACCATACTTGGTCTTGCCTAGTAGAGAAAGATAATAGGCCTTTTCATCTTTATCAAACTTTTTAAGTTTCTCCTCAACAAATTTTAGAAACTCCTTGGCATTCTCAGTTTGCAAGATACTCTCTTTAATGGTTTTCTCTATGCTATACCTCATAATCATCAAGCACACCTTATTGGAGTGTGCCCATGTTTCATGTTTAGCCCTGTCTGCAGCAGAAGACTCAAATGTAGGTTTACTGGACTCACCCTCATTCAGGGCAAAATCAACATTTGATATAGCTAGAAATAATTTAACAGATTCAACCCAGTCCTCGTAATTGGTCCCGTTGATTATCAAAGCACACAGGTGCATAGGCAAAGCTGAAAAGATAATACACCAAAAGGAAGATTTTTATCTCCAAAATATATCAATAGCAATTTAACATAATAGAGTTCTTATGCAATTATAATTCTGCCTAAGGGTCTCCGATTATAACATATAAGCAACTTCCACAAACATTAAATATTATGTCCCTAAAGCTAATCTTGATAGGATACTAAGAACTTTAAAGACAAAATATTTAATGTGTCCAATAAAACATTAGAAATTATATTAACAAAGACAAACCGATAGGGTAAGTGTAATATTAACATAATTCTCAACACAAACATAACAAAATAATTATCAATATATCACCTAGGCATAATTAGTCCCACGATAGGCGAGCACACAACTATACAAAGTGCTCAAAATGGTGCCAAATATCACAAAAGTTAACCCCCACAATTTAATTTGTACCAACATCACAAAATACAACAATTTCAATACTTTATGCCATTTATATATGCACATAATACAACAAAAAAAATTTTCGGGCATGCTAACAATGTCACATCCGAGAGTGTGCAAAATATAATATGCCCCATAATGTAACTACATAGCACAAAAAAATTTAGTGACAAATTTAGAGAGTACCATACAATTTCAACATATTTTAAAATTATGAAAATTGTAAATAATTATTTTCAAAAAAAATAAAAAAAAATATTAAAATTCACCAAAATGTGGACCAGAACGGTTGGGACCCATCTGCCAAGGTGGCAGTCAAAAAATCCAAGTACATAGGTCTCATGCGCCTGCATGCGCCACATCCACGAAAGGTTGTGCTCATAAGCGAGTCAGGGCCTTCTGCCCTGCCTGCTTCCCTGCAATCCGGGTCACGTGACCCGGTTTGCGACCCGCACCACTGCCAAAACTTCTTTATTCGATTTCTCCCTGATTTCTCATTGAAATTGAGTGATTCTAGTGGCGTTGAAACCGAAATTTAATGCTCTACAAAAAAACTAAATCAATTTTTAGGAATTGAGGCAAAAAATTGGGATAAATTCAAAGGGAAAAAAAGAGGGTTCTTTGCAATTTTGTGATGAAATCCTATGTTTCTTGGCCAAAATCTGGTAGATTCCCACAATCAGGATGACAAAAATATCATGCCCAGTAGTTGCCCTATGATTCCATCCATCAATTATAGTGATATTCATTTGAATTTGGGATTACCATGTATAACACCCAAAAAACACGAAATTATCAACTATAAACCCTAAAATTCTATTTAGAAAAAGAATTTACAAATTAAACACATTATGCAGCCACAATAGGGTTAAAAGAAGGCTCTAATACTAATTGTTATTTTTACATATTGAAACAATTGACAGACAACACATTAAAAGCCATAGATCTTAACCCCAAACATTGTGGAATGTATAATTGAATAAAGAAATTAAAAATTAGGGTTTAGAATTACCTGGATAGGAAGATGAGGAGGAATCCATTGACGTCATGTAGAGAAGAATTCACCAAGAGGAAAAGAATATCAAGTTTTGAATTTGGGAGAGCTTACTATCCTTTTCCCTCTTAGTGTTCAATTGTGTCAGTATCAATAGGGCAACTAGCATCCCTGAGAGGATAAGAATAGGGCCCCCTCCCTTGGGCCAACCAAATGGGCTAAGCCTGCCCATCATAACTTAGCCCACAATAAAGCCCAATAATAAAATAAAATCCTCATGTATGAGAGTGTCTAACAGTATAAGCCTTATATTAAAATTGATCACTTATTTGGGCATAACAAAATTAATAATATACTCTAGTATTTTGACATCTAATTAATTTGGGATTTATCTATATTTGTATTGATTTATGCTAGTCCATATAGAAAAAATCTTTCAGTGCACTCAGAACCATAAGAGCTTATAGATAGAGTAACTATGTGATTCGTTTCCTCAAAGGTTTAAATGAAAAATTTGCTCATGTTAGATCCCAAATTATGATGATAGATCCTTTACCTTCAATCAATAAGGCATTTTCTATGGTTATTCAACAAGAACGCCAGATGAATGTTGACGGTTATAGTAATGATGTAGAAGAATCAAAAGTCTTTTTCAACAATGCTGAACCTGACCAAGTACAGGCTAATATGCATAAACCATCTTTTGGTAGACAGAGGTCAAGGAACTAGTTTTCAAAACCAAGGATCCAACAAACTTTGTACCTACTGTGGGAAGAAGAATCATACAGTGGAGACATGCTATCGCAAGCATGGTTTTCCACCAGGTTAGAAATATAGAAATTCCATTTTTTCTTCTTCTGCAAACAATGTTGTTTCAGGTCAAGATGATGATGCTGCTGACCTTGAACAAGGAAATCAAGAGAATTCCAATGTGAGTTTCACTCCAGATCAGTGTCGAAGTCTGCTAGCCTTACTCCAACAGTCCAAAGCCCCTTCAGATGTTGAGAATTCGTCCAAAAACAACAATGCACTTGCAGTGAACTCTTTGATTCCAAATCATTCTACTAATGTTGCTTCCTTAGGTAATACAATTTCTAAGCCTTATTCTAGTTCAAATCTGAATTTTTGGATTTTAAATACAGGAGCTACTAATCACATTTGTTCTAATTTGTCTCTGTTCAATACGTACTATAGGATTCAACCAATTTTAGTTACTTTACCGAATGGTAGTCAAGTTTCTGCATATTATTCAGGAACCGTTAATATGTTCTCTTCCTTACCATTGTTTGATGTTCTATAAATTCCTCAATTCACCATAAATTTGATTTCTATAACCAAACTCATTTCTACCTTAGACTGTCAATTAATTTTCAGAATCTCTAATTGTTTTATTCAACAGATACATACCAAGAGGATGATTGGTTTAGCTAAACAAAGGAATGGATTGTATAAATTGGTGACTCCTGCTGCACAAGAGAGCCTTCAGAATTCTAGTTCAAGAATAAATAGTCTTTCCAAATCTTGTAATAGATCTAGTTCTACTTTAGTGGATAAATCAGCTTTGTTGCATTTTAGGTTGGGTCATGTTTCGTATGACAGGTTAAAGGCAGTCAATACTAAGTGTCCTTCTATCCCATGTATGTACATACAACCTTATGATATATGTCACTTTTCCAAACAACGAAAGTTACCTTTTCATTCTAGCAACTCGAAAACATCTCAGATTTTTGAATTGTTACATGCTGATATTTGGGGACTGTTCTCATCACCATCCATATTTGGTCACAAATATTTTCTAACATTGGTTGATGATTTTTCACGATTTACATGGGTGGATCTCATGAAGACTAAATCTGAAACAAGATTTAACATTCAAAAATTCATAAACAGAATTGAAGTTCAGTTTAAAACAAAATTAAACACTATAAGAACTGATAATGCATTAAGTTTATGCTGCATGATTTTTATGAGGCTAAAGGGATTAGGCATCAAACGACTTGTGTACCCCAACAAAATGGGGTGGTTGAAAGAAAACATTAGCATATATTGAATGTAGCTAGATCCTTAATTTTTCAAGCAAATTTATCAAAGAGTTTCTGGTCATTCGCAGTTTCTCACTCAATTTATCTCATAAATAGGATACCTACATCACTGCTTTCAAATGAGAGTCTTCTTGAAGTTCATAAGAGTCCTTTCGAAGTTCTTAATGGTCATATACCAGATCTCTCTTACTTAAGGGTCTTTGGGTCTTTTTGTTATGCTAGTCCCCTAACTGTTTCCAGAACAAAGTTCTCACCTAGATCTAAGAAATGCATTCTGCTTGGTCATAAAGAAGGAACAAAGGGTTGCTTACTTTTTGATATCACATCCCGTGAAGTTTTTCTATCCCGCAATGTAATCTTTTACGAGACCACATTTCCATTTAAACAAATCACTCAAAATGATTCCACCGCAAGTCCAAACAACATCTTAACAACACCATTACTTCCACCATCCATTGATTACTCTATTCCACCGCCACAAAATTCACCAATTCAGCATCATGAATCACCAACACAGACTGTCCACCAAACAACAATAATATTCAAAGGCATTCTACTAGAATTCGCAGGGCTCCAAGTTACATACGGGATTAACACTGCAATCTGTCTTCTTCAGCAGCAACCACATCATCTCCTTGTATAATGTATCCTCTGTATTCCTTTTTGTCATATGATAATCTGTCCTCTAGACAAAAACATTTTAGTTTCACAATTTCTTCCATTGTTGAACCAACTACTTACTCCCAAGCTGCAAAGTTAGAATGTTGGAGGCAGGCTATGCAGGCTAAAATCACTACTCTAGAGCAAAACAACACTTGGATACTCACTGATTTACCGCCAAGTAAACAACCCATTGGCTTCAAATGGGTTTTCAAGGTCAAATACAGGGCAGATGGTACAATAGAGATTATAAAGCCTGACCAGTAGCCAAGGGCTACACTCAGATAGAGCGAATCGATTACTTCGATACTTTCTCACCGGTTGCTAAGATGACGAACATACGGCTACTATTATCGATTGCTTCTGCTAATAATTGGTTTTCTTCACCAATTAGATGTTAACAACGCATTTCTACATGGGGACTTGTCAAAGGAAGTCTATATGAAGCTTCCACCTGGTTTTCAGTCACCAAAGAGCAACATGGTTTGCAAGCTCCAAAAGTCCCTTTATGGTCTCGAACAAACTAGTCACCAGTGGTTTTCTGAACTGTATACAACACTAATTGATGCAGGTTATATGCAGTCCAAGGCAGATTACTCTCTATTCATCAAGAAAACTACCACCTCAATCACTTGCTTGCTTGTTTATGTAGATGATGTGATATTGGCTGGTGATGATATGTCAGAAAAAGACTTTATGAAACAACTATTGGATAAAGCCTTCCAAATTAAAGATTTAGGCTGTTTGAAATATTTCCTTGGTCTTGAAATCTCTCAGTCACAACAGGGCATCCTTCTTAACCAAAGGAAATATACATTAGAGCTTCTTTCTGATGCTAGGTTACTTGCTGCCAAACTTGCCAAGACTCCAAATGGATCCTACCATCAGGCTTCAACGTGAACAAGGGGTACCATATTATGATGTGGAGTCATATAGAAGACTTGTTGGTCGTCTTCTTTATCTAACAACATCTAGGCCTGACATATGCTTTGCTGTTCAACAGCTTAGCCAAAATATTTCTGAACCGATGACATCTCATTATCAAACAGCAATCAGAGTACTTAAATATCTGAAAGGTTCACCTGCAAAGAGCTTGTTTTTCCCTGCTCAAAGTGACTTTCAACTCAAGAGTTTCAGTGACTTCAATTGGGCAGGCTGTCCAAATACTCGAAGATCCATTACAGGATAACGCATATTTTTTGGTTCATCTCTGATTTCGTGGAAATCCAAGAAACAAACTACTGTTTCCAAATCTTCCTCTGAAGGAGAGTATATATAGAGCTCTAGCAATAGTAACTTGTGAGTTGGAGTACTTATCTGTTACAGGATCTGCAAATTCCTTTCAAGTCATCAGCAATAGTTTATTGTGATAATCAATTAGCTCTTCACATTGCAGAAAACCCAACCTTTCATGAGCACACTAAATACATCGAGATAGATTGTCATATTGTGCGTGAGAAGGTTCAAGCTGAGTTACTTCATCTACTTCCCATTACCTCAAAGTTGCAGCTGGCAGATATTCTAACCAAGGCACTCAATACAACTCCATTACAGAACATGATATTCAATCTGTTAGATGTACACACTCCAGCTTGCGGGGGGGTATCACCACCAACTAAGCTCCTCAGGCCCAAGTCCAAACCGGAAGAATCTAAAGATTAAGCGTATAAGAATTAGTTAGGATTTGGTTACACTAGTTGCAGTAGCTTAACAGCTTATTAGCCTTATTAATCTGTGTATAAATATGTAGAACCATGTAGAACACGACGTTGTATTCATTCATTCGGTTAAATCAAGTATTCCTCTAATATCAGAATTGTAAGATTGAAAACCAATTACAAGTTCACTAAAATTAAAATAATGAAGTATACAAAATTAAGGGAAAAAAATAAACTAATTTATTTATATTATATTAATTCTGAAGCAAAGTATGTGTGCTGCCATATCAACATTTCCATTCTTTAATCAAAATTCTACCGCATCAGCAATTTCCTAATAATTATGGCTTGTGATTCAACTATCAACTCTCAACTCTCAACGACTAGCATCTCTCACCCCGTTCACTTTGTCTTTTCAGTGCCTTTCAACTCCAACCGTTCACATTGCTTTTCTTCCAAGCTCTGATCAACGACACCGAGGAGGAGGAGGAGGAAGTTGCAGAGGAAGAGAAGTTTGAGAGTGAGAATATCCTCATTTAACTGACAGTTATAGAAACTCCAGTAGAATCGAATATAGCACGGGTCATGAGACTAATTTTTGTGCTCGGCTATTTTGCTAATCAAATAGGAGATTTAGCAAGTTGTGGTAACCACAATCTTTGTCAAGTATCTGGAACTGATGACAAAATTGCAGTTAATTTATTGCTTGGAGCACGCGAAGTCCCATGGAATTTGGGGGCCTTGATGACTACAACATTTTCTACATTGATTTTGTGAACAAGGTTAATTTGTGGAGCGCTCACCCATGTTGGATGATATCAGTGGGGTGCCTCATTGGAAGTTGGAACAAGGTGAGTAGTGGCTTACTGAAGATGTATAAAGCGGAAGTTGGTGAGAATGCTGCATTTTCTTTTCGGCTAACCTATTAAGCAGTATGATTTTTATTTTCTTGCTTCAATTAGTAGCTTAGCTTTTATTGCTCAAATTTTGATTAGGTTGTCTCATCACCCAAATGTAGGGATTTAAATTACAGACCGCATCACCTGATGCGACTGTAACATCTCAGTCGCGACTGCAACATCTTAGTCACGGCAGCCATCGCGACCACAACACACTTCGATTGCGGACCGCATCAGGCCGCTTTAGTCCGTATCAGCCTGCAACGGCCGCAACGCAACCGTGATTACAGCGCAACCGGAACTGTAATTTCAAACCTTACCCAAATGCATTAGCCTCTCCAATGTGATTTCATGGTTGAGATTTCTCACATGTGTGGTTGTTGCAGGAGGTTGTACGGGCTGGACTAGATATTGATCTGTTGCATTGCAGGAGCTTTCCTGATATATATGATCTAGAAATCCCAGAATCCACCTTTTAGATACTACTAAAAAAATGTCAGCATGTTCTTGAGGAAATTTCATGAGATTTTTCACCAATCAACTATCCAAAAACCTTAAACTTAAAAGACACATAAAGTATGTTATATCTCTGACAAATTTTAATAAGGAAAGACTTGACACTCTTTTTTATGGTATATAGAAACCATTTTCAATTTCTCTCATATCTCCTAGCAGACCACTTAATTTCTTTTAAGTAATTTGTTAGTTGACGTATGTTGAGTGCCTGAATTTCTGATAATCACTGGTTTTTGGGTCATGTCAGCAATTGAGACTTATTTCACCACTCTGAATCTGTTATATATATTAGTGAGATCCCAAACAAACTCATTTTATTTTGTCATAGTCATCAAGTTTCTTATTTTAGCCTAATATATTAATTGATCTACTATATATTCTTCTATAGTGTTTCACTACCTAGTGACCCTTCCAGTTATACACGAGCGATATGAACATATATGAGGTTGATTATCTAGCAAGCAAAGCCAACCAAGACGTGAAGAGATTGTCCATGACATTGGATTCTAAAGTTGTAAGCAAGATTCCAAGGAGACCTATGATAGAAAAGAAGTTCAGATGAAGTTTACACCTGCCATGCATGAAACAAGGTATAAGTTACCCTCTTTAATTTTCCATTAAATTGGCTTAAGCATATCTGTTTCCTGCATTATCTATGTAGATGTAAATAATGCTTATAAAATTATAAATTGAATTTGAACAAGTGTTTACAACAAGAGTACTCATAATAATTAAAATATTTCAACAACATTCTACCTCTATATATATATATATATATATATATATTGAACAAGTGCTTACAACAACATATTTCTATGAAATATTTAGGATCATGGGAGTACTCATAATAATTAAAATATTTCAATAATTTTTTGAAATTTTTATAAAATAATAAAATATATATATAGTTGAGTCGTCCAATATGTGGATGACTCAAGTGCTGCACAATGATTCTTAGCAAGATATAATGTTTTAAGAAATAAAAAAAAAAGTGCATTAATCTTGCTGCCAAAAGAATCTTACCAAATAACATATTTTTAGAAAAAATTTCAAAAAAAAAAAAAACGTATACTGCTCCTGCTGCACAACATGTCTAACCAAAATAGCATATTTTAAGAAAAAATTAGAAAAAAATTGAAGGAGTCATCAACGACTCAAGTATTTTTCACAAAAAAAAAAATGACTGTGATAACTGCGGTCTACAACTTTTAAATATATATATATATATATATATATATATACATGTGATAGATTCTTTCACTACAAAAAAAGCAACTTAAACAGTGGAAAAAATGAAACCGTGACTACTTACTGAATAGATTCAGTAAAAAACATGGATAGAAAACATAAAATAAAATAATAACATGTGAACCTTGTGGGTGGCCGATTATAAATCCCTATCCACCCCATCCACTTTCACTTCTTCGTTATTCATCTTTTACTTTGCTAGTTTTTAACTACTCCTTTGTCCATCATTTCAACTCTACAGTCTCAGTTCTTAAGATTTACTCTTTATTCCTTAACACAGTACACATTATCCTTCTCTCAAGTATGTTCCCCTCTTTATTTAGTTGCAATTTAATTAGTATATGTTTATATTTACAATAAGTTTAATATATTATTTGTTTAAAAAAATGTTTATCACATGTTCTATGTACTTAGAATATATTCAGTTATAGTTAAAAATTAGAATAAATTAATATAACCTCCTTCCTATTTATTTGTTTTTTTACAAAAATTCTTTTATTTTGCATAGATCTCACTTTTCGATGAAGGTATGTGTAACATATTTTTAAAATATAAAAAAAGTTTATATAAACATTTAGAGGATTTGTGAAAAATAAGGTAATAGAAGGGAGATTGAAATAATTTATTTTATAAAGTACTATTTATTATTATTTGTGATGTTAGCAACAAATGTAATTATAGTTAAAAATAGTTAATAACACTTATATTTAAAACTTTTAATTTATGTAATTTTAAAATATAATTTGTATAAATTCCAAAGATATAACTCGTGACCACACAAATTTTAAAAATAATAACTCTTTATTATATCACCACAAAAAATTATAATTTATTATTATTTGTGGTGTCAGCAACTAATGTAATTATAGCTAAAATTAGTTACTAAAATTTATATTTAAAATTTTAATTTATACCAACATTTCAAAATATAATTAATATGAACTTGATCTAAAGATATAATTTGCTACCATACAAATTTAAATAATAATATGTACCAAAACATTTAAATAATAATAAGAACTCTTTATTATATCACCAAAAAAAGATTGGATGCTTACTAACAAATTCAAATGCACTAATGTCCCTCTTAATTTGAATTTTTTATTTTAATAATTAAATAAATTTATTATATAACTATTTTGGTAATTAATTTATTTTATATAAATTAAAATACGTTTTAAATTTGAAAACAATTATAGATATTTTTATAATTTTGTTTTTATAGAAATATATGTTTAAATATAAAAAATATAGTCTTTTAAAAATAAAATATTAAAATTTAAATATTAAAGAGGATAACTTTTTATATAATAGCAAGATTGGGATGGGTTTGAATTTTGAAGAAACTTATAACTACTTTACAGTTTTTTTTAAAAAAAAAAAAGATTATAACTACTCCTAATAATGACAAAATGAAAAAACTTAAATTGAGAGACATGAAAAAAGTTATAATTACATTACAGTTTTTTTAAAATTATAACTATTCCTAATAATTGCCAAATGTAAAAACTCAAATTTGGAGACCAAAAGAGAGAATCCCCTTTATATAATAGTACAAGTACATGTTTGATTCAACTTAAATTTTAGAAAAAAAAAATTACTTTTTTTAAAGCTTTCTCTGTAAGATTTTGAATACAAAATAAGTTAATTCAAACATACATTAAATAATTATTTGTGGTGTTAGCAACTAAAGTAATTATAATTAAATAGCATTTATATTTAAATTTTTAATTTATAGCAACATTTTAAAATATAATTCTTATTATTTATTTTTATTTGTTTAACATGATTTATCTAATTATTTTTTAATTGTTTTTCTGTGTTAGACTAAAAATGAGCTGGAAGCTACTTTTACACATGCATGCATGCACACACACACCCGCGCGCGCTCGCACACACACACCCATGCGCACTCGCCCACACACACACTTTTATGGTAAGAAATCCTTGGATGCTCATTATTGACTTCAATGAAATCCTTATGCCTTAGGAGGCTAGAGGAGGTGCTTTCCCTAGTGTTAGGACTCACCTTTTTGCTAACATGATTGATCACTGTCATCTGTTGGATTTGGGTTCTACTAGTACACTCTTTACTTGGTCTAGGCATACTCAAGGCATAAGTATTGCCAAGCATCTTGATCGAGTTCTGGCGGACCATATTTGGAGAAATGCCTTTCAAAATGCTTCTGTTGAAACTTTGTCCCACATGTATTCTGATCATTCCCCTATTCTCTTAAGGTGTGGTGGTCAAACTATGTCAATTGGCTCACGTCCCTTTCGTTTTCAAGTGGCTTGGTGCTCTCATAAGGACTACCAGTTTGTGGTCCAAGATGCTTGGGCTAAAAACAATCATATAATCCCTTATGGTCTTAAAGAATCTCAAAAGGACTCCCTAATATTCAACCTCAATATATTTAGTAATATTTTCAAGAGAAAGAGACGTGTGGAAGCCAGTATTCATGGAATTCAAAGGAGTCTAGAACATTGTGATTCCCTCTTCTTAATAAATCTGGAGAAAGACCTTCAAGAAGAATACAATGACATTCTGGCGTAGGAGGAAGTTTTCCAGTATCAAAAATCCAGATAGAACTGGGTTAAGTTAAGGGATAGAAATACTAAGTTCTTTCACACCCAGACTATTGTTCACAGGAAAAGAAATAAAATTCATGGCATCTTTTTAGATGATGGAACTTGGTGCAATGATAATAAGGTTCTTTGAAGTCAAGCTATAAAATTTTACAAGGAGTTATTTGCTTCTAATGTCCCAGTAGATAGTCAAGCCATCACTATTACAAATTTACCATCCCTTAGTGAGCTTGGATGTTCAAGTTTAACTTAACTTGTTTCCAAAGAAGAGGTCTATGCAGCCCTTATGACTATAGGTTCTTTCAAAGCCCTGAGTTTGGCTGGGTTTCACCCCTTCTTCTTTAAGCAGTATTGGAATATTGTTAGTGATGATATTTGGAGTTTGGTTAGAGATGCTTTTGCCTGTGGTGAGTTTGATACTAGCCTAATAGAGGCACTCATTGTCCTTATTCCAAAAGTGAAGAATCCCACAAATTCCAAGCACCTTCGGCAAATCAACTTGTGTAATGTTGTTTATAAGATAATTATTGAAGTTTTGATAAATAGATTGAGGCCATTTCTCGATGAATTTATTGGTCCCTTGCATATTAGTTTTATCCCTAAACGAGGTACTTCAGATAATGCTATAATTGCTCAAAAAATTCTCTACTATATGCATTGTTCTAAGAGTTAGAAGGGTATACTTATTTTCAAAATTGATTTGGAGAAAGCTTATGATCATGTTAATTAGGATTTCCTCATCTTGTCTTTTCGTCACTGCTAATTCCTGTTAGGGTTAGGTCGAAGTGTTTGGCATTTCCTTCTCCGTTCCCGCTCACGCTTTGCTGACTTATCGCGTGGTAAAGAGAAGAGAGTACGAAAGAATAGTAAATAGAGCACATCGACTTGAGTAATGGATTTTGGCTCTAAGAACGGGGGGAAAACCGCAATAGTTCAAATCGGTGGATGAAGAATTCATTGTCAAACCATAGCCTCTGGATTTAGATCGACGATGCCTTCATACAACTCTGTTGGATTTTGATTTCCCAATCCAAACTGTGAAGCTGATCACGTTTTGTGTTTGTTCTTCTAGATTATCTCTTCTGTGGAATGGTGAAAAACTAGACAGCTT
Source organism: Castanospermum australe (assembly GCA_019955255.1). Classification (NCBI taxonomy): domain Eukaryota; kingdom Viridiplantae; phylum Streptophyta; class Magnoliopsida; order Fabales; family Fabaceae; genus Castanospermum; species Castanospermum australe. The sequence goes on from NSJW01000974.1 coordinate 55,372, forward strand.
TTGTCCTATTAGGGGACTCTGACAAGGCGACCCAATGAGTCCTTACCTGTTTGTCCTTTACATGGAGAAGTTAGCCCTTTTGATTCATAAAAAGGTGGTGGATAAGGACTGGATCCGATTCATATTTCCAGGGGGGTCCCCTAATATCTCATCTCTTCTTCCCAAATGATGTCTTACTAATCTGTAAAGCGAAAAGTTATCAAGTATGTATATTAGCTCCATCCTGGAGGATTTTTGTAGGGCTTCGGGTTTAAAAGTAAATCTTGAGAAATCTCGAGTTACGTGTTCTCCTACAGTTCCCAGAAGAAAGAAAGATGCCTTTCACATTTCCTCTATTAGATTTGCTAATGACCTTAGTAAGTATCTGGGGTTTCTCTTGCTAAAAGACTGTGTTAAAAAGTCTTATTTCAATCAGATTAAGGAGAGGATACAATGTAGACTAGCCTCTTGGAAGAGTAATTTGTTGAAGAAAGCGGGAAGGATTTGTCTAGTCAAGTTAGTTTTAGCTTCTCTGCCAATCCATACCATGCAAATGTTTTGGTTTTCTTAAGGAATTTGTAACCAGACTGATAAAATTAGTAAGGTAACTTCTCCTAAGAGATTTGGGGGCCTTGGTATCAGGGATACTAGACTTACAAATATTTCCTCCTTGGCAAGCTTGTTTGGAAGCTTCTAAATGATAAAGACAAATTCTGTGTACAACTACGTTCTCATAAATATTGACAAGGAAACTCTATTCTCGACACTCCTCTAGTCCATCAATCTTTTTATCTCTAGAAAAGCATTTTTAAGGCGGTGTACAAATTGAATTTTGGTTATGGCCTTAGCGTAGGATGTGGAAATATTTCTCTATGGTATGACAATTGGCTGCAGGATGGTCTTTAGTGTAATTTGGTTGATTACGTTCATATATCTGATGTGGCATTGCAGGTTAGTGACCTTTGGTTGGATGGTAACTATTCCTTTAATCATTTATACACTATCATTCCAAATGTTGTTAAAGCTCACATTACTACTAAACTCATTCCAAGTTTCAGGTTCTCTGACGATTGTTGAATTTAGTTAAATGCATGCTCTAGTGAGTACACAACGGCCGATAGGTATTATTGGCTCCTCTCTAAGAATAGAGCGTGGGATGAATCAATATATTGGTCTTGGATCAAAAAGATGAAGTGCCAAAAAAGATGAAAATTTGTCTTGGCTCATTTTTCATCATGCTTTACCTACCAATGATTGCAGCATCAACATGGCCTTTCTCCGTCACCTAATTTCACTAGATGTATGCATAACCTAGAGACCATTGACCATTGCCTTAGAGGTTGCCAATATTCCAAAACTATCTAGCTTCATCTTGGTTTCGGTAATAGTGGACAATTCTTTACTGAGGACATCTCTAGTTTGTTGTTGACCAATTTGAAGAAACAAAACAACATCAACTTCTTTTGTGTGTTATGGTGGATATGGTGCTAGCAGAATAATATGATCCTAGACGAAGAGCAATAGAGTGAGGAGATGGTTATCCGTAAAATAAATAGTTGTAGTCATAAAGTGATATCTTTCATGGGGAGAGAAGGTAAGCCCCACAATCATGCTAGGGAGATTAGCTGGGACAAACCTCCGGTTAATAGTGTCAAAGTTAATGTTAATGGAAGCTGCTTAAGTTTTCCTCGTCAAGCTAGATTTGGCGGTATCATTCGCAATGCTGATAGAGTTTGGTTATCGAGTTTCAGTGGATACATGTTGATATCCTTCTTGCTAAGCTTTATGCTATAAAGAATGGCCTTGTTCAAGTTTGGAACCTAGGCTACCGTGTTATATGGTGCGAATCTAAATCCTTGGAAGCTGTTAGGCTGGCCACAATGGACCCTACCCCCTGTTTCCATGCTTATATTATAGTTATCAGTGATATTCATTATCTCCTTCAACATGACTAGGTAGTACACATACCACATGTGCTGAGAGAGAAAAATCACTGTGCAGACCACCTTACCAAGGTTGAAGTAATGAATAGAGGAACTCTCATGATTTGGAACTCTCCCCCTCCAAGATTATCATCTTTGATGTTGGCTAACTATTTAAAAGTGTCTTTTATTAGACTTAGTTTTCTTTTCTTTGCATTGTACTAAAAAAAAATGATAAGAAATTTAAGGGTGTATATGGTATAACATTTGAGTGTGCCAATCCTAAAATAATAAGAATTGATTTGGGAATTACGTTGGAAGTTATGAAAGAATTGATTAGTTTTAAACTCAAACTTTCTTCTAACCAGTTAGTGTCGAGAATAACTTATAGATTACCTATGTCATCAAGCCCATTGATATTTAGTGAACTTCAATTGAATGATGATGATGGTGTAAGTGCTATGCTTGATTATCATTCCCAATATCCTCAACTCAGTTCAATGGCATTGTATGTTGAATTAGATAATGTTGTGTGTGAACTAAATGTAGACAGTCAAGAAGTGGCAGATTGTGGTCCTTTTGTTTATAATTATTCAAATATAAATACTTAAATGTCATTATTCAGTTCGTTTATGGCAAAGGTGGATCCTTATTGTTTCCAAATAAGTCAAAGTTTGCCAAGTTCAACAAATATGCTCCTTGATTATTCTTATCCATCCTCTAAAGATGTATTAGATGATATTAATAAAGAAAAAGACGACAATGATGATAATGAGATATCTGAATTAGGTACCGAAGGTGAAAATGTTGTTTCACATGATGATGATACAAATATATTTGTTGAGGCTCTAACTCTTGATATACTATAAGGTTTCTGTAGCGGCAAAGTATATGTATTTCTTTATAAACAATTGAATTAATGATGCAATATATATAGACATTTACAGTTGACTATTTGAAATGAACTAATTCCTATAATGGAGTAATCTGGTGCCCAAAGTTTAGGAGCTATATCAGATACAACAAATCAGATTTATTAGATTATATTTGAAATCATTCCTATTCCCCTACGCGCCCCCGCAAGATTGGGGTACCATCAGCTACACCAATCTTGGATCGCAGAAGTTGATGTTTGCATTTGGAAAGGGCCTTTGTTAGACAATCATCAAGCTGATCTGTTGTGGAGACATGTTGAACTTAGAGATGGCCCTACTAGACTTGATCACAGACAAAGTGAACATTGATAGCAATATGTTTCATCCTATTGTGAAGTACTGGATTTACTGAGAGATAAGTGGCACTCAAATTGTCACAGTAAATAACTGGAGTGGTAGACACTGTTACTTGTACTTTAGATAAAAGGGAATCATCCATAAGAGCTTAGTCGAAGTTGAGGCAAGAGACCTATATTCGGCCTTCATTGAAGAGCAAGCAACATCTCTCTGTTTAGAAGACTTCCATGACACAAGATTGCTACCTTAAAAGACTAGATGAGCAGAGATGGAGGTGTAGTCATCCAGATTGCCTACCCAGTTAGCATTACTAAAGGCATAGAGACTTGTAGTGGATAGGAATTTCAAGTGAAAGCCATGGAAGATGGTAGCCTTTAGATATCGCAGTAGACGCTTCAATGTAGTCATGTGGGCAGTAGTTGCCTTTTGTATGAATTGAGCTAACTTGTTGACTGAGACGGCCACATCAGGACGAGTCATGAAAAGATATTGGAGAGCACCAATGACGCTTCTGTACTCACTTGGGTCAGTGGCAGTAGTACCATCATGTAAAGTGAGTGAGTTGTTCATGGAGATGGGAGTTTGAACAATCTTGGCTTCAACCATGTGAGTATGCTCCAACAACTCATGAATGTACTTGTGCTAACTTAGAAAAAGGCCTTCAAAGGTAAGGATGACTTCCACACTAAGGAAAAGGTGGATGTCACCAAGGTCTTTGATGGAAAAAGTGGCAGCAAGTGCCAAGATGCAATGTTGAATGGCATTAAGGGAGGTACCTATAATCAAGATATCATCAACATAAACAAAGGCAAGTAATTGAATATTACCTTTATTGTACATGAACAAGGAGGAGTCAGACTTTGAATTAGTGAACCCATAGGAGTACATGAAGGAGCAAAAAGTGTGGAACCAAGCACATGGTGCTTATTTGAGTCTATAAATGGACTTTTTGAGTCTACACACATGATACGAAAAGTCAGGATGAATGAAACCCAGTGGCTGGGTGATAAACACCTCTTTAGATAATTGGCCATGCAAAAAAGCATTATTCACATCAAGTTAGTGAATTTTCCAACCATGTTGAAGGGTAAAGGAGAAAACTAGTCTGACAGTTGCTAGTTCAATAATGGGACTAAAGGTCTGAGTGTAGGTTCCACGGTGGTAGGCAGGGGATGCTTGGTTGTGAGATAGAACCTTTTTGCTGGGTTTGTGTAAATTATTCATTGATCTTGTGATTAGACAAGATGAAGGGAGGACTTAGGGCAGTGGAGATGCACGTCCTTATAGTGGTGATGTTGATGCAACACGTGGCATGGTGTTCGTGCTGGGCATTATCAGTGGAGTGATTGAAGAGAGAAAACGTTGATGAAGGGGATTTTTGTGGAACGTTATTAGTGGATGATGGGATAAGTCAATATGGGTGGGTGAGCTAGAGTTTGAATTTGAGTTAAGAGTATTGGTGAGAGCAGAGATATCACGATAGGCAAAATTTAGGGGAGTGAGATGTAGATCAGATTGGGAATATTTGGAGAAGGGAAAGTGATCCTCAAAAGAGATTACATGATGAGATAGATAGAGTTTGTTGTGAGAGATATCTAGGCACTGATATGCATGATATTGATGAGAATATCCCACAAAGACACATGGAGCACTTCTGTTGGCAAGTTATGAGGAATATATAGACAAAGCCAAGGATAACAGAGGCAACCGAAGACCTTGAAATTGGAATAAGAAGGTTGTTTGTGATAAAGTATTTGAAAAGGTGATTTTTGTTGCAAACTAGGGGTGGGCATTTGATTGATTAAGTAAACTGTTGTTTGGAAAGCATAACACCAATATTTGGGAGGCATGGAGGCTTGAGTGAGAAGTGTTAGTGCAATTTCAACAATATGGCGGTTTTTGCGTTTTACAATTCCAATATGTTCAGGAGTGTAGGGTGGTAAAATGTGATGCAAGATTCCATGATTTGCAAAGAAAGGCTTTAATTTCATATATTTAGTGCCTCCATCAATATAAAGTGATTTAATTTTGAATTGGAAGAATTTTTCTAATTTTGCATAAAATTGGGGGAAAATAATTGACACCTTAGATTTTGATTTTAATATATAGAACCAGACATAGCGAAAAAATGATCAATAAATATGAGATAATATCAGAACTCATTGATTGAGGTGATAGGAGAGGGACCCCAAAATTAAAGAAAATTAATTCCAATGGAGAGGATGTTTTTATTGAATAATCATGAAATGGTAATTTGTGACTTTTGTTCAAATTACAAGATGAACATGGAGAAGAAGAAAATTTGGATTCAGAGATGTCTGTCTGCTTAAGTGTTTGATGGAACACTTTGTGGGAGGGAAAACCAAGACAAGCATGCCATAACCCAGGAAAGTGACGGGAAGTAGAAAGTGCAATTGGAGATGGGCATGGTTTGGATTGAATTGTGTAGAGATCACCACTACTTTGTCCACGCATCAGAATCGCTCCCGTTGTTAGATCTTTCACAAGAAAAGAGAAAGGGTGAAATTCAACAAACACATCGTTACCTTAACAAAATTTGGAAACTGAAATTAAATTTTGACTAACTTGGGAACATAGAGGACATCATTCAAAGAAAAATTAGTAAAAGGAGTGAATAATTTTGTGGAACCAACATCAATGAGTGCCAAACCTGAACCATCTCCAATTGTCACTTCATTAAAACCTGCATAGTTAGACTGAAGACTTAGATTGGCAAGGTCTGTCATTTCATGGTGACTAGCACCTGTATCAAAAATCCAGTTAAAGGGAGCAGCAGGTGAGGACAATGCAAAATTCACAAATGGTCATTCCATTAATTAAGGACAATATTTGGCGACATGGCCTTGAAGCTCACAATACTAGTTGTGTGGGGGTGGCCCATTGTGTCGGCCTGGGTTGTTGAAATGTTGGCCAGTAGGATGTTGCCTTGGGTTGCTAGAAGGTGCATAAGCAAGCGTAGAGTATGGTTGAATGAACGGGATCCATGTGAATAGGATGACCTACCACCACGTTGTGAAAGGTTGGAAGCATGTGAAGGTCTGGTGGATTGACCATGATGTTGTTGGAAACTAAAAAAAAAATGAGTAAATTAAGGCTTTTATATAATAGCGATTTTTTAAACCCTTACTATATACTACATAATAGGGCGGTTCATATTTACGGAGGTTTTTTTTATCATATTGCTACACTTTTAAACTCTGGCAATATGCTCGATAGTGAAAAGACAAAATGCCTCTCCCTTCCTTCTTCGATACCCTCAACTGCTAAGTTAATCGTGATAACTCTTCGTAGAGATAAGAAGAATCTTTTTAGCATAAGATTCGTGAAAAGTAGAATCTTTTTAACCCATTTTGACAATTATTCATTCAAAAAATAGTAATGAAAAGAAATGATAAGAAGCTAATGTTTCATCTTAGACCTTTGAATCTATTTTCCATAGAAATTATAATCAGGTCATGGGTTCAATCTCCAAAATTTCAAGATCAGTTGAGGTCTTCAGTTGCTGCCATGATGTCTTAATGGAAAGCTCAACTTGACAGAGAGCGACATGAATTACAAGCTAAACGACATGAAATACAAGCTTGGCAGTATGAATTACAAGCTGAGTAATGTGAATTGCAAGCTCAAGTTGACAGACAGCAGCGTGAAAAAGAAAAACTTAAGAAGAGGCTCAACCATAGAGAAGCAATGATACAAGAGTTGTTGGTGACTATGATACTGATAGTGATAATTTATGCTAGATTTTTATTAAGTGTTGGATATATATTTTATACTATGTATAACTATTGTTGACAATGAAACTTATTCCAACTTTATAAATCCTTATTACACTGTTATATTCTAGTTGATTGAAATTTAAATTTTTAAAAAGGTTTAAAAATAATAAGAAAAATAAATATTTTTGACCAAAATATCGAGCAAAAAATATATAGAGTAAAAAAAATAGATTCAATTAAAATTAATTAGTGATCAATTTTGTAATTTACATTATTTTAATTATTATTATTCTTTGACCAAAATATTAATCATAAATATAGTTAAATATTTTTGTGACCTTTATCATTTTAATTATTACTTTTTTTAACCAATTTTTTTGACCAAATTTGCATTTTAAAAAATTGTAAAAAATTTAATTTTGACCAATTAATCAATCAAAAATAGTTGTGATCAAATTTCTGACCATTCGATTTGGTTACAAAATCCAAAAAACAATCAAATCTCTTACTCTCTTTTGTGACTGAATTTTTTGAAAGAAAAAAACGATCACACAAATGGTTAGAAAAAATTCTAAGCAATTTTTTTGGTTAGAAATGAATTTTCAGCCTTCAAAAATACGACCGACTAAAATTGGTCATAATCGTCTCGAATCTTTTCAAAATTTATCATATTTGTCTGTAAATCATTAAAATAAAATCTAGCTGGATAGTGCAACTAGGCACTTGTGTCCCAACTAAGCACTTGTGTCCACATATAATGTTATGTCAGCAAATTTCATAATATAGTGCAACTAGGCACTTATGTCCCAACTAAGCACTTGTGTCCACATATAATGTTATGTCAGCAAATTTCATAATATTTTTTAACGATGTTAGTAATTGAGATGAACTTAATAGATTTTAAAAAGATTTGAAATGAAAATAAAACATAATAGTTATAGGATGAAAATGAAACCAAGTATAAAAGGGACGAAAAGTATATTTTTGCCAAATTTATATAGATCAAAATTAAGTATCCCTCATCCTATATATCAAAGTTTTCTTTGTAATAAATTAAAAGGACTATTTGCATAATTAAAAATTATAATATTTTTATTTCATTTCTTTATATTTTAACTCCCAAATAATGGTGATGGAGTTCCATTGTATTTCCTGATTAATATTTTAAATAAGAAAAAATATAACTTTGTTTCATTCTTTCTTTTTTCTTAACAATCCATTCCTACTTGTTCCGTTCCATTTCATTAATGAAAAAAATATCCAAACATAGTATACAGATAACTATTATGTCATATAAATAAATTTAAATTTTATTTTATATTGTATTCGACCAAATTGTGAAATAACTTTACAAACAAGTATTGACTATGCTTGTAAATAAGTAAATACCATTGTAAAAGACAAAATAAATTATGAAATTGCTTTTTATTTCATATGGTATCCCATTTTACTAAAGAATTCAAATAAAATTTTTATTTTATTTTATGATTTTTTTCTTATTCTTATTGTAGAGAATTAACATCTTTATAGGCACTATTATGTCTCTCAATCTGTATTTTTTAATTTTTACTTATATAATTATTATATAAATTAATAAATAATTTTATTATAATTATAAATTAATTATTTAAATAAAAATAATGTTTTGAAAAAGTAAAATATATTTAAAATTAATTATAATAATATACATAAAAAAAAGATAATTTTCTGTATTTAAAAATAATTGTAATTATAAATTTTAATTATCACAAAAAAGTTATACTTATAATTCTACCCGTTAATCGATTTGTATCCGACTAATGATTACGGTTGTTTTGATAAAACTGAAAATTTAAGACCCTTTATAATAGTAAAATATAGATGACCGACGAAAGCCACAAGGCCGATGCATCTTTCTTTCAAACATACCACCACCACTTGAATTTTCCCAAAGGGCGAAACCATAGAGTTTTGGCGCGAAACCAAAAAAATTTGAATAGTAAACCAAAATGGATTTCCTTTCCCTGCAGTTCGCATAAGTTTGGTGAGGGTCGCAGTCAATCCTCCTATTTCAAATTTGCTTCGTTATGCAACGCAATGCAATGAGCTCAAAGTCGAAACACGCGTCGATTAGAGTTTTCGGGCAGAGGTCTATTGCTTCAACCTTGCGTTCTCTCAATTGTTGCAATCCGTAAGTGAAGGAATCTCCCAACCCCAACCCTAACCCTAATCCCCTTCTCTTCTGTGTTTGATGCATTTCTGATCAAATTCTTTGCCCCATCTAGTTCTCATGATTCTCAAGGAAATTCGGGAAATCAAGCTTCGCCCAAAACTGCGCATGCCTCGCTTTCGCACTTCCTCGACCGCAAGCTGCAAAAATCTTCTGTTCTTCCTACAAGAGTTCTGGTAATTTCCTTTTTTTTTTTTCATTTTCCACTTTTTATTTTATTTTAATTCCTTATATATATATATATATATATATATATATATAATAGACACACACACATATATATATTATAGCTGATTAAGTAGCAGATGAATGTACACAATTTAGTTAATGCTTTTATTGATTCATAAAATGAACAACATGGGCAGTGGTCACCCCCCACTTTTTATTTGTTTATTTGGGTTAATGATATTGATTGATATGGCATTTGGTTTTTGGCTCAAAGATATGGACATGTTGGACTGGACATCACTATAAGAAATGATACACAAGTGCTTAACCAATGGTTTTTTTTTTTTTTAAATTGTAACTTCTCATTTCCAAAAGAAAAACAAAAGTGTGTAAATTTATTCACCGTTTAATTGAAAAGCACATTATTTTTCTGAGAAAATTTTCTGATTTTTTTACAGGGGAAGTCAACACCTTTTCTATCGCCTCTGGGTTTAAGAATACCCACAGTTGGTCTGGCTGGAACTGTCAAACAAGTTGAAGAAGAGACAAATAGTGCGAGTGATAAAGTGATTTTTGAAAGGTTCAAGCATACTGATGAAGAAAAAGGAGACTTCATTAGTCCACTTGGTGTTGATGAATTAGAAAACACAGCCACAGATGATATTCAAGAATCAAGGAAAAGGAAAAGGAAAAATCCATTTGAAGGTTTTCCTTCTCATCCCAATAAATTTGAGCTGGAGGTTCTTAAAATTAATAATTTAATATTTTACTTTATAATTTTAACTGGAAATCTCAAACCATTATTAAGGCAAATAATCCAATTATAATATTATTTCCTGACACTTTCTCAACTAATCAATGCACATTAGCTCTTTGCATAAAATGATTAATGACATAACAAGATCTGTGGTTCAGTCTATTTTGCTTGAAATGCTTGTAATGAATAATTTATACTGAAAACCTCTTTAAATCAATCTTTGGAAGATCAAGCAGCATTGGATTTCTGATTTAATCATTTGCCCCCCTGGTTCATGGGCTTCCCTTGGGCACTTTACTATAAGCATGACTTTAGTTTCATATCGAGTTTGTTCAGCCTGATATTTGAGTTGGCGAGGACCTCATACTGTATGTTGTTTCTGACTTCTTATTGTTTGGACTTAAGCAAGTATTTTCTATAGTTGGCAGCCCATGTTGATTGAATATTTATCAATTATACAGTATTCAAACGGAGGCAGTTGTCTCTATTGAATGCTGGGACCGCAATATAGTTGTTGTGATTGAGATCTCATTTAAGTATGGTTGTCTAATGCCAGAACACCATTTTTCTGCGGCTAGCTTGTAGTCATGAGCCAACTATTCTTTAGAGTAACTTCTCAAGCTAGATAACTTATGGATGGTCAACATGAGTTGGCAAACCTATGGCTTAGGCAGTTCATGTGCATATAACTTTTTAGCTTTTGTGGTAAAACACCTACAAGGATTACAAACCTACTTCTAGAAAGGAGGCATGATGGTTGGCCTGGCCCTTGGTTTGCTGGCAGGCTTATTTGCAAATAACATCATAATAATTTTCACCCAGTGAATTCATTGTTATTGGATAGTTGATGTGAAAGCATGCCTGATAACATATCCATGGAACTATTTTCTACAGAGGCTTGAGATTGAATGGACAGAAATAAAAATATAGAGAAACAGATACTACCATTCCCTGTCTGCAGTTCTTTGAAAATCTGCCAACAAAATGATGACTATAAGGTTTCCGATTTTACAATCAAATACTTGTAGATCTCTGGATCAATATAAAACATGCTAGCCTTTTTTCCAAGATATTTTTCATTTAATATTTTTGTTTCCCCTCTGGACCTTCTTTGTTCTGTATGCTAATAGGTGGAAATGAGAACCAAACTGTTCGGAAGCATGTGGTAGTTCTTGGAGGTGAATCAAAGCTCAAGCAAAAAGGACGAATTGAAAATGACTCTAGCAGCAAAAAGCCAAGACCTCTTTATAATCACTGTATGATTTACTTGTATACGTATATGTTGTTATATTTGGAGAAATGGATTTGAAATCTACTGTAGACATTACTTTTTACATTTTTTGATGAACAGATGCAAATGGTTGTGGCTGGTGGGACTACGACATGGAAGGTGTTGACAATGAGGAATTGGGCTTCAGTGAAGTATGGGAAGGAGTGGGATCCACATCACTGGGAGGAATAGTAGACTGGCATTGATTTTGACATTGTACAAGTATGTTTGTATGCAAGAAAAAGTTTATTTGTACTGTGTGACTTAACTTAGCTTTGACGTTAATGTATTACTAAAACTCATCTGTTTTTCCAGAGATGAGAAAGTCACTCAAATTGTGTAGAATCTCAAAGATGTTAGAAGAATACTTCAAAAGTTTTGCAATGGCTCAGAACAAGTTATCTATTTTAAAATGTCGCGAGTGTACATATTATGAAATTCCAGTCATAGGAATAAGAGGTTTTTATTCAGATTGTTGCATATTCTGATTGATCAAAGTATTACCAAAGTTTGGCTGCTCTCATTTGAAAAGGGAGAGATAATAATCAGTTTTCTTGATTTTGTCAATTAGTTGCATAGTTTATTTGATTCATTTAGTTGCTGGAAGAATTCAATCTGTTAATGCTTTAATAACTGCACCATGCCTATAGTTTTCATGGACAGTACTAGTAATTATATGCCTAAATAGCTCATCCATATTCCTGTAACTGTTAAATTTATACACAAATCCACTAGTTATCTAGGATGGAAACTCCACCCCTAAAAACTTGGGTGGGTTAGGGTAGGGATCAAGGACTTGAAAACTTTGAAGTGCACCTGTTTAGCAAACTTGATTTGGATTTTGGAAATTTTAAGCGAGATAATGATCTCTGGTGTGAGTGAATTTAGAAATTTGTGAAATCCAGATCTGTTCTACAGATTGAAAGAACAAATAATGGTTCTTACCCATGGAGACTTTATTACAACAGTCCATGTAATGAAATAAGTAGAAACTGGACACAATATTACCTTTTGGTATTGCACTTGGGTAGAGCAACTCAGCTCCCTTTTAAAATCTAGTAGTATTGTCCCTCATATAAGTTTAAGATGCTATTCAAGCAAACATCATAATTGGAATCTTCATCTTTTTGCTCATTTCTTTTTCTTATTGTTTGATATTGAAGAACCAAACTATGCCTTTCCACCTCATCAAATCATTAGTAACTTTGATAAAATTGTGTTTAGATGTAAATCTGTTTATAATTAACTCCTTTATAACTCTTTCTTTTCCTATTTTGTGTAATTTTTCCTCCAAGCATTTTACTAGGGAATTAGCTCCTCCCTGTATCAAATTTTTTCTCTAGAAACGAGAAAATCATAAACTTTCTCCCAAACAATTTCTCATGTCAGGCAAGGTTCAAGTTCACCGATTCACAACCTTTATAGCTTGCATATATAAAGAGTCATAGCTTTGTTGACATCCATGATTTAGGTAAGTCTGGGAGATGCTGGGCATTCCTCTCCAAAATCCAGATTTACATGTTACTTTATATCTCAAAAATACTTCTTCAACAACCATAAATCTTCTGAACTGATACTGGCAATTTCCTCAGTCAAATAATACAAGAAAGGTCTATAATTTGTTATTTTTATTAAGTAGAATGTTTGGATATCCAGGTCTGTTTGTTCTTACAGAGTACCTATAAACTGAAACATTATTCTTTACAGAAACTTGAACACGTTGGTGTGGCATCAATCTGATAACCTCCCCAGACCACCGAAACAAAAAACAATCCATTATAATAGACCTTGTATTTTCTGGTGCCTTCCCCTATCCTGTATTTTCTGGTGCCAAGAGCAATCCTGGACTGACAAAGGGCAGTTGAAGTTTTCAGGGACTGAAGGGAAATTTCAGCTTGTTTTCATGCAGTTTCTTGGAGACACTACCGATTTGATGGCAGGATCTTGTTGCATGAGAATAGGTCTACAATGTGCTTCAACTATTCTAAAAGCCAGAGGATGATCATAGGAACTGATTCCATGTTTTTGTTTAATTCCTTTAACACAAACCAGGAAGTTCACTCCAAACTCTATCCGTCTCTTCAGGATAGCTGGCATCTGGCGGAAACCCTTCAAGAAATTCACTTTTCAGCAATCAAGAGGTGAACTAGGTTGCTAAATTTTGGCCGTGCAACTGAAGATAAAGAGTCAGTTGGTCATTTTTTTTAACTGGGAGGAGTTAGTTGATCTTGGAATGCCTGATAGTTTTAAGAGTATATTACTCTAACCTCTTTTCTATTTACTTGTTTTTTTACAAACCTTCCTTTATTTTCAAAACCTATGCATACTTCTTTAAGTATTTTTAAAAATCTACACATACCCTCTTAAGTATTTATACATATCTCTCTTATATTTTAAAAATACGTTACACATAAATTCATTAAAAAGGGAGGTCTGTGTAGGTTTTGGAAATAGAACTGGGTTTGTAAAAAAACAAATAAACATAAGAGAGGTTGAAGTAATTTATCCTAGTTTCGAATAACTTTTGAATAGCATGGTCCTATGTGTCCACAACACTAGAATAGTATTCTATCTTTATTTTATTTTGTTATTCTTCTTTATCTTTATCTCTTAGGAACTTGATTAGTCAATGTATTATTAATTATCAGAATTTGCATGTTTAGAAATTTATTACATTTATCTCCTTATATTGTATAGCCTATAAATAAGTGTTTGGCCAATGAATAAAGTATCTTCCATATTTTCAATGACCAGACTTCAAGTTTGGGAGGACTGTCAACTGTGCGGTTTCTCTCCAAGTAAGCCACATATGGAGGTGGAGACTCCCTGCTTGACTTGGAATTGCTCTTATTCAGGCTCTTATCAGATGGAACTGTCCCTAAAGAGTTGAAGTTTTTATTTTTTGGAACAATGACAACAAGGAAGTGTAAACCTAGGACCTCCTTTATGTAAACTCGTACTACTAGCTCACTCTTAGTGTCTTGATTTCAACTTTAATCATAATGCAGAATCTTTTGGCTGATAAAGTGGGGCAAGCTTTGTGGTTTCTATCCTGTTTTGCGAGTGATTATTTTGGATTTTGTATTGCTACTGTATGTGACTCTGCATCCACCCAACCATTATCACAGGACAGGTTACGTGCTGCTCTCAAACCGTTTGGACCTTAAATCTTGATGCATTCTATAGGTAGTAGTTCGGACAAGAATCTTACACCTTCAATGATTTGAAAATATTTACTTGCCTCAGTTTGACAGTTTCTATTTGTTTCCGAGGGGGGTTTATTTGGGTACGTAGCCCAAAAGATAATGCACATCTGCGTTGCTCATTAAAGTTATAACAATTTTAAATAAAGTTGTAAGTATTTTGAATAAAATTATTATTTAAAGATAAAGTTATAACATAATTTCAAAAAATTTAAAGCCATGTTGTAACAATTTAAAATCATATTATTAGATTCTAATTTAAAATTAATTGATATTAAGTGAAATTGCTTAATTAGTATGTAAACCTTACCTTAGAAATTGAGGCAAAAAATATGAAACTTTAACAGATTTTTAATTGGTATTAAGTAGAGCTGTTCAACTGGTATATAAAACAGCATCTTAGAGATTAAGACATGCAATGTGAAACTTTAACACATACTGTAACTTTATTTTAAAATATTATAACTTTATTCAAAATTTTTGTAACTTTATTCTATATTGTTTTAATTTTGTTAGATGATGTACCTGAATAAGCCCCAATTTGGATAAGTAACTTGAGAAAGTTATTTTTTGGTATTTAACTTCTAATCAATATGGTATATATATTATACTAAATATAGTTAAGGAACTATTAAAATAAATATTTTTTAATCAAAATGACCATATGAGTGGGAGTTAACTTTTTTTTTTCAGAACTAGCAATTTTATGAAACAAATTCAAGCGATCACTTTATAGAATGTTGATTGTTATTATTGCAATATTTGTAATCATCTTATAAGTTATTAACATTCAATTGTCAAGTATTGATCATCAATTGGTTTTCTATCATCAATCTTTAGTTAATTATCTCTCTGAGCAAATTAAGTTCATATTATCATAGACAACTTATATAAATACTTATTTAAAGTAAAGTTTATTAAATAAATTTTACTATCACAAGTGTTGTTTTAAATAAGTTGGGTAAAATTTAGATAAATATTTCGAAAAGCACTCATGCAAAAATATGAATGTTCAAAATTTTAATAATTTTTTAAGGTCAATATAGTTAGAAAATATTATAAATTATAAGCCTTACACCTATAAAGATAGCATTTTCAAAACATATTGCATATGAAAGACCTTAACTGGTCCTAAAGGGTTGGAAGGTTAAACAAGACATCTCATAATAAAATTAAAATTTTCTAAAAGAGAGGAAGAGTTAAGAAAACAGAAAACAGAAAACAAGTTAATTTGTAGGCCACTTTGATATGTTACCGATGCCAACATGTGGGCCAAAATAAGTTGGACTTTTTTTTTTTTCCTCCTTACTTGGATATTCTCACATTCTTTTAATGTAAAATTAATCTTGTTTGAAATATTATAACTATTCCTTCCAACAATATGTTTCCGAGGGAGAGTTTGAACCTTCAGCCGCAAAGTTAGACTAATTTGATTTTGTGTTAAACTAGTTTAGAAATACAAAATTTAAACCTCTTTAACTCATGGGTTTTGGAAGGCTAGGCCAACCTTTTTTATAATGCTAGACAAGGGTAAAGTGCAGAAGTCCTAAGTGAGTGGACAGGGGGTGTCTCGATTGATCCTATATTTGTCTTTGGCTAATCCCAAACTTTAGAATTAATTCTCCTTTATTCATTTTGATTTACATATTCTTAAAATTTATTGAATTTTCAATTTTTTCCTCCTTTCATAAACTTCATTATTAGACAGTTAGAAAATTTCATATGAGAACCCCATCTGATGCTAAAAGAATTATATTTTCTGAAAATAATGCCATTACTAATTTTGCTGCTAATAAACAGAATTCTTTGGTAACTTTTTATTTTTTTAATTTTGGTCAAAAAATTCTAAATAAGTATTTATTTCATTATTTATATTTTTTTAATAAATTGATAAAACATATTATGTTATATGTGTAATTAATGATTACAATATTATAAAAGTTTTAAAAAATAATCTCCAATATTTTTTTTGCTTTTCTTATTTTTATTCTATTCTTTCTCATATTTTCTCTCATTTTATCAATTATATCTTTTCATTTTTAATTTAGTATGTGCTTTCTATTTATTATAAATGGGGTTTGAGTAGGATTGTGCATGGTTTGTTTTTTTAGAAAACTGAACTGAACCAAAAATACGATTCAAACAAATAAATTGAATCATTTTTATTTTACAAGAAAAAAATCAAACTACATAAACTAGTTTTTTAATTTGGTTAACTGATTCAAAAACCATTAAAAAAATCGGTCAACCAATTTTAAACCATAAAAAAATCAGTTTTAAACCATAAAAATGCTAAATTTGTAAGAGCAATTAATTTATAAAATTCCAACAAGCCTCACAATTCTTTAACCCAAAATCATGGAATGTATAATTTAACAATTAAATTATAGGTTAGGGATTAGAATTACCTAGATAAGAGGTAGAAGAGAAGTCAATTGACGTCATGTGAAGATCCAAAGACGGAGAAGAATTACGTGTTTTGATGAGGGGGCGAGAACTATCCTTTATCTTGTTAGAATGTTTACAAAAGTGTCGATATTAATGGAACAACCAACACTCTTAACTAGATAAAGGTAGGAGCCTATTCCTTGAGCTACCAAATAGGCTAAGTCTATCCATTATAATTTAGCTCACAACAAAGCCCAATAATAAATAATCCACATATATGAGGTGCTTAACAACAAAAGCCCAACAATAAAATTGATCACTTATTTGAGTTAAATGTAGTTAATAATATAATCTAATATTTTAATATTTAATTAATTTAAGTTTTACAAAAATGTACTTTGATTTATGCTAATCCATATAGAAAAATCTTTAAAAAAACCAATTACTTGGTTCAAAAACTATAAAAAGGAAACTGGTTAACCGGTTCAAAACCAGTCTTTTTTTTTTTTTTCTCTATGCCTCAATTTTCATGGAAATAATATATGGTCAACTTATATTCTAAAGTTGAGACTACCAAAACAATATATTTCAGACCAGTTTTCTTTGCACCCATTCATATAATGACATGCTACAATGATATGCTACCAATGAGAGTCTACAGAACTAATGACCAACAACCATATTTGACCAAATTCACAGTATAACAGACAAATATATACTATTTTAACCAACACAAGGGATCATTTATTTGTCTTGATTGCTATCTTAATTGATGGACACTCTCCTCTGCAATGAGGTGAAATTTGCTTAAAAATTAGCATCAACTTAGAGAATTCTTGAACCTTAGCATCTACTTTTTCATTGTCACAACTGTCCTGGAAGGAGTTGCAATGGGATGGTGAGAGAAAATAGAAGAAAAATGAAGTCAATACCAATTTTTATTTATTAGAGAAAATAATTAAAAAAATATCAAAATAAAAAATAAAAGAAAAAACGAATCAAGTTGAGTTTGAGAGATTATTATGCACAGGGAAAGAAAAAACTTAATCCTACTATATCCCTAATATATTCATTCTAAAAATAGTTATCCTATGTTAATTATGCAAATTATTTATAGCCTAAAAATATTTAAATTATCCCTTACAATGAATAAAGAAGTAAACAATTAAATAAAAATATTTATAAGTCTGGTTTACTAAAAGTACTTACATATCCTCAAAGTAAGATATTAAAATCCCACAATTCATTTAGAAAATAGTCGTGAGTTAATGGATTTTAATTAATGTTGTTGATGGATTGAAAATGATTTATTGATTAGTTTTAATTTGGAAATTTTGATTTAAAATGATATGCTAAGTGATTAATTTTGAAAATAAGTATTTGAAAGGTAAAGGTTTATGTTAGGCTTACACATCACCTCCTGAGTTAATAAGCTATCGACGATTATTCTAATTTTTTTGAAAAATTAAAAATTATGGGATTGATTGAACTAAAAGTTAATGTGTTTTAATGGATTTTAATTAATTATTTGTTGAATTGAAAATGGTTGATTGATTAGTTTTAATTTTGATTTAATACTTGATTAATTTAAAATGATTTGGCAACCGATTAACTTTGAAAATAAACATTTGAGAAGTAAAGGTCTATGCTAGGTTTGATACATCACTTCTTACATCAACAAGATATCACAATTCAGTTAATCCATAATTATTGTAATTGATAGTGAAATTAACTTTTTGAAAATTAAAATCATTAAAACTGTATTCAAAAATGTTTTGCTAAGTGATTATTTTGAAGATAAACATTTGTGAGGTGAAAGTTTGTACAAAGCCAAACACATCACCCTTAAATCAACAAATTGTCACAACTCAATTGATGGGCTTTGGAAATGTGACATACCATGAACCTAAAAGTCAATAGAAGATGATTTGCCATTTTTATAAATTCTTATTTCAGCCCTAGATGCTGGAACATGCACTTCATTAGAGGATTATTTTATTTTGAAGTTTTATCAACATGATGCTCTCATCTAGAAACCAAGCACTCGAGATAATTTAGCACATCATAAGAGTTGTCCATTTTGGTTTTATTTAGATAGGATTTTAGAAATCTATATGCACAAAAGTTATATAGCCACAGTTATCACAATAAGTAACTGGATAAACTGTTAAAAAAAAAAAAAAAACTCAAGACAACTGCATCAAAGGACAAGTTCAATACCAAGTCTAGGATTCCAATCTCAAACTAAATTCAAATGTTTCGTTAAATTAAACTGATGATCTTATTATATGTAATATGCATGTGACCTATTAACATTTTTTTTGACTTTTTTTTATAAAATAACTTATAAAAGTGATAATAGAATCAAACTTTATATCAATTTAAATACACAATCCCTTTATTTTATGGATTATTTTTGTAAAAAATATAAGAACAATGTTAATAATTGACGTACATATCACGTGTAATTGGATTATTAGTTGAATTTGACAGAATATTGAATGCAAAATTTAATTGCTACTAACTACATAGTTTAAGTATTTAATAGTTATTTTTTTTACTTGAGGGAGTGTATGTACAACTCACTTACGGTCGAAGGAGTGTATGTGGAGAAATTATTATATGCTCTTAGAGCATCAATAAATGTAAGTTTGAGGAAGCATATTCACTATTAATTTTAAGAAAACTTATATAAATTTTATTTTTAACAACTTAAAACTAACAGTAGAGATACTTTTTGGAGCATATATTTATTGTGGTCCAAGAACACGCAATAATTTCTCATGTATGTATAACTCACTCAAAGTTGAAGGAGTGTGCGAGCAGTTTGCCCAATCTAATAAAGCCAAAAGAATCTTCAGCACAAGAATTCACAAGAAATCTAATATTGAAACAAAAGTTTTTTGAGCAACAAAACCCTTTTCTCATAATTGATGTAGAAATTAAACATTCATTACCTTTCAACGTTAATTGATGTAGAACCTCTACAGCGGGATTTGGGTAGCACTGCTATTGGATTATTCTGCTCTCTCTTGGTTGTTTTTTATTGCTTTTTTCCTATCATCTATTCAGTTTTGATGCTTTCTCTCCCTTTTTTCTCTTTTCAGGCTGCGCCCCTTTCTCTTCTTGTCTTGATCCTACTTCTTCTAGCAACTTTTTATCTTCTTTGCTCTCTATTTCTTCCCATGCTATCTTGTGTCTTCTGTTTTATAGACCTAACTCCATCAGGTTTCTTTAATCAAATTACCCTATAAGTGCTAATTCCTTTCAATTAATGCAAATTTCTTTTTATTGATTTTCAATCAACATTAATTTGGAATAAATCATATTTAAATTTGATTTTCATAATTGCCAATCAGATTGTTTAAATTTTTATTAATTAACCCCTTTATTATTCTAGAAAATTGGACTTGAGTTTATTGAGTTATAGTTACAGGACTATTCTACGAGGAATAAGATTGGGTCAACAGTGTTTTTAAAGGAAATTGGCTCATATTTTTGTTTTTTAAATTATTTTGAATTATTTTTATTTTTCAGACAAAATACGCTGGTCATAAGGGATATTTCAAAAAGATGAGCATCTCCGAGTATGTAGTTTATTGCAAGTTGTGTTTTGCATGGATGATTTTAATCAAGTCAATAAGAGTTTGTTGCTAAAGATGCGAGGCTCAAGTCAGAGATTGAAGAAAAGATCAAGAAGAATTGATCGTTCCAAGAGAAAGTGAAGGCTTGAAATGATGTACAGGATTAATGTTGAAGAGATTCCAAAGAAGTGCAGAGAGGTGGTGTGATATGGCAACAAAGGTGCCACAAGAACTCAACCAATACACAATCAACAAATTTTTCTAAAAGTTTTGGCAAAGTCACCCCTAGCAGTAGGATAATTCCACCTGCACAAGATTTTGTTACAACATATACCCAAAGGGCATCTTGACAAGAGAGGCAACTAAATTTTATTAAAAAAAAATTATGAAGTTGTTACCAATTTTTATTTAGATAGAAAAAATAGTTGGCAAAACCCTTAAAGATTTAAGACCAATTTGCGAAACAAAATCATGCTTGGCAGTCGATTTATGTAAAGGGAAGGCTAGAAACTTAATTCCACTATACTCTTAATATATTTGTTCTATGATAATTACTCTAAAACTAATTGTGCAAATTAATAATCTCATAATATTTGTTTTAATCCATAATATCAAATAAAAGATTAAAAGACTAACAATGAATTAAATTAAAATATTTATAAAATATTGAACAACTATTAAAGTATTCACAAAATATTAAGTGATGAACTAAATTAAATCATTTACAAAATAACAAACAATGAGCTAAATTAAGATATTTACGAAATAACAAATAATGAATTAAACAAAAATATTTATAATGTTAGTTTGCTCGAAATACTTACGCATCCTGAATTGAAGAATCAAATATTCGTAATTCGTTTAGAAAATTATTGTGAGTTAATGATTTTTAATTAAAATTAAAGAATGATTTAAATTAAAAATAGTGATTAATAAAAATGAAAATGCTTGATTAATTAATTGATTAATAGTGAATTCTACATGATTGAGTCATGAGTTAATCATGAATCATTCTAAAATATGTCAGAAAGACTTACTCTTTAAAACCCTTAAACGCTCTTATTTAATTATTCACTATAGGATTGACTAATATGAAAACTAAAAAACAATTGAAAGACCAGACCAAAAGAAAAGATAAAAGATAAACTATAAACAATATTTGGATAGTGAATTAATAAAACCAAACAACTCCTACTACAAAACCGTCCATGCTTTTCTCTATATTTGAACAGGTCTTCTGTCATGTAGAGATGATCATGTAATTACACTAATATTTATTAAGAAACGTTGAGAAAGACAATCATAACTAAACATTTATTAAATGAATATTTGAGGAAAAGAAGCTCACTATTATCACCAGCATTGCTTGCATTCAATTATTCAAAACGGAGAAACACGAGAGTCTTTTGAGAGTTTAAAATTTTTCTGTCTTAAAATAAACCCAAAGCAAAAACCCATTATGGAGACGTTCCTACACTGTGATTCAACCAATTTCGGCATTATTTGACATTGCCATGCTGGTACTGTGAAGTTGCCTCACCAACACATGGAGGACCTTACTTCTGATGTCAACGTGAATCGAGGATGAAATTAAACGCATTGGGAAAACATATATGCTAGTCATCTCGCATACCAAAATTGACTATGTTTTGGAGTTTTGGAGTTTTTAAAAGAAGATGGAGTAAAGTGGCTTATAATAGAGTAATTTAGAATAGAATGGGGTCAGACGTGAAGCCACATTATCTTGAGGATAGACACAGGCTGACCTTGACTTCAAAAAGATAATAATTAAAATAATATTTTTATTTATAAAGTACTCACTCTAATTATTAAAGTGTGACCCCATTAATATTTTTGATTGGTTATAAAAATTTTATTTAAACTTATCATATCAAAATTATATTTCATGTATCTCATTTTTTTTTCTCTCACTCCCTTTTTTTCTTCTTTTTCCTTTTTAATTGAAATAATATATAATTTACAGGATTTT
This sequence comes from Castanospermum australe, assembly GCA_019955255.1. Lineage (NCBI taxonomy): Eukaryota > Viridiplantae > Streptophyta > Magnoliopsida > Fabales > Fabaceae > Castanospermum > Castanospermum australe. Next base: position 77,811 of record NSJW01000974.1, read on the forward strand.
GCTATCTTATAATTCTCATATCACCTATTACCACTAGTATCAAGCATTCTCTCTTCTCCTTCTTGAATCTTGATAGAGGTTCATGAGGTTATTCAAAAGTTTTAATTTTCAACTCACAATTTCATCTAACAAAAGTTAGTGCAGTCATCTCTATGATTGTATTTTTTTTTCTTAATTGTACTTGTATTTTTTATTTTTTAATAGGCTATGGATAAATTCCTTTAAATAAAATCAATATCTCATAATAAGCACCAACTTTCTTCTTATTATAATAAAATTCATCTTTATGATGATGTTTCAAAATTTTCAAAGCAGCACAGAATGTGAGATGTATAAATGAATAATTATTTGGTCACTTACATTAAAAATATTGTATTTAATGACATAAACAACAAGTTTATTATTCAAAGATTTTAAAATATATATGAAATCACACAAAGAACAATTATAAAAGGAAATTTTTTAATTACAATCACAATAGTTAATAATTTTTAGTTTTTATATATGTTAAGACATTTTTAGTAAATTACTATTATAAATTTTATTATTAATATTTTTATTACATATTTAAAATTTTAAATATATTTAGTGTTTCTGAGCCTAGTTCCACTAGTAAGTGAGGTGGAAAGATACAAAAATTTCACTCTATTGTTTTAAGAGTTTTAATAAGAAAGTGAAAGGGACTTTCAAAATGTATTATAAATTTAACTTATAATACTACTTTTTTAATTTTTATTATTATTCTCGTGATTAGAATTATGAAAATTAAAAATGTAAATAACTATTTAAAACAAAGAAAAAAAGAAAAATTTGAGTGATATAAAATAATTTGAGTTTACTTCTTAACTATCTCACTCTATTATTTAAAAGATTCTCAACCAATGAGTGGAGACATTTTTACTAATCCACTTCATTACTACCCGCTCTAAGAAATAAAAAAACAAGTTAAAAAAATCAAGTAGGAATGGAACCAGAGCAAGATTCAGATGCATCAACCAAAGCAGAGTAACCAGGTCAACAAACTTAAACAAATCAAGATATACATTAACCGGCAATATATATATATATATATATATATATATAGAATAGCAATTCAGGGGTTATAAGTTAGAAATATACAGCAATTAGAAGACAGCAGAAATAAGAGGTCTAGGGGACAGAATGGTGGTGGTTCAGATCCGATCAAAGCCATTTCGTTGTTGGCGGTTCACGACAACCCGTGATTTTTCCAGAATTCCTTACTCTCCTTTTCTTGCTCTCCCTCTATCTTTTCTCTGCGCAGAATGTTTCCCCAAAATATCTGACCTCTTCTCCTCTTCTTTTCTCACTTGCTGTTGTCTCTCATTTTTCATTCTCCTCTGTTTTTCTTTTGGCCTTGCCTGACTTCTTTGGATCTTCTTCTTCTTCTTCGAACTCTCACGGTTCCTCCCCATTTCTCCTCTCAGCACAACTTCTTATAAGCCACAATAATAAAAGTCACATGCTAAATGCACGCCATAAATCTCGGAATTGAATATAGAAAAATATTTATGAAAAACATTAAAAGGGTAAGTGAAAGATGAGACTATGTGTCCACAAAAAAAAAATAAATTAAGGAGAGAAATTTGAATTTGAAAAGTTGGGAATTTTATCACATGTTTTATTTGATTCGGCCATGTGGGTTTGATTTAGATAGTAGGCAAAGAGAAAAAAATAGAAATTGAAATTGAGTTTGAAATGATTTTTTTATTTTTCTTATTTTTTATAAAGAAAAAGAAATATAGTTTTATTTATATTTTTCATTTTTTTTATATTCTTTTATTTATTATTTCTTTTTTGCTTAGATAAAATTAGGTGCTCACAGGTTCTTATTCAAGCTATTTTCAAATAATAAATTCTTTTAAAATTTCAATCAAACACAAAAAGAACATTGGGGTACTCGACAAGCTAGGAGGTCATGCTAGGGTATTAGAAATCACGCATTGTTTTGAAATTCTTATATGTTCTAAAGTGTGCTTCCTTACTTCACAACATACAAATATCTGGACACCGCAACAAATAATATATGAGAAGTACTAACTTCTCTCCTGGCCCATTCTCCTTCTTCGTTTCTACTTTAACCTAAAAAAATATAAGTATTTTAAAAATTATAAATAAGAGTTAAGAGATTATTTACAGTATAAACCGTCAACAAATGTATTGAAGTTCTCCGGTAACTAAAGTGACCACAAAGCAACTAACTGACCACCAAATTAAGCCTAATCAGTAATTTGAAGTTCAAAATCAACTATAACAAACTCTAACAACACTAACCCCACCCTAAACAACCTGCACTAACATCAAACCCTAACCAAATCAAATAATAACAATTAGGGCACCATAAAACAGCCATTTACAACTCTAGAATCAGAAAATAATGTTAATAATAAGCCACCCATAGAAAATTTAACAAAACTCCACAAAAAATAATCTAAATCATCAAATAACCATGTACAACAGAGAAGAAGAGGAGGGAGACTCACCACTGCTAGAATGTTGCCAGAATATGGTCGAAAAGTGGTCGAAAAAGGGTGAGGGAGGTGAGAAAGAGCGAGGAAAAGCAGAGAAAAAGTGAGAGGAGAGGAAAATAAGAAATGCGAAACAAAGGGTGGTTGCTGGTTCACAATATATAATGGACTTACCAATGGATTTCCAACGGACATGTCCATTGAGACCAAAACACACACTTCACTAAACGTATAATATTGACAGAATTTATTATCTTGCCAATAGATTTTTCCATCAGAAAAAAAGATTGACGTTTGGTATTTCTGCAGTTAAAATTCTATCAGTAATCCGTCGGTATATTATGCATTGTCGACAGGCAAGTCTGTCAATAAATAACACGCCTTTCTATTTCTCAACGGTGCGTTTAATGTGGTCAATCCGTCGGTAAACCATTAATATTTGGATTTCGAATATCCTACCAAAATAACGACGGATTATTAGAAAAAAATAGAATCCTTAATTATTTACCAAGAGCAGTACTGACGGTTTCTTTTAGCATTGTCTCGTACCTATCGAAAATTTCCATCAATAACAGTTGGCCCCATTTGGCGTCAACTGGCACATTTTTAATTGACAAAATTATCCACAGAAATGTGTACCGATAAAAGAGTTTGTTGTTATTTACACAATAAATCCAACAATTTTATTTACATATTAAATTTGCTACTTTCGTCGATAGTTCTGTTGGAATTTCAAACGGTTCACGTGACCGTTGGTAAAATTATAATTTCTAGCAGTGGTACAAAAAGAATGAAAGAACATGTAGATGTATGATATGATGCGAACCTCACCAAAAATAACGAGACCTATCAACAATTAAGGTACTATGACCGTCTACAATCAGATTTTTTGATGGAAAACATCGACCCGTTATCTATGCAAAGGTAAGAACCTTGGTATATTGAAGACGCCACAAACGGTGGTAGAAATTCTGTTTGATAAGTCGAATTGTGAACGTCACAGAATGATTCCGATAAGTTTGAATAGTTCTTCAAAGAACCAAAGAGAAACTCTCAATTTTTGTGAATAAAACTGTATTATTTTTTTCATTCATGTACGCCTTTAAATAGGCTGATCACAATAAAGGAAAGCATCTGATTAAATCAATCAGTCCTAATAAATAAAGAAAAATATCTGATTAAATCAATCAGTCCTAGCAAATAAAGGAAAGTATTTGATTAAATCAATCAGCCCTAACAAATAAAGGAAAGTATCTGATTAAATCAATCAGCCCCCAAACATGCATATTTGCTGCTACAATTAGTCCCCAAATCATGTAAATTTGTTGTGGTAATTAGGTTGGGTTTGAATTACATTGATGCTTCTTTGTTGAAAACATGGGCTATGCTCAATGGGCTGTAAATTTGATTGAGATCAGATTTCTTGAATCAGCCCGCTGAGTGCTTCCTTGAATTTCTTTGCCCGAGCTCTCGTACTTGGATCAATTGGGACTTGGACCGGATCCTTTAATGTTGTAACTTCATTTGCATCATTCCCCTCCTCTTGAAAAGGATTTGTCCTCAAATCATCACCTACATCAAAAGGAGTCAAGTCAATAATATTAAAAGTAGTACTAACATTGTACTCACCCGGTAAATCCAGCTTGTAGGCATTATCATTGATACGCTCGAGGATTTGAAAAGGATCATTTACTCTAGGAAGTAGTTTGGAACGCTTTTGAACAGGAAATCTCTCTTTCCGCATGTGCAGCCAAACCCAATCTCCAGGTTCGAAAATCAGCTTATGGCGCCCGTTGTTGGCTTGTTTTGCATATTGCTCCGTTCTCCGCTCGACATTGAGTCTTGCCTTCTCATGGATTTGTTTAACAAAATTTAACTTTCTTTTCGCCATCTAAATTCACATGCTCAGACAAAAGTAAAGGAAATAAATCCAATGGAGTCAAGGAATTAAATCCATACATAATTTCAAAAGGTGAAAATTTAGTAGCAGAATAAACAGTACAATTGTAAACAAACTCGACATGTAGTAAACACTCTTCCCATATTTTGATATTTTTCCTAATGATAGCCCTCAACAAAGTTGATAAAGTTCTATTTACTACTTCGGTTTGACCCATCAGTTTGTGGGTGACACGTAGTAGAAAACAAGAGCTTAGTTCTTAACTTGCACCACAAAGTCTTCCAAAAGTAACTCAAGAACTTAGCATCTCTATTTGAAACAATTGTCCTAGGCATACCATGTAATCTCACAACCTCCCTAAAGAACAAATCAGCAACATGTGAAGCATCATCCGTTTTGTGACATGGAATAAAATGTACCATCTTAGAGAATTTATCCACAACCACAAATATTGAATCTCTTCCTTGTTTAGACCTAGGCAAACCTAACACAAAATCCATCGAAATATCAATCCAAGGTTCGCCAAGAATTGGCAAAGGAGTATACAAACCGTTGGGCTGCATTCTGGACTTAGCTTGCCTACACGTGACACATCTACCGCAAACCTTCTCGACATCTCGTTTCATGTGTGGCCAACAGAAGTGTTTTTGCAAAATAGCTAAAGTCTTGGCAACTCCAAAATGTCCCATTAATCCTTCATTATGGGATTCCCTTACCAATAAGTCTCGTAGTGAATAATTAGGTACACACAACTTATTTTCTCAAAACAAGAAATCTTCATGCCTAAAGAACTTTCCCATGTCCTTTTCCTCACAATTCCTATATTCTTCACAAAAATCTTGGTCAAAAGGGTACAATTCTTTAATGTGTTCCAAACCAAGTAATTTTGCGTCAAGAGTAGAGATTAACACGTACCTTCGAGAAAGTGCATCAACTACTACGTTCTCCTTATCTTGTTTATATCGGATGACATATGGGAATGTCTCAATGAACTCTACCCATCAGGCATGTTTCCTACTCAACTTGTGTTGACTCTTCAGATGCTTTAAGGACTCATGATTAGTGTGAATCATAAACTCCTTAGGCCAAAGGTAGTGTTACCAAGTCTCTAGAGTTTGAACTAATGCGTGTATAATTCTTTGTCATAAGTGGGATAGTTTAGGGCTGTCCCACTCAATTTCTTGATAAAGTTCGCAATCGGCCTTCTCTCTCTTGCATCAAAACACCTCTACTGCCTATACCTGAAGCATCACACTCAATTTTGAATGTTTTAGCAAAGTTAGGTAAAACAAGTAAAGGCGCATTAGTTAATTTTCCCTTGATGAGTTTGAATACCTTCTCTTGTTCCCCTCCCCATTTGAATGGAACATTCTTCTTGATGACTTTAGTTAAGGGCGTTGCAATGCTGCTGAAGTCCCGAATAAAGTATCGGTAAAAACTCATCCAAGCCATGAAAACTTCTTACTTGACTTACGGAAGTGGGCGTTGGCCACTCTTGAATGGTGTGAATCTTTTCTTCATCCACCTGTATTTCTTGTGCACTCACAACAAAACCAAGAAACACAAAACTTATCGATGCAAAAGGTGCACTTCTTAAGATTAGCAAACAACTTTTCCTTTCTTAAACACTTCCAAAAATAGATCTTAAGTGCTTAACATGGTCATCTAAGTTTTTGTTATAAATGAGTATATCATCAAAATAGACAACAACAAATCTGCCTATGAAAGTACGTAAGACATAGTTCATTAATCGCATAAAAGTACTTGGTGCATTAGTTAATCCAAATGGCATCACTAACCACTCATATAAATCATATTTTGTTTTAAAAGTAGTTTTCCATTCATCTTTTTCTGTCATTCTTATTTGATGATAACCACTTTTCAGATTAATCTTGGAAAATACACAAGCACTATGCAGTTCATCTAGCATATCATCTAAGCAAGAAATAGGATGTCAATACTTTACCGTTATATTGTTGATGGCTCGACAATCAACGCACATTCTCCACGTCTCATCCTTCTTAGGAACTAAAATCACCGTAACGGCGCACGGGCTCTCGCTTTCTCTCACGTACCCCTTTTCCATCAATTCACTAACTAGCCTTTCTAATTCTTTTGTCTCTTCGGGATTAGTTCGGTAGGCTGGTCGGTTTGGAATGGAAACACTGGGAACAAAATCGAGTTGATGTTCAATCCCTCGAATAGGTGGTAAACCATGTGAAATCTCCTAGGAAATGAAATCATCAAACTCCTGCAAAAGAGAAACAACAGAACTAGGCAAAGTGGGGTCAATTTCATTAGTGTTCAAAAATACCTTTTTGTACAAAAGTACAATCATTGGCTGATTTGCAAACATTGCTCGCTTAATTTTACTAGCTTTTGCATAGAAATTCTTTTGTTTTCTCTCTGTTTTTCTTTCAATGACCGAATTTTGATTTTTTTTTACTTCCTCATTTTTCTCGGCCTCTCTCTGATTTTCACTCTTTTTCTTTTGTTCACTTTCACTCTTTTTCTTTTGATCACTCTCTCACTGTAATCTCACTTGATCTTCATAAACTTACTTCGGTGTCATTGGAACAAGAGTGATGGTTCTCTGATTGAGTACAAAAGAGTATTTGTTGGTAAAGCCGTCATGCTTAACTTGCCGATCAAATTGCCAAGGTCGGCCTAATAACAAGTGTCCAGCTTTCATCGGAACTACATCGCATAAAACTTCATCTTCATATTTTCTAATGCGGAATGACACTAACACCTGTTTAGTCACCCTTAACTCTCCATTATCATTGAGCCATTGCAATTTATAAGGTCAGGGATGTTTAATTGTTGACAGCCTCAATTTTTTTACCAAAGTAGTGCTAGCAACATTAGTACAACTACCTCCATCAATAATCAGACTACATACCTTGTTTTGCACGTGGAATCTAGTATGAAAGATGTTTTCTCACTACACTTCTTCATCTTCTTTGACCTGCACGCTTAAAGCTCTTCTTGCAACTAACAATTTTCCTTCGGCTGCATATTCTTCCTCATCCGCATCCTCCAATGGTGGCATAGAGTCGGGCTCTAATTCATCGTCGGTTTCAATCTCACTATTATCTTATTTTACCATGACTCTTTTGTTCGGGCATTGGCTTGCTATGTGGCCCCTGCCTTGACATTTGAAATACTTAATGTCACGATTTTGAGATGTGAAAGGGTCGGATTTACCTTAAGAACCATGGCTGGTTGTTTCTTGTTTTGGTCAGTTTTGGGTTTTACAGCTGGCCTCTCTTCTTTCTTTACATAACTCAGTTTCCATGGAGAAGAACCCGAACTATGTACTACACGTGTACCACCCCTCCTCTTGAGCTGTTGCTCCACTTTGATGGCCATGTGCACCATGTCTTCCAACTCCACGTAATGCTGCATCTCCACCTTATCATGAATTTCTTCATTTAAGCCATGCAAAAACCTTGCCACAGTAGCCTCTCGGTCTTCTTCTATATTAGCCCGAATCATAGCAATCTCCATCTTCTGATAATAATCCTCCACACTCCGGTTACTTTATCTAAGGCTTTGTAGTTTTTGGTACAACTCTCCCGGTAGTAATGGCTGGGTACAAACCGTCTTCTCATCACTGTTTTCATCTCTTCCCACGTCTCAACTGGACGCTCTCTATTCCGCCGCCTGTTCAACACTAACTGATCTCACCAAACAATAGCATAATCAGAAAACTCAATGGTAGCAAGTTTTACCTTCTTCATCGGAATAGTTGTGGCAATCGAACACCAACTCCACCTTCTTCTCCCATTCAAGATAGGCATCTGGGTCATTCTTTCCTTGAAAAGAAAGAATTTTCATCTTAATACAGCCCAAATTGTTATCTTCCCGGTTCCTAACTTCTCTAAACTGCCCATATCTCCCAGGATTACCCACTGAATTTCGATCTTCTTCTCCATCAAAACCAGCCCCATAATACTCGTCGTCCTCATCCCTTACTTTTCTCGGTTGAACTCTTTCCCTTATAAGCACATTATAAATGTTTTGCAGCTGCGTCATACGTTCATTCTCTACCCTATCCAACCGTTCATGCACCTGCTCCAATTCATTCCTCATCATTCTTCTCACCTCTTTCACTATAGCCTCCATGAACAACTTCATATCAGTCACTCTTTGAGCACCATCATCACTGTTATGAGACATTGTTGATCTGCAAAATAAGGTTAGGAACAAAATGTAATGGACCTCACGACACTCCTTTACGTGTTTCACTCAAAGAATGATTCACACGATTTCACTCGTGTTTCACTCAAAATAATCCGGCTTTTACCCTCTAATATGCTCACCACTCCTGCCTTTTTTTCACTCGATATTTCTCTTTCAGTTCTTTTTAAACTAATCAGACAATATCAAATCATTTATAGCAATTCAAAAGTAAAAACATCAAGGACAGCATAAATACGAAGAAACAACAATTGATGAAGTTTTCAGAAATATGAATTTTTTTTTTGACCAAATTTTTTTTGGACGAATTTTTTTTTTCTTTTGTTTTTTAAAAACCCTAGGCGAAAATCAATAGAAAGACGAAAAAGAAAAGATAGGCAAACCTGATTTAGAACCAAAACTTTGATAACCAAATGATGCGAAACCTCGCCAAAAATAACGAGACCCGTCAACAATTAAGGTACCAAGACCGTCTACAATTAGATTTTTGGATAGAAAACCTCGACCCGTTACCTATGCAGAGGTAATAACCTTGGTATGTTGAAGACGCCACAAACGGTGGTGAAAATTTCGTTTGATAAGTCGAATTGTGAACGCCACGGAATGATTCCGATAAGTTTGAATAGTTCTTCAAAGAACCAAAGAGAAACTCTCAATTTTTGTGAATAAAACTGTGTTGTTTCTTTCATTCATGTACGCCTTTAAATATACTGATTACAATAAAGGAAAGTATCTGATTAAATCAATCAGTCCTAATAAATAAAGGAAAGTATCTGATTAAATCAATCAGCCCTAACAAATAAAAAAAAATATTTGATTGAATCAATCAGCCCTAACAAATAAAGGAAAGTATCTGATTAAATCAATCAGCTCCCAAACATGCAGATTTGCTGCTACAATTAGTCTCCAAATCATGCAAATTTGCTGCTGCAATTAGTTTGGGTTTGAATCACATTGATGCTTCTTTATTAAAAACATGGGCTATGTTCAATGGGCCGTAAATTTGATTTAGACCAGATTTCTTGAATCAGCCCGTTAAGTGCTTCCTTGAATTTCTTTGTTTGAGCTCTCGTACCTGGACCAACTGGGACTTGTACCGGATCCTTTAATGTCGTAATTTCATTTGCATCATGATAAGTGATCTTATATTAATTTTGTCACATCTCAATTTTAAAAAATATGACCGTCCATGAATTAGATATTTCTAAGCTCCAAACCCTGGCTAACACATGTTAAACTCGATGCAATTCATCATTGTCAACTGAATATAACCACATGAAATTTTGAACAAAACATTGCCCAAGATAGGAGATTTTCTAATATTCAACACAACTTGAAACTACTACCAATATAATTTAAACACACATGAGCAATTAAGATTTCATCAACAATTGTTTAATTAAAAATACCACATTTGTTGATCATTATGCAAGATGAACGGACCAAACCCAATGATTACCAGTCCACGTATCTATGTCTCTAAGTCATCTCCGTAGAAAAAACATGTCTTATTTAGAAGTGAATTAGTTCTTTATGTTGGAGGTATATAAAATGCTTGATTATACTCTAAAAAATAAATATAATATGTAGTGAATTTTGCAACTCAGTAAATACAAGGTTACTCAAATAACATTAACCAAAAGTAATATAAGTATAATTCATACTGATAATAAGAATTAAATTGCATAAATATACTCCAATGCTTTTATTTAATATTCAATAAAAAATTATTAATGAATTCAAACTCTGATATATTGGAAATACTTTCTATCAATAAATTATTCTTCATGAAATCTTATATTTATAAGGAATCCTTGTTGTGAAAATACTTTCTTATTAAATAATATTTTCTTATAAGAATATTCTCAGACTTTACTAAAAGAACAACTAATATATAATCAGCTTCTAAAACTTTTAACCCTAAACATTTTTGGCCAAGCATCAACCAACCATTTCTATAGCTCTAACTATTTTTTGTTGGCATCATAAATTTCATAATCTTATGACATTTTTATTATTAGGTTACTCATTATACCATAACATACTAAAGGTTCTTAATAGTGTCTTTGATATTCTAAAATATATTACCAATAATATTGAAGGAATGGATGACTGGGCTGCCCAAGATGGGCCAAGCCCAGCCCCATGCATGCATATATATAAGATGCAAAAAACGCAAAGAGAAAAAGAAAAATAATGTTGGTTGAGGAAACATCTAAAAATCAATTTCTCTCTTGCTCTTTGATTCTCTCCACGAATTTGGGACTCAAACTCTGTTTCTAGGCATTCAATCTGTGGATCCACGGGTATGTTCTCTTGTAATATACTTCACATGATCAGTATATCTATTTTGATCCATATATGGGATTATTTGCATGAAATGATGATTATATGAGTTATAATCAAAATTGATATCAAAGCATAGGGTTATAGATATCTGAACATTGTTTTCATGGTTGAAATATGATGAAAATACATGTGTTTTGGTGAATGCTGTGAATTTTTGAATTTCTAGAAACTGTTCATTAACGTGTTCATGATGCCCTGTTCTTTCAAATTTTTTGTCCAATACGTTGCGAATTATTATGAAATAATTATATGAATGAAAAAACTAGACATTTCAAGCTTTCCATTGATATATAATTTGCATTATTTGGATGAGAAACGAGGGAGATATAAGCCTTCAAACATGTCAGTTTCACCATTTTTTTTTAGAAATGAAACCGATTTTGACTTTCCCAGAAAATGGTGTTTTAAGCGTTTTTTATTATGTTTTATGCAATAAAACAATTTGAAATTTAGTAAACAAGAGATCTGAGCACAAAAATCATCAATTTTGGTTCAGGAAGGACCCCAAAAACGTGAAAAATAGAGTCGGTTTAGTAATGGGTCAGACCAGATCGAAAACGGATCGATGCGACCCGTCTGGAGGAAGAAGACGACCCAAACGATAGGTCGTTTTAATTCCATGGTAAACGACATGTCGTTTCACTTATAAACGACGCTTCGTTTTGACAACAGTAATAATCGCCGTCAACCGCAACTCCACGTGTCAACATCACACGTCGACACGTGTCGCGTATCGCGCACCGCCATGTGGCACCATGGCAGCACCGTGTCATCGTTGACGTGGCGTGTGTCATTCACGCGCTGCATTATGGCTACTCGTGAGGCGCGTCTGGTGGCGCGTGATACACAAGCGCCCTGCGATTAACGGCGCGTGGAGGAGCAAGGCAGCGCGTGGAACCTTATTTTGAAACGCGATTTTCACTGTTGGACTCAGAAATACATTTCTGATTTTTTGGTGATTTTTATATAATTTTTTGAGGATCAGAAATATTTATTTTGATTTTATTTTAGTTATAATTCTTTAGAAAAGGAGAAAAAAAAAATTTTTGAAAATTTTTTTTCTCTCCACATATATATGTTTTGATTTATGCTAAATACATATGTGTTATCCATATTTATTTCAGTAGGGAATCTTAAAGTTTTAGTGACTTTATAAGATTATCCTTTTAAATCAATTGTATTAATATTAATTTTAAATTAGATATTCGAAATTTGATTGGGAACAAAGTGAACTTTTGGCTTCGAAATCTGATGAGGAATTTTATTAATGCAATTGATAATTGGATATGATATTGCATAAATGTTGGGCATTAATTATGTACATGTATATGCGGAATTAATTTGTCAAATACAATGGCTTCCGCATCAAAGAACATTGTTGCTGAGTTGAATAAGGGTGAGAAACTCAATGGCAACAATTATGAAATCTGGAAATTAAAAATCCAGTATGTGCTTGAAGAACAAGAGGTTCTTGAGACACTGAATCAGGTTATGCCAAAACCTGAAGATGAAACCACTGCACAGCACAGGCATGACAAAGATGCATATGTTGCATGGAAGAAGAAAAACTCTCTGGCTCGCATTACGTTGCTGAGCAGCATGGAGAATGATATCATGCGAGAGTTTGTACGTTTTGACAACACCGGGGATATGTGGACAGCATTGGCTGCTAGATTTGGTAGCACTTCACTTACGAGACTGAGACAGCTCACTGTGAAATTTGATTCATATAAGAAGCCACATGCTCAGACAATGAAACAACATTTAAGGCATATGGCAAATATGATAAGTGAGCTGCGAGATGCTAGCCACGTCCTCACTGATGAGCAACAAGTGCAAGCGATGATTTGTTCTTTGCCAAACAGCTGGGAAAACATGAAAATCCACCTCACCCAAAATGACAACATCAAGACATTTGAGGATGCTATGCGTCATATTGAGTTGGAAGAGAACCGTCCACAGGTGGCTAAACCTGAAAGTGATATCTACTTTGCAGGTTCTAGCTCACAAGGAGCTTCGGGTTCCAAGCGCAAGCATCATGGTGGTGGTTCTCATAAGAGGAAAGGCAAGGGTCTATCTTCGTCTGGCAAAAGGCCAAGGAATAACCAACCTGGGAAAGAAAGGCGTCCTTTCAAGAAAAATATGCCAAAGGTGAAATACTACAATTGTGGCAAGAAGGGTCACTTCGCTCGCGATTGTCACGAGTCAAAGAAGGTAAACACCCTTAATCCACTTGAGAATAATGTGTTTGTCTCAAGTTCTGTTTTCTTATCTGAATCACATCCTTTGTGGACTGTAGACTCAGGAGCCACCGACCATGTAGCAAAGGACAGGAATGCCTTAATGGAATTCCGGCGTATTCCACATGGAGCAAAGTGGATCTATGTAGGAAACAACACGCGAGTAGCTGTCAAAGGAATTGACACATGTCAATTGAATATGCGCAACAGGCTCACCCTATTCCTACATGATGTCCTCTATGCACCTGACATACGACGGAATTTAGTTTCTGTAATAGTATTGGTTAGACTTAGTTTTTCAATAAACTTCCATTCAAATGGTGTAAATGTGTTCTTAGGAACAACATTTTACGGCTCAGGATATTTTTTAAATGGTTTTCATTGTATTAGATTATAACTTACATTCTGCGAATGTTTGTTATTTCCTAGTTATATCTTCTAGTACTTACAATGTTGATGTTAATTTATGGCATGCTAGACTTGGTCATATTGGCCAACATAGAATGAGCAGACTGGCCAAGGAAGGCTTATTGGTAATATCGAAAGAGTCGATTTACCTACGTGTGAGCATTGCCTAATAGGGAAAACATCTAGAAACCATTTGGAAAAGGAATTAGAGCTGAAATTCCATTGCAATTAGTCCATTCAGATATCTGTGGTCCAATGAATGTGAGAGCATGGCATGGGGCTGTATATTTCATCACATTTTATAGATGATTATACTCAATTCAGCCATGTCTATTTATAACTCATAAATCAGAAGCATTAAGTTGTTTCAAAAGATATATGAGTTTGGCTGAAAATCAATTAGACAAGAAAATTAAGGCATTAAGGACTGATCGAGGTCGTGAATATTTATCTGCTCAATTCAGATAACTATGTGATGAAAAAGGGATAGATAGACAATTAACTATTCCTTATACTCCTCAACAAAATGGTGTTGCGGAGAGACGGAACAGAACCCTACTTGAGATGGTTAGGTCAATGATGGCACATGCAAATTTGTCAATCTCTTTTTTGGGGAGATGCATTGTTAACTGCTGCCTATGTACTTAACCGAGTCCCTTCAAAATCAGTAACTACCACACCCATATGAGTTATGGACAGGCAGACAGCCAAACTTGGAATTTCTAAAACCATGGGGTGTGCTGCCTATACTCATGTTCATTCGCACAAATATAGAAAATTAGGTGCACGAGGTATGAAGAGTATTTTCATACGATACTCTGAACACTCTAAAGGATACGTGTTTATAGGTGAGCAGGAAAGTGGGGGTAAAACTAAATTTGAATCGAGGGATGTCACATTCATGAAAACAGAGTTTCCTAAATGGGGTGAAATTGGTGAAAACCAATTCCTCTTTGAAACACTGGATCAAAGTACTGGCAATACCTCAACTGTACACGTTGAGATACCATCACATCCAAGCTGGAGCAATGTGAGAAGTGGGGAATTAAATGCGAACCAGTCTCAATTGCAACCACTTGATAAGCCATTTGATCCGAGTGGGAGCACCAATGAGCATAACGAAGCTCAAGATGAATAACTTTTAATACGACGATCAAATTATAAAAGCGTTCCCCGAAAACATTTTGACATAGAAGGGGAAGATTTTCATGGTTGCTCCACTAGATGAGGAAAAGCCAAAGAACATAGAAGAAGCTCTATCATGTCCTGTAAAGGAAAAATGGATGAAAGCAATGGAAGAAGAGATGGAGTCTATGAGATTAAATCAAATTTGGGAATTGGTTGATCTCCCAGAAGGACGCAAAGCCATCGGAAACAAATGGGTCCTCAAAATAAAGCGAAATGCTGATGGATCAATTGAAAAATATAAGGCTCGCCTAGTAGCAAAGGGGTATACTTAACAGGAAGGAATTGATTATGAAGAAACATTTTCTCCTGTAGTGATATTTACCTCGATTCGCCTTATCTTAGCTATAGTAGCAAGTATGGATCTTGAATTACATCAAATAGATGTAAAAACTGCATTTCTAAATGGAGAATTAGAAGAAGAAATTTATATGAAATAACCAGTTGGTTTCATAATAGAAGGCCAAGAACAAAAGGTATGTCGACTTTTAAGATCGATATATGGCCTTAAGCAATCTTCAAGACAGTGGTATATACGCTTTCACGAAGCAGTAATAAAATATAATTTTATCAAAATTGACGAAGATTACTGCGTATATATTAGAAAGATCTAAAGATCAGTTTGTGATCTTATCATTATATGTTGATGATATACTAATAGCTGGAAGCAGTAAGAAGTTCGTTAACACTGTCAAAAGTTAGTTAAATACTAATTTTGAAATGAGAGATATGGGTGAAGCAGTATATATCCTTGGAGTTAAGATTTCAAGAGATCGTTCAAGAAAACTTTTATCTCTTTCACAAGAAACATATATAAACAAAATATTTGAACGTTTCAACATGAAAGACTGCAAACCCATTGACACTCCTATTGCAAAAAGTGTAGGCTTTGAGCAGAAGGCTGTGTCCTTAGACTCCACAAGAGCAAAAGCAAATGGAATGTGTTCCATATGCAAGTGCCGTTGGAAGTTTAATGTACGCTATGATGTGTACAAAGCTTGATATTTGTTTTGTTGTTTGAATGGTAAGCAAAAACTCTAGGATTGCGTAGAACTTGATGTACTATATTATTTGCCAAATTTAATGCCCACATTTATTGAACATTTATGCATATACATATATATTTAATGTTATGTACATTATCTTTATTAAAAGGTATGCCAGACAGATCTAAGATTAGCCTACTCACACAGGTAATCGTCTCTATTTTCTGTGTGTAAAATATAGAGATAAGACTAATTCAAGCTAAATTATCTAAGTGATAATTAAGAGCTCGGGCTTGAAATATGATGGTCGCCTTAACTAAATGTTAAGATGAGGATATATTATTTGTTATATCCGAAAATGAAAAATAACCCACAATTTCACTTTATCTCTGTCTTATGCCAGATGAGAGTTCTGTTGATTTATAACAGAGTAGATTTGTGAACTCAGGTTAGACATTAGAAAATATCTGAACTACCATCTGTACAGTATTTTTAAAAATATGAAGGCATACACTCCATGAGAAAGGAGAAAAAAATACTGTAATACATATTTCATGCTACGTATGCATTATATACATGCGACAAAAGAGATGGCTAAATTTATGATCTCATTATTTAAGTTGTGTGAGACTCTGAGGTTAAGAACACCTAATTTTAGTACCCTTAAGACTCTTACCTTGTTTTCAAGATTGTGTTTGATGTTTGCTATCTTAGGATGTTGCCAATGGTCATGAACGATTCAATCGGATGGAACATTCCTAGAAAAAAGCGAATTAAACACAGATTAAGAGATCTAAGTAAAGAGGAAGATCAATTTGAGATATCTGTCACATTGACTTGTATTCACTGGTCGATCAATTATGACTATATTATGGTTAGTCATAGTTATGAATACAATGAACAAACAAAGTTTAAAATGAGATCAAGAGAGTTGTGAATATGACTGATTGATCTAGGGTACAACATACATGATCTACTCAAAGTCCCATTGTGAGCTGTTATATATTCCTAACAGATATATAGCAACGAGCTCTATGAGTATGCTGGTCTCACGGATTGTTTGCTTGTATGAATTGCATAGTAGAGAACTTGACCCATCATGGGCAAGTGGGAGATGAATGAATGGATGACTAGGCCGCCCAAGATGGGCCAAGCCCGGTCCCATGCATGCATATATATAAGATGCAAAAACGCAAAGAGAAAAAGAAAAATAATGTTGGTTGAGGAAACATCCGAAAATTAGTTTCTCTCTTACTCTCTGATTCTCTCCACGAATTTGGGACTCAAACTCTGTTTCTAGTCATTCAATCTGTGGATCCAAAGGTATGTTCTCTTGTAATATACTTCACATGATCAGTATATATCTATTTTGATCCATATATGGGACTATTTGCATGAAATGATGATTATATGAGTTATAATCAACAAATATTAATAGCATAATTCATATATGTAATCATATGATAGAATATTAAAAATTATAAATCTAAATAGAAATAAATATAAGTACTCAAAATATGTTTATGTCATAACCGAAAATTTAACTTTAGAAAGAAAAATTTGTGCAGTTAGATATAGTAATTTGGAGTATTTACTCAAAGCTCATAAATCATATTACGTATAGTAATTTTTTGGATATAAACCATAACAAGATCACTATCATAATTTTTTAAGAAAATTAAATTAAAAGAGGGTGATGCAATACAATAACATAAAAGCATTCTAAGTACTCACAATTATACAAAGAGAAGATTATATTGAACTAATATTTTTCTTTCTTATATCATCAAGATAACAAAAGAAAATAAATTTCTAGCATATACTCATAGAAGCTCTTATTAGCTTCTACTTTTGCTATCTCGAACTAAGCTCTCTATTTATAGAGGCTTCACATGCAAAAAGCAACAAGTTTTTATGTGTGATATATTTGTTATAGGTGGGAATAAGCCTAGTGGCCTATCAAAAGCCTATGGCTTGGCATGGTTTAGCCTATTTATTATTTATGTAAGGTTAAGACTTTTAAAAAAACTTATTTAATTTAAAAAATCAAGAGAAAAGCCCATTGAGCCTAACATTCGGCCTGTTTACACTTATTTTTTATTATATTATATATTTGTATCTTTAATATTTATATAATATATTAATTTTATAAATTAATGTACTTACTTAAACAAAATACATTTAAAATAGCTTAATAAAAAATCTAAAACAAAAAGCCCTAACATTTTCTCCCTCTCCCTCATCTGCCTCTGCATTGTGCACCGTCTGCCCATCCCCTCCTCTTTTCTCTCTGGCTCTCATCTGTCAGTGGCAGTGCATCCTCTAAGGATTATTCATCGTCCATCGTCTGTTCCAGTTCCATCCATTGTCATCCGTTGTCCAATTCCAGTTATGTTCTCTGGTCTCTCACAAACTGTCTGTGGTCCCCACCTCCCATCCTTAGAGTAGGTGACTCTTTTTTTTTTTTTTCACAAACATCTTACTGAGGCTACTACGTGGTGTGAGTTTTTTTCTTTTTTTTTGCTTTCCCCTTTTCTCTTTATGGGTTTATTTGAAAAGCCCATGTAGGATTTTGCTCTTTTAATGAAATAAGCTAGCAAAAATTCTTGTTTTGGGTACAATTCGGTGCTCTTTTGTATGTTGAATTTGTTTGGATGGTGAAGTTTTCAATTTGAATCTTTGTTGTTTCTTTTTTTGGTGAAGGAGAAAATCGGGAAGAAATTAAAAACTATTTGGTGGTTTTGTTTGGGAAGTAGAAGACAAGAAGGCAGTAATAATTATATATATTTTTCTTGACAAGGGTGACTCCAGAATAAGGTTGATAAAGTCTTTGTTTGAGACTCTCAAAATTTTAAGCCTCAAATTTTAATAATAATATTCAATATATATATATATATATATATATATATAAGGCCTTAATTTTTTAAATTTAATGTCTAAAAAATTAAAATTATTAGATAATGAGAATTTGAAAAAGCACTCCCTTAACTTTCAATAATCTTCAAAACATTATAATTATTTTATGGTTTATATATTTTTGAAATTGAAAGTGTTAAGAGAAATTGTATAAATAGAATATAATACTTTAATCGACATACTCAATTATATAAAAATACTTATCAACGAGTGTTGGTTTGAGTGAAAGGGACTCGAATTCCCTTAAAGATCAACTTTAATAGTAAAAGTTTGATTTTACATAGAACAAACATACTTGGAAGGAGTTTTTACTTTTGTACCTGACCGTATTTTAAGAAATTAGTCTCTTATTCAGTGAGTGAGAGAATACTTTAAAAAACAAAAAAAATAAAAATACTTGATTCTTTTCCGAATGCATATATTACATAAAAATAATATTTATAATTCATATAACTGTTGCTTCGGCAAAAAAAAATTTTCAAAATTAAAATTAATAAAATCTTACCTAAAATCAACATTGTCTTAAGAAAAATTAAATAGATTAACTATATTATCAATTGAAAAAAATGTTAGAAGAAATTGATTACAAAAATTTAATTAGTTACTTTGAGTCTAAAAAATTTAGAAAAATAAATTTTAAATAAAAATTTATTTATTTTATTAAATATGTTAAAGACCTCATATTAAAATTTGGTTTTAAGCCTCCTTGGTTGTCATGTCTCTCTATCTTTTTATTTATTTTTGTTCTTTCTGACTTTTTGATTGTGAAAGAGTGTCAGCCTTCAGACATAGTGTTAGGCCTCTTTGATCCAATGGTTCAAAGCTTTATCCTAAGTGGCTCTATTCTCAGTAAAATTTCATAACCTAGTAGTGAAAAATGGACACCTTTTGTTGGAGTTTGGTTTCTACGGCGGAAGCACAATGCTAGAGTTTTTAACTAAAAAATTCAGTCATCACTGGCGGGTGATGGTTTTGCAAAGGGATTAAGGAATTAGATCGTCCTCATGAGTTGATATATTCTTTTATGTTCGCATTTTGTTTTGTCTTTCGTTATTTATTATCTAAGCTTGTAGCTTGTTTTATTAGTCTAACTAACTTGTAAGCTTATTTAAAGGCTTGTTTAAAAGTTTTCATATTTTTATTTTTTAAATTAATATTTTACAATGTAAAATTAGTTAATTTAAGATAAAGTTTAATTTTATTTAATCTATTCCTATCTTTAATATCTGCCTTTACTTCATTGTCAATTTATCTTTATTCATTTAATGCCACCATTTTTTTCTTCCAATGGCTACCTAACCTCCCCATTTTTCTAGTACCGCCATAAATGTTTCATCTAACTCTCTCTCTCTCTTATGTTGGTAGCTATTAGTAAGTTTTACATTTTTTATTTAAATAATAATATCTTACTTTTTAATTTTTAGAAACAAAAGAAACTTGGTGCAGTTGAGTTAATTTGAAGATTCAATTTTTAAATATTTTTAGTTATATTTATAACATTCTTTTTTTTAGAATCTGAAGAGGTTAGAACCGTTAGATGAAGATGAAGATCAACGGTCAGGAAGAAGAAGACAATCAGGCGAAAATTTTTTTTCTAATAGTTTGACACGTGTTAGGAGGGGTTTTTTTTTATATAATATATATAGATAGATATATAGAAGTGCATCAATATTCTTTGTTAAAAAATTAATGTTTAAATGATGAAACATAATTATAAATATTTTATTAAAATAACAAAATAAGAATTTAAAAGATAGGAAAACAAAATGTACGCTGCATTAAACCAAAAAAATGAAAATGAAAACACAAAGAAATAATTGTTCATGGAGAGATAGTAGGGTTTTTTATATAAATATTGTAATTTTTTAATTTATTATTATGTACTATTTTAAAATTATACACTAAAATATGCTTAAAATTGTGAAGATAAAAAGTTATTCTGATTTAAGGCAACATCTTACGTGAACTAAATAATTTTTTTTTAAAACTAATTAAAAAGTTATTGTAGTTCACCACAGCATCGGAATAAGTTCTGAAAAAAATTTTAACAGCCTAGAGAAATCTTCTTAAGCTACGACAACTTTGTTATAATGTCAGAAAAAAAATTTAATTTTAACAATTCACCTTTTTTTTTTTTGAAAATTAGTAATTATTTATTTATTTATTTTTTACTTCCGATCAAAAGTCGTCCGAACTTGACGTAACTTCTGAACGTGTTTCAGTTAAGAAAAAAAACTAAGGAGCGTCGGAAAGTCATCTCGTACTAAAGCTACTTCCTATCTTTACAAAAAAAAATAATCATAAAATAAAACATAATCTAAAATTACTACAAAGTAACAAATAAATTAAAAAAGTATTTTAAATGTAGAAAAGCCGACATAGTACCGATGGCCTCAGCAGTCCACCGTCATCGCAAAAACTAAATAGGATTTTGATTAAAATAAATCTAAAATCCTCATATTCAAAGTATTTATTTTAATATTTTAATAAATAATTTATAGTTAAATGTCAAGAATATTCTAACCATTAATTGTTGGAACGGCGAGGATGGAGCCTTCTAAAATACGCCTCCCCCTTTAAAATAGTATTGGATACCGACATGGAACCATACTTTTTTGAGAGCGAGAGACCCACGCTAACTCCTGTTCGCTACAATCCAAAGCAGTGAAAGAAGAAACCAATTAAATTAAAAGGAGTGAATTTTTTTTTTTTTTGACTAATGAAAGGTGTTAAGTGTCTAAAATGAGAAAAATTATAAATTAAGAATATTTTTAAGAGTCGAAATTTATGAAAAATAAAAACAGACTTTTCAAATATCTTGAAGGACTATTTTAATAAAAAAATTTCTTCTTAATTAAAAAACCAAGACACAAGTCATTAATAATTTTATTATAGTAAAAAAACATTTTGATATCTTTTTTATTAAATAAATATTGATATTTTTATTGATGTAATATAATATTATTGATAAAAAATAACAATAAATACATATAATTTATTAGATAAATAAATAAATTAGTTATGATTAAAAAATATTATAAATAAATAAATTTAAATCTTTTATTATTAGTCAAGTAACTCAAAAGAGTCTCCTTAAAGAAAAAGATATAATTTGACTTAAATTATAAATAACAAATTTTATAACCAATTTAATTAATTTTTATATGATAAATTTTGTATCTTCAACAAGAAAGAATTCAAATTCTAAACAAATTTATTAAATTATCTATACTATATATAAAAGATTCATTTTCTAGTGTCCATTTTTTTACATATTTAAAATGTTATTATATTTATTTAAAAGTAGTATTAAAAGATAAAAATGTAAATTAATATTACTATACAATTTATATTTTTTTCTCATAATATACTTAACTTCTTATCTCTTTAATTTCTTTAATAAAATAAAATTTTTAAGTGAAATATTAATTTTTAAAACTTAAATATATATCACTCTTATAAAAAAAATATCATTTTATAAAATATTTATATAAATTAAAAAAAATAAAAAATATAAATTAAGATGCACGAAAATAGCTCACCAAACGTTAATAATACATAAAAAAAAATGGGTATATTCTTATATAAAAAGAAGAATAACCAATAAACCACCGATTTAGAAAGAGAAGAGTTCCTTTGATTTCTCTCAGCTGGGGATCCGAGTTTGAAACCCACTGACTCGGCTCGACTCGGTAACGCATGCGGCTCCGCCTCTGCTTGCCACGCATCATTGTTCCCTCTCTCACCAAATCGAATCTCCGTTTTCTATAACTTCACCAATCCCCGAGATATCCGATCCCTTGTTTTCACTCGCAGTCTCTCTTCTTTCTCTTTCTCTCTGGGTGGGTTGGTTTGGTTGGTTGAAAGCTTGAAAAGTTGCAATCCATCTTTTTCCCCATTTTTGGAGGTTTTTGGGTGCGGATTTTTCAGTTTGGAGGTGAACAAATTCTGGGTTTTGCTTTTCTGGGAAGGAAATTTAGTGGGTAGTGAAGTAAACGCTAAGATCTATTGCAGCTAGCTAGGTTCTTTTTTTTTTGTTATTTTTTCTTTTCATTTTATGTGAAGCATGCTTGCTTGGTTGCTCTCGGCTGCTTCAATTCAATATCATGCTTTGATTGTTGTTGGGATTCAGGGAAACATTGTTTGTGGATGTTCAGTTCCATGACGATCTCCTCCTCCTGAGTTTTGATCTCTTCCAAGAGGTTTTCTGTGTCGTGCATATAAGATTTTGGCAACATGGTCAGCGGGAATCTTTTTCATTGTAGAAAGAATTCATGGCCGCCTGAAGAGTATATTAGTAAAACCACTTTACAGCTGGTAAGCAGAGCTTCCTGCTTTTTTTTTTTGTGGTTGCTTATTTTTTATTTTTTTTGGTTCTGTTTGGTTGTTGAGAAAACGAGGATGAAAGTATTCTAACGTGAGAAAATATTGCAATTTGGTTTGTTGTAATTTAGTTCACTTGGAAATTCAATTATTACCTATTATCGACAGATAAAAAAAATAAATTTGATGGAACTATATTTGTCTGCCAAGTGCCAAATATTATATGTATACAAAATTTTATATTTACTCATTTTGTTTTTACTATTGTCTCAATCCATGAAACAGAGCCTTCACTTCTTTTTTTTTTTTTTTTGGTTTCAATTTCTTTTTGTGCATTTGGATAATGGATTGGACGATTCGTGTATTACAATAGTGGTTATCTTAAGTATTACAATACTTAATTTTGCAGCTTGCAGATTTTTATTTTTCTAACACGCTCAAATTTTATGTTTTTGGTGAATTGGCATCTTAGTCTTCTGCTGATGCCACAGCTTTTCTCTGAAAAAGTTGCATTTGCATGTGATGTGATGTGAATTTCTGAATGTTGAATTTTCTTAGTGGAATACATGACCTACCTGTTACCATTGAAAGATGAAAAAAACTTGTGAAATAAACAAATAGTTTAGCTTAGCCGACGGCTGATGCTACATGTGTTCATGGTAGTTAATTACACTTAAAGCAATCTGTGTCCCTTGCTTCCTTTCCGCAGCTTGATTTTGATAGTGCTACTCCACCTGAACAAGCTTGGAGAAGGAGATTAAACAGCCATGCCAACATTCTTAAAGAATTTAGTGTGACTTTTATGGAAGCTATAAAGCTGGCAAGTGGTTTTTCTCTATCTCTCGCTCTAACATGGATTGCCTGGTTTAATTGATGCATCCTTTGCATACATATTTATGTAGTTAGCGCATATTTAGATTAACTTATTTTGTTTTTAGAAAAGTTATTTTCAAAATGCTCAAGAGAGAGCTTGCGGCTGAAAGCTTTTTCTGAGTGTAAAATAAGCTAATTCAAACAGGCACTTAGGTTTTTTCTTTATCATTCTTTTTTTTTTATTTATAAATTCATGTCTCTATATCTTCCAACAGTCATTTGAACTTCAAAATTCCAGGTTCGATTAGGTATACGCATGTGGTCATATGTTAGGGAAGAGGCTTCTCATGGAAGGGTAAATTTTCAATTTTCCTTCATTCGGTGTTTATTCATCTCTCTCTCTCTCTCTCTCTCTCTCTCTAGATCAGAATAGTAAACCTACTTTAGATTAGAATATAGAAACTTAAGATGCCAAACTTGAGTTTGTTGGCCTGATTTCTGCAGAAAGCACCTATAGATCCTTTCACTCGAGAAAGTTGCAAGCCATCTGCATCACAAGGAGTTCCACTTGGAGGGATGGGGTATGATGTGCTCCACTTGAAAGCAACTCATTAGCCACTTGAGTGGTTAATTCTGTATTAACTACTTTATAACAGGACTAACCATTCAAATGGTTAATGGGTCATTCTTCGTAAATAAGTTCATCCACTGACCTTTAATAGTAATTCTCCCAAACAAAATACCATTTTGCTTCTTTTATCAATTTGGACATGTCTATATACCTACACAGAAGTGGCAGCATATCAAGGGGATTTAGAGGTGAGTTCCGACAATGGCAAATTATTCCTGGCTTATGCGAAGCTTCACCTGTCATGGCCAACCAGTTCTCTGTAAGCTCTGTTCTTCCACTTACTATTGACCTGCTATATTCTTCTGTAATTGTATGCCTTTAAATGTGCCTTCTATTCTATTAGGATTGATATCTGTAAATGTGCTGACTTATTTCTCTGTCTGTCCTATAATAATTTCACTGGTGTGTCTAGAAAACAACTTCAGCAGTGAATTATATCAAATTATAATGTTAATTTTGAACATATACGTGCATGGTATATTATTCATAGACATTTTACTTCTGTACAAATGGTTAATGGTTCTTGTGTGGTTGGATACCAAAAAAGGTCTTGCTCTAGCTCTAGCACTTTATTAGTTAAAAGTATCTTAGTGCCTCAGTAGATAGGAATTAACCTTTTCCTATAAGCTACCTGAAGAAGTTGTGTGTTCGAATATTAGGATTGTTATTTTTCTAGTAGTCTTGTTATGTTAGTAGTCTTATTGGATTGAGCTTGTACTAGCAGTACTAGACTGATACTTGATCTGAATATTAGTATAAATAGGTGATAGTCTTTTGTATTATACCATACCATATCAATCCAATCTCGTTAGTCAGAGTATCTCTATTGTCTTTTCCTCTTTTTCTATCTAAATCCTGCAATTTCAACATGGTATAAGAGCAGTACCATCCTCCTTGACCTAAGCCCATCACTGTTTTGCTGTTGACTTCTAAAAAGTTTTGAAATTTTCTCACATGGTGTCTCCATCCCGTGATTCTTTCCTTGTTGGCTCCGCACTGACTCAGGCCACTAGAAACCTAGTTTCTTTTCCACATACCTGCTGCTGTTCTCTATGTTTCTCTCCACCCATGGATGCCACTCACCTTTCTAGCCAAAATTAATGGCTGTGTTCAATTTTCCGATGTGTATATCCTCTTTGCTGCAGCTGCCATCTCTGGTTCTCAACCTTCTTGGTCTCCGATCGACGAACTGACCCCATCATTGGAATCAAAGGGTGCCGATTTGTCAGGACCTGAAGTGTTGCTGGAGTTATCCCATGCTCCTCCATGTGCTGCATTACTCCGGCAGGCAATCCTTCTTGCACCAGCGCATTAGTCACCCACCTTTACAGTCAATCAGCCCATATCGGCTTGTCTCTCATATTCCGCCAGTCCCTGGCTCAGATCTGCCACAATTCCAGCGTTATTCCTTCCCAGCATGTGAGAACTCCTCTACTACAATTTGTAGCAGCTTCTTTTTGTTTCTCTCCGATGAGGCTCTGAATTTGAGTTGGGCTTGGACTTAGTTGTTTGATCTGTTTCTTTCCTTGTATTGAGTTCTCAAAGAAGGCGATGGAAGAGAATCTTGTTTGCCAGTGGAGTATGATTGGATCTCTTTTGGCAATTTCTTCCATGGTGGGCTTTCAATGTCACCGTAATAATCGTGAACAAGTGGATATTCCAGAAATTGGATTTCAACTTTCCCCTATTAGTATCTTATCTCCACTTCATCTACTCAGCCATTCAAGGATACACTGTAATTAAGGTACTGAAGCTTAAATCACTGATAATTGTTGACCCTGATGATCCTTGGAGAATAGGGGTGTTAATGACCCAACCCAGCTCGATGATCTAGCCCGGGTCAGAGCTATTTGGGCCAGGTAAGACCTGGTTTCAATGAAAAGTTAGGCCCGACTCGGGTTAAAAAAAGTGGACTTGGTGCATTTTTGGGCCAGGACCTGGCCACCCTTAAGGTTGGCCCAACCTGGCCCAAGATTACATAATATTTTCTTTTTTAAATATCATTTCATATTTATTCTTGAGATTAATACAAACATTACCATATTATCACTTAAACATTAAAAATATTGCTTTATAAGTTTTTTTATTTGTAAATACTAAAGTTTTATGACGTAGTTGACTAGTTATAAAGGTAAAAATCTATAATATGTTCAAATTCTGGGCCAACCCGGTCCTAGTCGGGTCATGTACGACCCGAACATGATGGGATCTAGGGTTGAGTTCGAGCAAATAAAATTGGCCCGATCAAAATATCGGGTCTGGATAGGGCCAGGTCCAACCCGACCCATGACCTGACCAAAATTGGTCCTAGTTGGTCACTATGAACCATCTCGTTTGGTTGTGCATCACTCCTCTCCGTACGTGTTTAGTTCCCTATGTTCTAGTCACAAGTCGTTTTTGAGCTGATTAGAGCCATTTTCGAGCTGGATTCAATTTCCAAGCATTATGTGTCTCCTAAATTCAAATTTGAGGTTATTCTTACTGTTTGTACCTTCCAAATGCTGTTTGGAGAAGTTTAGGCCTTGTTGTGTGTAATTGTTTGTTGGGAAATTTTTGCTGTGCTTCTTTCCAGCGGTGTCTCCTTGTCCTTGGCCATGTAATAGCCCAACCAGCTCTTCTAATGCGTCATTCCAGCCATCTTGCTAAGTTATCTTTGCAGTAGTGCTTATCTTGCGTATTGCCTTTCTAAGGATATGTTTGGATGGATTGGATGGAGTGGAGTATTTAGTAACAGAGTATAGTGGTAAAAGGAACTCAACCGATTGTTTGGGAGATTTTTTATGTAACAGAGTGGAATGGTTAAAGGGGGGAACCCAAACCACTCTTTACTACTCAAAATTCCAAATTTTCATGCCCTCCAATTTGGGGGGTTTGGAATGGAACACTTCCCTCTTTTTTAATTTTAGGTGGTCATTACAATTTTAACCCTCAACACTCTAACCGTTATCCATACCCTTAGTACTCTAAAAAAGTAGTATAGAAAGTTAAATTTGTAATCCACTTCTCTATTAATTACTACTGTGACTTCTAAACAATGGAGAGGGGCTCCCTTCCATTCTCTCATTGAAACTTCTAAATAATAAAATGGTATTCTTTTACCTTTCCACTCCACCCCATTCCAAACCTTATCAACCACTCCTCTTCACCCCCTTCAAAACTCTCAAATATAGCTCGAGTCTCTCTAGCATCCTTGAGTTGTCTTTCTTGCTATAGTTTATGGAGCCCACATTATACTTTTAGGATTATTTTCTTTAAGTGCATTTATTTGTAACATGTTGAAAGTTTTGGCTTGAGGGGTAGTGTTAGATTGTTATTATGTTGGTAGTCAAGTTATGTTAGTAGTCTTAGTGGGTTGTGCTTGTACTAGTAGTACTACACTAGTACTTGACCTAATTATTAGTATAAATAGTTGATAGTGCTTTGTATTATAACATACCATATTAATCCAATCACATATTATTCAAAGTATTTCTATTCTCTTTTCCTCCTTTTCTACCTAAACCCTATAATGTCAACATTGTGGGAAAAGTTTGAAGTAACATTAAAATCTTCTCAATCATATTCTTTTATACTTGGGATGAGGCTTGGTTGTTGTTGTTGTTGTCATTGGGATGTGATATAAATTAGTAGAGTCAACAAATGTTGAGCCAATACTGTAAATTGCTTAGTTTTCTTTTGAATGTTAATGTAATGTCCAAAAACCTTGCAACTATAATAATTGGAAATTTTTTGAAGTTACAATGACAAGCATCACAAACTTAATCAAGAAAAAAAATAAAGATTTTTCACCATGATTTGGAATAAATCTGAAAAGTTGACAGCTCTGAGGTTAATCAAAAGTAACTTTAGTGGATTTGGAGTTATGTATCTGAGCATCTTAGCTCTATTGGAGTTGTTGGTTTTCTTGATGAGAGCCTTGATCTTTTTTCCAGAAAAGATTGAAAGGAAAGTATGGAAATTTGTTTCTTGTTTCACTGGTTGTTACTTTGTGCATATTTTACTTCATAAATAGTGGTTGTGCATTCAATCAAGATAAATTTCTCTGACGTCCTTCTGTTTTTAAGCTGTGGCTTATATTTAGATTATCTGATTTATTTACTTCTAATTGCAGATTTTTATAAGTAGAGATGGAGGAAACAGAAGTTTTGCATCAGTTCTGGCTCCTGGCCAGCATGAAGGTTTAGGGTAAGGAAGAATCTGTGGAAGTTTGGGAAACAATCTTTCCTAAATATAACATTCTTATCTTATTTTATGTAAGTTTTTTAATAGAGGAGCATAACCCAACATTATACATAGCTTTGACTAATAGCACTGTTAACCGCTGTATATTTAACTCCCATGTGGAAGTTGTAACTTAAAAAGAAAAGTGACCAAGTGGCTAAGTTAACAAAATGTTACTCTTTCTGTCTAGCAATGAGTGTATTTTGAATTTTAAATTTTGAATTTGGATTCTGCTTGTCAAGATTATTTGGTATTGTTGGTTTCTTTTCATATATCTTGATATAAGTATACATAGACTCAATTTTTCATGTCAATTTATTTTCAGATCTCGCAAGAAAGCTGATGATCAGGGTATATCATCATGGGGATGGAATCTAAATGGTCAGCACTCGACTTACCATGCTCTATTTCCAAGAGCTTGGACAATATATGATGGTATCTTCATTTTTTTTTGTTCTTCCTTTACTAAGTATGTCTGATCCTTGTGAATTCTTGTTTAAATATTTGTTTTCTTATTCTTAGGTGAGCCAGATCCAGAACTAAAAGTGTCTTGCCGGCAGATATCCCCATTCATACCACATAATTATAGAGAAAGCAGTCTACCTGCTGCTGTTTTTGTTTATACGGTGTGTAATTTTCTTCAAGTATTGTCATTTATCTGTCAAGAAATGGAATGACTGACTTCCTTAGATTTGTGGTTTGATCACTTTTTTGATAATATATTTTATTATACAAACTACATACTAGTGACTGCAGTTTGGCTTTAATTGGATGTTTCTCTTAGTTTATTTCAAAGTAGCCTAGCACCAACTATTTTGTTCTTTCATATGAAATAGCAATTCACCTTTATATGTTTGGTCCTGTCATGAAAATTTGGGTTGGATTTAATGTATACAGTTGATTGTCACAAATCAGCTGCATTTGTTTGACTTTGCCAAATTTGACTCTTGGAGCAATTGTTTCAGCCATAAGAGTTCATAGATTACCAATGCCATGGCTTGATATTTTGCTTATACACTCGACTTGACAACAACATCTTGCTTCTTGCTTTTATAAGATACTAGGTGTAGAGAGAGAAAGGATCAAAGAGGAAACTATTTCTACATTTCTACTCAAGCCATGCTCAAATGAATCAAGTTTGTTACAAATATGGCTAATAAAGTAGATTGGAGGCAACATGCAGGGCTGCTTGATTGTCATATATGATTTGCATATGCTTTATTTCTCCAAATCTTAACTCATTAAGCAATTATTCTAGCCAGATAAGTTCAGAGGTTGCCAATGCCACCGCTCAATATTATGCTTTTGCACTTAACTTGGCAACAATTTCTTGTTTCTTGCTTTCTAGGTTACTTAGTTGCCTTCAATGAGAACACACTATCTTAAAGTGGAATGCCTATGGCCTATCTGAAGAAGGAGAACCGATCCAATTTACATCTGTAAAGCCAATGATTTTAGTATGACCTTTGTCTTCATAGAGAAATCCCTAGCCTATTACTCCTTTGATATACTTAAGGATGAGTTGCATCATCTTGATGACTAACACATGGAGCTTGTAGAAATTGACTAAGCACACCTAGGGCAATAGATATGCTTGGTTGAGTGACGGTGAGATAATAAAGTTTCCCAACAAGTCTATGGTATCGCCCAGCCCTGTCTAGTAGAAGTTTGACATTTGGATCCATTGGTGTGTCTACAGGTTGACAGTTTGACATACTTGTTTCTTCTAGAATATCAAGTGCCAACTTTCTTGGAGAAATTGCTACACTAGTTGAAGACTAAGCCATCTCAGTGCTTAGAAATTATTTAAGGCGTCCCAAATCCTTGGATTGAAATGATGAAATAGGTGTTGTTTTAGTTGGCAAATATCGTCTTTATCATTGTATGTGATGATAATATTGTCTACATATACTACCAGATAGATGTCCATTGCCATGAAGAATGGCGATAGAAAATCGAGTGATTTGTCTCAATGCAAATCATGCCAAATTGTTGAATCATTGTGCCAAATGTCCCGAGCCATACCCACAGGCAGGGATTGTTTCAAGACATAAAGAGAGAGATGCAGGAGATAGATTAGTTTAGACTCCCCCAACAAAACTAGGTGTTTGCTCCATATAGACTTCGTTAGCAAGCTGTCCATGAAGAAAGGAATTTTTAATATCAAGCTAGAAGAGAGGCCAATGGCGCATGGCTACCATAGAGAGAAGGCGAACAAAAGCAATTTTGGCAATGGGTAAGAGGTATCACCATAGTCAAAGCCATAGATTTGAGTATGTCCCTTGGCCACCAAGTGATCTTTCAAGCTACCAATATGTCATTAGGGCCAACTTTTATAGCATATAAATCCACTGACCGCCAATGGTGGACTTGCATAGAGGCAAGGCATAGGAACAAACTCCCAAGTGCCACCAGAATGCAAAGCTTCCATTTTGTCTACCATAGCCTGTTACTGCCCAAGATGGGATAGTGCCGCACCTATTGTCTTAGGAGTAAAAATAGAGGACAAGGAGGTGACAAAAGCAAATAATGGGAAAGTTAGGCATTGTTAAACTCAAAAGGTATAAATGGGAGGAGGATTACTAGTGGAATGAATACCTTTGCCAATGGCAACTACAGGACTATTAATAAGAGGTAGGACCTGGAGAGGTAAAGGCATTGGAGCAGGCCTAGAGTCCCATAGGAATGTTGGCTAGAGGTTCACTTTGGGGTGAATGGCAATATATCCAGAGAGGATGAGGAGGAGTATCATTGGTAGGAGGACCAAGAAAAGGAACCAGAAGGACTGCAGACACTGAAGAATGCTTTGTCGGAGAAGTGGAGAAGAAGGGTGACTCCTCAAAGGTGACATTAGCTGAGGTAATGTAGTGATTGGTGTCAGTAGAAAAGCATTGGTATCTTTTCTAGAGACGAGTAAACAAGAAATACACATTTGAGAGACTTGGCATGAAGTTTCTTCTATCCTAGGGTTAGATTATGAATGTGGTAGAGATTACAAAGGTGAGTAGGAAACAAAATAGACATATGGATCTAATTTAGTAAAATAGAGGAAGGCTTGGCATTAATCAAATGACATGCAGTAAGAACTGCATCCCTCTAAAAATGTAAAGGAACATTACTGTGAATAAGTACGTGCAGTTATGATTAGATGATGGTCCTTATGCTTAGTGACACCATTTTGCTAAGGGGTGTTAGAATGTGAAAATTTGTGAATGATACTTTGTCAAGGCATGAAAGAAGTAAATTGAGTAGAGAAATATTCTTTGGCATGATCACTGCTGTAAAATGTGAGTTGAAGTGCTAAATTGATTATGAATGTCTGCACAAAAAGATTGAAAGACCTAAAAAAATCTTAGAACAATGTTTCATGAAAAATAAGCAATTGCATCATTAAAAATTATCAATAAATGTCCCAAAATATTGTAAAATTAAATTAGACGCAACCTGACTAAGGTCCCAGACATCTGTATGCATTAAATCTAACTGATCAGATTTGTGAACAAGGAGTGGCTGGATAGGGGAACTAAGTCCTGCGTATGATTGGAAAGGCAAGGCAAGGTGATATGGGCTGGTTTATGAGGGAGGTGGCAAGATATGCGTTGTGTGAGTTTGTGCGTAGATGGTATGTAGGCGGAAGGAGCTGGCGCTTAGGGTTGATGGAGTTGAAATTTCAGGGCAAGGCAAATCGGCATCTTTTGATTCCAATGGTGGGGTCAACTTGTTGATTGGACACCTGGAAGGTCACGTACCATACCACCACCAGCAGCAGGCAGGGTGGGAGGGAAAAACAACAATGGAAAAACAAAAGGGAAGATCACTGTTGGAAAATCAACATGGGGGACGGGGGGAAGGACAGCACCAGAAAAGTGAAAAAGACTAGGGCTATCTTCCCCCCATAACTGATACCATGAGAAAAAATGATGGTAGACAGAAACTCTTATTTTGTGTATGTCAGTGACTAACACTATGCAAAGCATTCTTAGTTATAATAGGGAAAGAGTAGTATAAGTGTGCTACATTGTATTATACGCTATATACAGAGTAATAATAATAATCATTGCTAATTGCTATTGCTAATATCCCAATATACAAAAAAAAAATTGAGAGGTTTCTTCTACTTTTTGTGTTCCTGTTTTTATCATTTGGGGTTGGTGATGGATGTTCTAGGGGTTGACAGGGGGCAAGGAGTGGGGGGAAGATCTTGTTTTGTTTCTTTCCTGATTTCTTTTTCTTGGAACGTAATTTTCCAAGACCAAGGATCACTTGACTTTTTGCATTTTCAATGAATCTTTCTTACTGTACATTTTGTTTTCAAGGCAAGTGAAGGGACTTGGTAGATTTAATCTTCTGCGTTGCAGATTTCTTTCATATTATCTGTTACATCAGTCTTTAGTTTCACTGTGTTTTGATATGAAGTAACATCTATTTTTTCAGGCTTACTAAAGAGTCTTACTTGTTTCTTTTGTAGTTGGTAAACACTGGTAAGGAAAGAGCTAAAGTCAGTCTTCTATTTACTTGGGCGGTAAGATATTATTTTGTTCTTTAGTATTGTTACTTTCACTTGTCACAAAAAGATATTGAGGAGTGGGGAAGAAATAAGAAAAGAATCCCATTCCCATTTATTTGTAAATTAAAGTATACACAGACTGGGCCATGGATAAATAGTCATCAATATTTGTTTACTGCAGAATTCCATTGGTGGAATCTCACATTTGTCTGGAGGTCATGTGAATGTACCATTCATGTAAGTGTTTTTACTATCTGATGATTGAGTGCTTATCTATAGTGATGCTTTAAACAACATTTTAACTCAGTTTTTCCTTTTCATTCATAGAGCTGAAGATGGAGTCTCCGGTGTACTTCTACATCACAAGCAAGTCATCAAACCTTATAGCTATATATGACGGTTGGTTTGCAGATTTCTCTTTTGTAGTTCATACTGAAAAATGATTAATAGGTCAATGATCTTAGGATTAGGAAGGAGGGGAAAAAGTTTTTAAAGAGGCAAACTTCATGAGGTATCAGTTGGGATCACAATTTTATGTCGTGATGACATGTGATATGGTATGAGGTCTTAGGGGGTGTTGGCAATTTTTGTTTTGGCCATGTTTGGCTATTTTTAAATCCAGTTTAAAATAGTACAAGATGGAACCAATTATATAAGCCTATAGAAAAATGAACCTGTTCAAAATTAAACTTAGTTTGGTTCAAAAATAATTTAAAACTTGTTTTAATATCGATGTTGTTTGGTTTAAAATTATATCAAATTTACTTGTATCTTACAAAATAAAAGTAATATAATTAAATAAAAAATATAAAATAACTTTAATTTTATTAGATTAAGAGAATAAATTTCTGATAGCTTATTTTAATAGAATAAATTCTGAGAGAGAGAAAGGGATAGAGAGAGGGAAAGAGAGAGTCAAGAAGAAATTGGACTAGGAAAAAATCAACTTTGAGTTGACTTATTAAAAACTAGTTTTACCTCAAATTCTGTTCAGATAAGAAGCAATGTTTCAAAATTAAAGTGATAACCAAACACCTTATGTTTAAAAACCAGCCCCACTTACTTAGATATCTGGATTTCAAAAGTTGCCAATTTGATCTTGGAAAGAAAATAAGAAATAAGAACTTGCAGAACTTCCTTTTTTTGGATTATTCACAGCTGGTCATTGTTTGACTGGAATCTGGACTGTATTAAGCAGTGGTTTGATCAAAATATATAATACTGTTGAGCATAGCAGTCATAAGTTAGGTTTCTGCTTGGCTTGTTGACAGTGAAATGTTATCAAAAGCTGTTTTGGTATTCATCAAAGTAGAGATGAATTTACTGGCTTTGGGGTGGGGATAAATATACTCTAGGAGGTCTTTTTGTGATATGACTCTATATTAAATATATGTAATTTTGTCCAAAAGTAAATAATGAGATGTAAAATAAATGTCATTGATCCCAAATCCATCAGAAATTTCTCTCCTAGGTTGCTATATTTGATTTTGTAATTGAAGATGCATAAATAAATCTCCAACTTATAAAGTGGTTAAAAGAAGTAATGTGATAAGAGATTTAACTAAAGCAAAATATAGGTTTTTGTATACTACTTCAGTTAATGTTTTACAGTTTCTCTATATGGTATTTTATCTTTTCACAAGTAACAAATAATGTTCTGTGTGGTTTGCACGTCTTGAGAACTAAATTGAATGCTATAATTGTATTGTATTTTTACATTCTTCAGTGAGCAATAAGAATGCATCAATTTCAGCTGTTAATAATTATCTTCTAATAGATGTTAGAAAAGTTGTAACTTGATTGTTTAGAATTGAAAATTAAAAAGTACACCCGCAAAATTCCTGCTTCATGCTGCCATGGTTGACTTGTTAATTTAATAGATAAGCATAGTCCATCTAACAGTTTCATGGCATATCATGTAAACCCAATCTATGGGAATTCTTTTTTTGTTTTGATAAAGGAAGAAATTCATTAAGACAAAGAGAAGAAAATTATAAAAAAATTGGAGGATAAGGGATCCTCCATAACAAAAAATAACAAAACAAGAAAAACTAGAACAAACCAAAAGAGGAAGTATCAATGGAGCAAAGCTAATCCCGTTGCATATCTATTGAGGAAACCCCTTAAAAAGACTGTGTGCTTTACATCAAATAGAAGCCAATTGCCTAATTATATCCCAAATCAGCTGTTGGGCCAAAGAAACCTCCTTAAAAATACAAGTGTTACACTCCAACCAAATGCACCAAGTGGTAGGGTAGATTGCACTTTGCCATAAAAATTTAGCCTCGTTTTTGTTTTTGGTTACAAAGGAGGTCTACGACATGCTGTGTGGAGGGGGAGGGTAAGCTAAAGTTGAGACAAAGCGGCCTCAGTGGGGGACTTAAGGTACTAAACTAGTCTCCAAAAATAGGACTTGGAGCACACCCAACATTCACCAAAAAGGCCGAAGAATATATTCCATAAAGTGACAACAGCTGAACAATGTAAGAACAGATGATGAACTGATTCTGAAGAAGTACCACTTATAGCACATGTATTAGGCGAACGAGCATTATGTAGCTTGCAAACTTGCAACATGTCATTAGTATAATCTTATTACGCACCGCAGTCCAAATAAAAGACTTGAATCAAGATGGAAAGGAGCTCTATTCAACGAATTAGTTAGAAATTGGAAAAAAGGATTTGTACAAAAACATCTTAGAAGGGTCAAGAGACCAAATCCTTTTGTCAGAATTAGAAGACAAAATTAGTGAGACCCAAACGAGACTCCAATTCAGAAAATTCCCTATCATCTAAGTTACGAAAAAAGTGAAAATTCCTATGAAGCAAAGAGCCAAAGGTATCTTATTCTGGTGAAATAAACTTCCATGGACTAAAATGAGAAGATCATATTGCCATATTGACATCCCACCCATTTTGAGCTAAGCCATACTTGGGATGACATTAGGAAAACACCATATCCATTTACCTTGAAAAGCAATGTCCTTAGACACCAAATTACCAAACTATAATGCACCTCCCAACTCACCAGATGATTGCATCTCATCTCTGCTACACCTGACCAAAGAAAATCTCTCATAATATTCTCTATTGATTGGGCTACTCCCTTAGGGATACAGATCAAATCTATGTGCATTTTGGTATCCTTATGGTGTATAGTTGATGTGTTTTATAAGGTTGTTTTGTTGATGGACATGGAAAGAGACTAGGCTGGATTGATGTTTTCATTTTATTTTTGTGTCTGTTCAACTTTTCCTTCTTTATGTAATTAGAGGATGTCTTATTGTTCACATATTCTTTTTCTTTATACTCAGCTACCACTTGACACAATTATGTTTGCTTCAAACCTGACTCCTTGCACTTGGGTGGTATATTTGTCCTTGAGTTTCATGAATGCTAAGCAAGTTTTGTTGCTCAGATTTAATTGTTTATGCGCCTCCACCATGTGAATAAGTCTTGTATTGTTGCTCAAATTCCCTATGTTTCTTAAATTATTACTTTTAATTTACACATACATTCATTATTAATCTTTTGTGTTAGTAAGTCACATTAGTGATAGAAATTAGAAGGGGTTAAAGAAGTTAGAATGACAAGCTTTTTTTTTTTTTTAAATAGAAGAAGAAATTCATTAAGACGAAGAGAAGAAAATTACAAGGAATTTGGAGTATAAAGGATCCTCCATAATGGAAAAAGGGAAAAATAAAACAACAAAAAAAGGAGAATACTTCAATGGAGCAAAGTTGACCTCTGCCTATCTGTAAGGAAACTCTTCAAGAAGACCATGTGCTTTACACCAAATAGAAGCCAATTGCCTAATCTTTTCCCAAATCAGTTGTTGAGCCAATGAAATATCCTTAAAAATTCGAGTATAACCAAAAATGGCCCAAATGGTAGCATAGATTGCATGTTGCCATAAAAATTTAGCTTCTTTTCAGAACCATGGTTAGAGGTGCTGGGGCCACATAAACATTTGTCCCTTGACATTTGTGTGATAATGTGATTTGCTTTCAGAGTTCTGATTCAAGCATTCACTTGCTCATACAATAGGCATTGGCTTTGCAATTTTGGAACAAACTATTTGCTATTTATGGGGCTCTCTACACAATATCAAGGTTCTCGGAACACTGATAAAAAAGCTCTATTGTGCACATTTTACTGTTGCCTTGTGTCTTTGGATGGAATGTAATGCCAGGTTGTTTAAACAACATTTTCAGCCATCATATCTCCTTTGGAACAGTTTCATCTTTCGGCCTCTTTATGGATCATTGTTTTGTGTTTTTTTTTTTTTTTTTGGGGCGGGGGGTGTGGGTTATCTGTTTTACAAAGGGGGTTTTAGGCTGCTCTTTTGAACTGGTGTTTTCCTTTACTTGTTTTCTTCTTGTCTGTCCTTTGATTTTTCGGAGGATACTTTTCCTTCCCCTTTGAACTCTCTTTCTAATAGAATCTACTTTTTTAATAAAAAACAAAAGGATATAGGTGAGCATCTCCCTTGCAAAAACAGACATTTGAGCTTAATTGTTTATTATTCCTGATATAAAACTTCTGAACAAGTTTATTTTTTTGATAGAAAAAAAAAAAATCCTCATTAAAAGAAATGAGAAAGTGCAACTAGTGGAACTGTGCTGGGGCGGGGGGTTGATAAGATATACCGTAAAACAGATGAAGAAGAAAACACTGTTCTGATAAAGATTGTTTTCACTCTGGGTTATTTTTTTGGCTTGGGATTTGTTCAAGGAACCTGGAAAAATAAATTAAGGAATTTCAATTTTTTTAGTCCTATTAAGTTTTGTTTTTCTCTAAGTAATAATATTTTTTATGCTGATTGTACTTAGCTTTTACCCTGAAAGTTTCCACTATCTGGGGCTTGACATATTTTTATGCATTGTTGATATGCATTACACATACATATATGTATTTGTAATTGGGGTCTCCAGTCTCCAAAATTGCAATATTACTGATGATTTTGGTGGAAATACTCTTAAGGTTATTCCAATATTGCAGGACAGGAAGAGATAACCCTCCTGTTACTTTTGCAATAGCTGCATGTGAAACACAGAATGTTAGTGTTTCTGTTTTGCCAAGTTTTGGGCTGTCCGAAGGAAGTAGCACGACAGCAAAAGGCATGTGGTCTAAAATGGTGCAGGTACTGATTACTTGTGTTTTTGGGATTTCTAAATGATATTTATAGTCTGGTTTCTCCATTACTTTTTTCTTCCAAATATTTTTGGTATGGAAAGCATACAGGGTTGGTTCTAATTGAAGTGCTTTTATGTTAAGGATGGACAATTTGACCGGGAGAATTTCTCTTCTGGACCTAACATGCCCTCATCACCTGGAGAGACACTATGTGCTGCTGTTTCAGCTTCCGCATGGGTGGAACCCCATGGAAAATGCACTGTTGCATTTGGTCTTGCATGGTCATCTCCAAAAGTGAAGTTTGTGAAAGGAAGCACTTACAACAGGTAATCTATGTTATGTGAGAATATTTTAGTTAGTTAATATTTGTCCTAGAACAACTCTTCTAGATCTAAAGTAAAGAATTGTGCATGCATATATTATCTGCATATATATGTGAGGAGTCATATTTTACTATTCAAGATATGGTTTCTGTTGAAATTATAGGGTTTAGTTACAGAAAAAGAAGAAAGTAAAATGAAGATTAATCAATAGTATGTGATAGATGTGGTTGATATGATACAAAAGATAAAGCACTAATTCCTATTTATATTCTAATAATCCTAATCAAATAAAGAAATACAATCTTAATCAAATAAGTAAATGCAAGAAACATAATGAAATTAAGAGTCTTCAATTAGAGGACTAATTGACTCAATAATATATTCTAAAATCTTCTAAAATATTCTAAAGATATTGTAAATATCCTAAAGATGTTCTAGATATATTCTAACACTCTCCCTCAGGTTAAAGCTTATTAAGCTTTAAGCTTGTTACAAATAAATATTTTAAATAAATAATATATATATAAAGTGAGTTCCATGGCTGAAAGACACTCATGATGCTGGAGACACCAAAGAGACGAACATTACTGGAAAGATAACGTAGTAATAAGTCAATAAGACAATTGGAATGGTCATCAGCCTGAAGAGTTAGGGTTCTGCTTGACTAGATGGTAGACCCAAAAGACTTGAGGATTCTAGGGTTCTACTTGACCAGACAGTAGACCCAAACGACTTAAGAGATTTTAAAAATCTGCTTGACCAGATGGCAGATCTAGACGACTTGAGTAGAAATGCCACTAGTATGAGAAGTCACCATCAGAATGATCGTCGATGGGCAGAGAACAACATCACGAACACTAGTATTGAAAAGTCACCACTGATGTGACTCATCAGTGGAAAAGAAATCCATCGATGGAAAGAGAATAACATAACAAACAACATTATTATTGCAGAGATGTCACCACTGATATGACTTATTAGTGGGAAAAAAGTCACCATCGGAATGATCGTCGATAGGAAGAGAACAACATCATGAATGCTAGTATTGAAAAGAAGTCACCACTATCATTTTCACTCTCCCTCAATACTATGCTAGCATTGGAAAAGAGCCAAATAGTAAAAAAGTAGATAAAATAGATGAAAGAATGGGTTGAGAAAACAATAAAGGAGAATTTATAAAGCAGTTCTATAGAACTCGACACAGAGGAAAGCATGGAAACTCTCAAGGTGGATGGTACTGCTCTAATACCATGTTGAAAATATAAGGTTTAGTTAGAGAAAAGGAAGAAAGTAGAATGAAGATTAATCAATAGTCTAATCCCTATTTATAGATTGATATGATACAAAATAGATTTATATGATACAAAAGGCAAAGCACTAATCCCTATTTATATTCTAATAATCCTAATTAAATAAGGAAATACAATCCTAATCAAATAAGTAAATACAAGAAATATAATGAAATTAAGAGTCTTCAATTAGAGGACTAATTGACTCAATAATATATTCTAAGATCTTCTAAAATATTCTAAAGATATTGTGAATATCCTAAAGATATTCTAGATATATTCTAACAGTTTCTATTCAAGAGAAAGGGCGAGTGTTGCATTTTGGTGTCACTCTTACCTTTATTGTAACAGCTGAACTTTTAATACCCTTCGACGTTTTCAGAAGAGTTCTGCTTTCATATATGGAAGTTTTGTAGGAAATAGTAAGACAGTAATATTTCCTTTTTGTTATCAGGTTGGACATGCAGCAACAATTTCAACTTACGTTTCTTTTGTAAGATTTTGTTTGAGAAGTTCAATATTGTTACTGCAGGAGATACACGAAATTTTATGGTACTTCTGAGAGAGCTGCAGTGGACTTGGCCCATGATGCATTAACAAGTATATTCTCTGATTTGATTGAACTTGATATTCTTCTGGCCTGTGGTTTACTTGCATTACTGCCATATGTGCATTCATATCCATATTACCTGATTGAATTAGTATGTTATCACTTTTTTGAAAAATAAAGATAAGAATGTTTCTGAAGTGATTTGAGATTTTGATCCACGACATTTAAAGACCTTATTATGTTTTGAATTCTAAACAGATTACAAACGCTGGGAAGAAGAGATTGAGAAATGGCAGAGTCCTGTTCTTAAGGATGAGACACTACCAGAATGGTAATTCTCAGTTTAACTATTAACTATTAAAATATTTTAAGCATCACCGTTCTGCAAATAGCAGAATGATTTTTGTGTTATGGGTCATTGCCAGGTGATTTATTATTCTAGATTCAAATGGTCAAGGCTTTTAAGGTCTAGGTGAATAGTACATGTCATAAAGTAAAACTTGTTTTTTTAGCTGATGTCTAGCTCATTTGCCTGCATAAGTATTGCATTTGTAAACTGGATATAAAACTTAAGTTTATATATTATAAATGGTGTCTATTACTCTTAAAGCAAGGAAGTTTCCATATATATTTCATTATATCGGTCTCCATCCTTGTTTAAAGGTTAGGTTTGTAAGACCAATAAGTCAGAAGAAACTTCACGTTGGTCCTTATGGTTAATAGTCACAAAACACCAGTTCCAACCAGGCACCAGCTGCCCTTTGTATAATTTAGCAAAATATGCTGTGATTTTTTATGTTATGAATTGAGCATGTATGCTATTGTCTATTTTATCCAGTATGTAGTGGAAGATAGATAACACATTTACATTTTCTTTTTACAGGTACAAGTTTACATTGTTTAATGAACTCTACTTTCTCATTGCTGGAGGAACAATTTGGATTGGTATGTATGAATATAGTCATGTTGTATTGTAGCTTGGAGTAATCTTCAATGCAAGTCTGGTTCTTCAATTCGGGGTATCTATTGTCAGTTTAGTTTTTAAGAAATCATAGAGACTGCTTTGATCTTTGTGCCAGACTCTCCTTTGCTATCTTCGTATACGAGGAATGACCAGGATCAGGTAAAAGAGTTGGAAGATGCGGATGTGAAAGTAACTGTAGCAAAAGTGGACTGCAGACAAGGTGCAGTTGTTGAGTGTACAACAGATAGTGCCTATGATACTCCTGCTATTAAAGGAAATAATCACATGGATGAAAAAAGTTGTAGAGATATTTCACATGAAAATGAATCTGTGGTTACTCTCGGAAAAGGACACTCCACTGGCACTTTGCCGTCCTCAACAATTATGGACCAACAATATTATGATGATGATGTTGGCAGGTTCTTGTACTTAGAAGGTGTGGAATATATCATGTGGTGCACATATGATGTACACTTCTATGCTTCATTTGCCCTTCTTGAGCTCTTTCCCAGGATTGAATTGAATATTCAGCGTGAGTTTGCTAGAGCTATCTTGTGTGAAGATGGAAGAAAAGTAAAGTTTCTAGCAGAGGGAAATTGGGGAATTCGAAAGGTTAGAGGGGCTGTGCCTCATGATTTGGGGACACATGATCCATGGAATGAAATGAATGCTTATAACATTCATGATACTAGTAAGTGGAAGGACTTGAACCCAAAATTTGTACTTCAGGCATATCGAGATTTTGCTGCAACTGGGGATATGTCATTTGGAGTTGATGTGTGGCCTGCTGTTCGTGCTGCAATGGAGTACATGTACCAATTTGATAGAGATGATGATGGTCTTATTGAGAATGACGGGTTCCCTGATCAAACATATGATACGTGGACAGTTCACGGTGTGAGTGCATATTGCGGTTGTCTTTGGCTTGCTGCACTTCAAGCTGCAGCTGCAATGGCTCTTAAACTAGGTGACACAGATTTTGCGGAAACATGCAAAAGGAAGTTTTTGAAGGCTAAACCAGCATTTGAAGCAAAACTGTGGAATGGTTCTTATTTTAACTATGACTGTGGATCAAGTGGTAACAGTAAATCCATTCAAGCAGATCAATTGGCTGGGCAATGGTATACAGCATCCTCAGGGCTGTCCTCTCTTTTTGATGATTTCAAGATCAAAAGTGCTCTCCGGAAAGTTTATGATTTCAATGTAATGAAAATTAG
The DNA here is from genome assembly GCA_019955255.1 of Castanospermum australe. Lineage (NCBI taxonomy): Eukaryota > Viridiplantae > Streptophyta > Magnoliopsida > Fabales > Fabaceae > Castanospermum > Castanospermum australe. The sequence goes on from NSJW01000974.1 coordinate 120,458, forward strand.
AGGAGGCAGGATGGGTGCTGTAAATGGAATGCATCCCAATGGTAAGGTGGACGAGACCTGCATGCAGTCTCGAGAAATATGGTCGGGTGTGACATATGGTGTTGCTGCTACAATGATCCTTGCAGGAATGGAAGAGGAGGCCTTCACAACTGCCGAGGGTATATTTATAGCAGGCTGGTCAGAAGAGGGATATGGGTAACTTTTTATTTCCACTGTCATCCATAATTGTGTGGCTCACCTGCATTTATGTTTTTGTGTGTGTCTGTGTAATAGGGTTAAGATTTCTTATTACCCGTATAAATCAAAATTATTTGTACACCAATGAAAATGTGTTTATCTCATAAAGCCTCCTGTTAAAGTTTAGATCATGCATATTGTGCTCAAATGCATCAATATGTTAAAACAAAAATGTTATTCTTATACTTTAATCCGACATTTCTTCCCATACACCTATCCTGAATGGTAATAATAAAGAGATAAAAACTCAATTTCTTTTCACCTTTCCATTTTCTCTCTCCTACATTTTACCATAAAAGGTAGGTGTATGGAGAAAGTGTAGCATAGAGGTGTAGAAATAACATAGTAGATGTTAAAAGTAACACAATACCCTGTTCTCACACGAAAGAAATTATCAGTTATTTTGATTTCATACTCATTGTTCAATGCGATAATTATTTTTGATTCAATGATTTGATTGATGAAAATCACATTCCATAAATTATTAGGTAGAGTAAATGTGTTAAGTTTTAAATTGTTATGCAGTTATTCCTTCTCTATCAGGAAACTAATTCATCCCCTTTACCCCATAACAGGTACTGGTTTCAGACTCCAGAGGGATGGACAGTGGATGGGCACTACAGGTCCCTCATGTATATGAGGCCACTTTCAATTTGGGGCATGCAATATGCATTGACTCTGCCTAAGGCGATTCTTGAGGCCCCTAAAGTCAACATCATGGACAGAATCCACATATCCCCTGTTAATGGAGGATTCTCTCACAATGAAACAGGTGTGAGAAAGATTGCATCAAAAGCGAGATGCTGTGGAAATTCTGTGTTTCATTGTGCTTGCTGACTGTTGAGGCTTAAGCACATGAATTTTTTATGTAGATGTATGTTCCTTACCATATACATTGTTCCTTACCCAAACCTCTCTCCCAGCGAAGCTGTTAATAATGGCGGTCAGGGTCTGAGATGTAGTGTTTGTGAAATAAGCAGAGTTCGGTTGTAACCTATATCCTGTTAGTTTAAACCATGTAGGGTAGTTCTTGTCTAACTGAACATTCTTTTTCATTTTAAGTTCTTGTTAAGATATATAATCTAAATTTATTTCGTTGCTTTCGTTCATGATCTTGAGAATGATATATTGAAGGCGAAAGGTAAAACACAATTCACCATGTATCTGCAATGTTTGGGCATTTACACAATTTTGTTCATTTCAAAAATGGATAATGAGAGTTGGTTCTATTGGTAAGATTGAATGCTGTCCATCTAATGGTCTTAGATTTGATTTTTAATTTTTTATTGGCGGTCCTTTATTGGCAGGCAATCTCTATTAATCCTTTACGGAGGCTTAAAACATGTTTTGGTATTAGAATGGACCTCTCCTTACTTCAAAATTGTAGCAATTAATAAATATGAAATGTTTATTAAATTTAGATTAAATTATTATTTTATTTTTTTAAAAATTTATTTGACAGTAATTTAATATTTTAAAGATATTTAATATTAATTTAATTTTTTAAATATATGTAACATCAAATTAGTAGTTTAAAAATTTAAAGTGTTATTAAATTAATTTTTTAAAATGATCATTCGAAAAGATTATTTTTGTCATTTTAAATTTTTAAATGATTAATTTGATATCATATGTCTTTGAAAGAGTAAATTGATAAGTGAATTTTTGGAGGGTCAAAATAGTAATTTAGTCTTAAATTTATTTTTACTTTTAAAGTGTTACAATATATTATATTTTCAAATTATAATAATTTAGAATAAAAAATTATTTAAATTTACATTTAAAATTTGATATAAGATTAGTGTATAGAATTTAAAGGAAAAAAATACTGGTTTAGTATTAAAATTTACAAATTTAAGATATAATATTAATTACAATTTTCATTTGTAAAATTAAAATTATGAATTTTTTTTTAATTAAACTAGATGCATGAATGTTTTTGTAACTCGTGATAATTTTATTTTGGCATTTATTGTATACTACTCTAAGTAATCTTATAAAAGTATTGTACCAAAAACAAAATTTTATGCTATCAATGAACTTATAGCTTAACAGGTATCAACCTCAGCATTAAAACTGAGTTATGTGCTTTATCCCCCTCCCTTACACTTTGTTTGAATAGATGGAGTGGGATGGATGGTAGTACTGTAGTAGAGTGGAGTGGTTATGTGTTTCAAGGAGCTTTGAAATTTTTTTTCTTCCAACACAGGTAATGCTTCTTTTTTCTTTTTATTGTCATCTACTAGTATATCCTATTATCCTCTTGTCCTACGTTGCATCACTTTTCGTTTTCAATTGGTCTGCGTCACTTGCATCTTAGTGGACCAATTGGTTTGCCGTGCACCTTCAATTGATTTTTTTATTTGTTTATTTCATTTTCAGTTATTTGTTCATATAATAGTTGCCGTGCACCTTCAATTGCCATCACTTTTCGTTTTCAACTATATTGATAATAGTTGGCCTGCACCTTCCCTTGTACAATCGGTTCATAGAACCACTGCTAGTAGTAGTTTTTAATTCCAGCATTATTATTTAATTCTAGCTGTTTATAATTTCAATTAGTGCATTATAATTACGTATTCCTATTGTTTATAATTCTAATATGTAATGTATGGATGATGTGCAGAAGATATGAAGGATGCTCTAGTGTATTGTTTATAGTTCCAAGCATTTATAATTCCCGTTTGTTCTAATCCCTAATGTATAGATATGAAGTTCAATTTTACTACGTATTATTTATATTCCAAGTTTGGTGAAGGATGATGCATGAAGTTTTTAAGAATTAATTAATTATCTTTAGATATGATTCCTACTTTATATTATTTATCTTTTTCATTCTCTCATGCAAATAGTTAATTTTAAGCCAAATGAGTACTTTGGTTCCTGAACTTATTTTTTATTTTTATTTTAGTCCTATAACTATTTTTCGTTTCATATTAGTCCCCTAACAATCAAATGTTAGGTAAAATTGTCCCAAATTACGATTCTGTGAGAACCATTAACGGATATTTCCTATGTGGCTGATAATGATGTTGATGTGGCTTTGTCCACTATGGAACAGAAAATAATTATAGGACCAAAATGAAAACAAAAAGTAAGTTGAAGGATTAAAGTACCCTGTTTGCCTTAATTTTATATATTATTTTTGTATTTTAAAAGAGTTATACTGTACTTGTTGAATCATAAAAATATCTTTTTAAGTTAAATTCTATTTTGTATTATACTTTTAGATGGCTGATAGAGATATAAGATGCACAATTGTCTTATTGTAATATATGTTTTGTATGGCTGTCATACAACTTGTATGCTTTGTAGCTATGTGGGAGGTGGTACAAAAAAGGTCTAGACAAAAATTTCTCTTAGAATAAGAGAAGAGATATGGTAAGAGATGAGTTTGAAACAAATTGTTGGTAGTCAAAGATGTCGAGATATAATTCGCATGGGCCCTAGAACATTCTTACACTTGTGTTCCATACTCCAAGAGCGTGGTGGTCTTCAACCAACACAACAAGTAACAATTTAAGAACAAGTTGCTAAGTTTCTTTATATTATAGGGCACAATGTAAGTAATTGTACAATGTCTTTCTTTTTTAGCAAACATAGTCATCCTCAATGGATTGAAGAAAGGTTGGACTTTGCTAGGAGATGCTAAGTTGAAGTGCTATTGTATGGCCATTAAGTCTATTGTTTAGTCGATGTACTTTCAACTAATATGCTTGCAGCGACCAAGCCAGTTGTCTAGCTAACACGTTTGTAGTAATCACACTCGCTATCAAGATATGACTTTAGAACAACCCAAAGGAAGAAAAATGACCAGTTTATAAGCTCAAGAACAATGAAGTTATAAACAAATACTAAGCAAAATGGACATGAGAAAACAAAATTACAAATAAAAAGAGGTCAAAAACTAAACAAGAGAATCATAGATGAGAAGAAAATCTTCATTAAATGAGGGCTAAACACTAAGTTACAATAAAATAATTATTCATACATAACACACCGAATTACAAAATATGTTTATTAAAAAGAATCAAAAGACTATCAAGAAATGATGTTGATTGAATGGATATCCTCGGTAACTTCTCTAGTGGCCTGCTTTGCTCGAGATGGATCTTCATTATGTTTTGCATTAGCAGCCACCTCTTCATCCTCCTTAACAAGTTCCCCATCCTTGACAACCTTGCAGGAATCCATCATATCAAGGGTTAAAGAAGGAAATCTCCTCAACCCTCTAGGCCTTTTGGTTGTCCTCAAGATGGCTAGCTCTCTTAGCATCAAGTTCATCCAAGGCTTACTTGAGTTTAGCCATGAGATCTTCCTTTCCTTTATGTATCTGTGATTTCTCTCTTATGAGTCTTCCCAATCTCCAACTTGGCATTGTTGCCTTTAACTCGATAAAAGTGGCATCAACATTTCGTTTGAGTTTTCTAATATCAAATTCAACAAAATAATAATTGTTGAGCAGCTTTAGAGCTTGCTAAGTAACATCCATCTCAACACTTTTCATTCCTCATATTCTCCTAGTTGAGACAATTCGTCCGGGTATTAAGGTGCTTATTTACAAAAGGGCCATCAACAAATCTTCTATGCTAATCAAACTTCACCTTAAGGAGTCTCTAGATCAATTAAAGGAAAATGTTTGCTAAGTTGAGCTAAAGAGTATGTTGACATGTGCTCAGCTGCCATAACCAAAATGTTTGGATTCATCATGAATAGGCTAATAGTGGCCTTGGAGGAGCCCTCCTTAGTCAGCATATGATTGACTACCTGGTCAAAAGTTTAGACACCTTTGCTCTTTTCCTTCTCTTTGATCTTCTCCTATTTGGATGGAGCTTTAACATCCGCCTTATTTTCCCACTTCTCCACCTTGTTCTATGGAGTTATTGTCTCTGTGAACAAAAATAACTTGACTAGAGATAAGATCTCCGGCAATAAAAACATTGACTTTTATAAATAAACTTTGAGGGCCTCACTCTACTTGTTTATAACTTTAGAGCATTTTAAAAATCTATTCGACTTTAATTAATCTATTGCACCTTGGATATTAGCATTTTGCTCCTCATACATAATATTATGAACCTCAATAACCTTCAAATTCAAATAAAAGGGAAACCTCGAACTCCTGTTACCCTAGATCAAAAGAAAGGGTGTCATGAACATGGAAGTAGACATGTTTAAAGTCCTTATAAGACTATCCATAGACACCTATATCATATTATTATATTTCACCCCTTTTGGGTTGAGAAAGAAAATGAACACCACTAAAGATGGTTGAACCCTATAATGGTTGCACATATTCTCAAAGCTTCATATGAAAGTGTAGTTGTTCAAACCAAGCTTAGTTGATACTACCTTGAGTAGTCAAAGAACCTTCTCTTCAAAAGCGATAAATGGGAGAAAGAGGTCAAGTATGGTGAAGAATGTTTCGTAATCATAGAAGAAATCGTCTTTCTCAAGTTAGTTCGACATGCATACCATCTCATGCACTCCATAAGGTCAATAGACAAAATTTTCATCCACTAAGTTAGAACATGCCATTACAATGATTTTAGAAGATAGTTGATGCCTGCTTTTCCCTTATTTGTGAACGAAGATTCAAAACCTCCTCAATCCACCTAATAATACAAACCAAAACATCCCAAGGTGGCAACTTCTCTGGAATCCTCATTCTATGTACCGCTCGCCATATCAATGCTCAAAATATGACTGACAATCTTAACTCCAACATGAGCTTCAATATACTTGATGACCTCAATAATGGAACTTGGAATTGAGCTATCAATTACCAAACTCTCATTCAAGTAAAAAGACAACAAAAACTACATACCCAAGTGTCAAATCCCCAAGATTGGACATTATGACAAATGGCTACCAACATCTTTGCCCTAAATTTTCCCATTAAGTATCTTGGGGTCTTATAAACTACTCCACGGTCAACTAAAGTCGACCTATCAACTAAGATCTCAATCAATCTATCACTGCATCCAAAATCACTAGGGGTCGAATAAAGGCTAGGAAGGGTCATTTTCTCCTGAAGATAAAGTTCAGCTAACCTGAAGCCAAGACCCAGGGTTTAGCACATTACTACTTGCCAATAAACTACCAAAAAAAGCCCAAAGAAGAAAAATTGAGCATATTTGCAACAATTAATTAGCATATAAGTTACCTCCTATATATATTTCAACCAAAGAAGAGAAGAAGTTGGAGAGATGTTCATATAGTTAATTTTCTTAAAATTCAATTAGCACATTTTTCTTAACTAAACAATTCAATTACCACATTATGATCTTATATTAGTTAATATAAATAATAAAAGTTAAATTTTGATCCAATGTCAGTATAAAAAATTTTACACTATCATTCAATCATAGGTTGTTAAATCATTAAAAAAGATTGACTAAGATAATAACTACAGAAAAAGTCAAATAGTTGATAACATATGATTAGATTATAATGTAAAAAAATTTTAGAATTACAAACAATTACATAAAAAGTCAAATACTTTTTTTGATACAAAAAGTCAATTGCAAAAAAACATAAAAAGTCAAAACACTTAATAACATATAATTGAATGATAGTCTAAAAAAATATTGCACTGACAATAAATCAAAATTAAATCTATATAATAATATTTTATTTTTATTTAATTGAAATTATCAACATATATAAAAAAATATTTTGAAAGAAATTTTATTATTTTATAATAAATATATTAGTAATTTTTTAATATAAATATATTTACATTCAACCCTTAAAATAAAACACTAAACCTCTTTTGTAATTTTTTGTTTTATTATTTTCAAAATTAGTATTATGAAACAAGATTTGGAAACATTTTTTGAAGATTAAGAAAATAAAAAAAGCCTGTTTGATAATCGTTATTTTTGCTTTTATATTAAGTGAGATGTTGTGATAAGTACAAAACTAACATTAATGGAAGAGTATTCTCCATCTAAACTTAAAATATATTTAAAGTTTTATTGTTATTCTTTGGTTTTAAAATATCTAATTTATTCTATTGTTTTTAAAAATGAAGACCAGAAAATACTCTTTCAAACAAGTTTTATTATTTTTTCAAATATCAAGAAACTATTTTTGAAAATAAAAATCAAATAAAGTTTCTCTTTATTTTTCACATATATAAGCTAAGCAAGTCAATATTTCCTCATTTCAATTGTTTGCCATGGACAAATTGTTAAGTCGGAGAATTCGTCTCTTTTAGAAATAATGGAATATGTTGTTAAAGCATAATATTATGTATTTATTTTGATATTTATTTTTTAAGTATTAATATTTTGTTTAATTATTAAATATTTATTAATCGTTGATAATATTTTTAAAATTTTAAAATTTCTTTCTAAATAAAAATTAATTAATATTTATATTTTCTAAAATAATTTAGAGTATCATGTCATCAAAGAACCAAGTTGCCATGCTCTGGTCAATTGCGCTTTTTGAACTACATGATGTTGATTTGGACTGTGTCATATTCAGGTGCACATGTTGCCACCTTGACCATTTGTTTTTTCTTTTCTGCTTTCGACTGTCTTTGTATCTTACCCATAATTTAGGTTATGTTCGTTTTTGGTGTGGTTGGATATGAGAAAGAAATGAGACTTTTAAAACAAACGTTGATCCAGGACAAAAGACCAGCATCTGATAGTGTCATTTTTTAATAATAGTCACATATATTATATTACTTTTAAATTTTTTAATATTTTCTTACTAAATAGTAAACATTAATTTATGGGCACTATGAGTTAATTTTTTTGGGTAAGATTTTTTTGGTAAGAATAATGAGTTGAAATTTGCTGGGAGGTTTAAATAATTTTAGAAATTGCATGAATTTAATGGGTAAATATGAAACAGACTTTCAAGATACGGCGAATTATATTGAAGTCACATTCTTTTTACTATATCACTAATATTTAAGGGTTTGAAACATTTTTTTGGACCAAGGACGTATTGTCCATACCAAATTTCGCCTTGTTAGACCTTGTACGGAGGAGGAAAATGAAGATACACATGTTTGGCTTTGATTAACTTTTAAAAAAAAATTTCTTTTTTGTCAAAAACTCTCCAAGATTTAAATATAAGTTGTTTTGAGAGAACAAAAAAAAGTTGCTACCACATAGTAACCAAGTGCAACTAGAGTCTATGTGGGTTGATATGGGCGTCAAAAAATAAGGTTAGACTATTATTTGTTCTTGTTTTGTGTTATTAGGCTGGATCTATGTCTTTTGTACTTATCATTATCTTTTCATATAAATATAGAGACAAAATATAATGTATTTGAACATAGAAAGAGTCTAGATGCATTTAGTTGAGGATGGATGGATTAGATATCCATCCATTAAAATGGATTAATGGATGAATAATAGGTCATGGATGGATTAGATGGTTGTAACAATTTTTTAATAGATTTTAAATGAATTATTGGTTTATTTTTTATCTATCCATTAACAATCCAATCCAAAATATATTCAATCTATCTATTTGCTAACCCTAATGGAAGACGGTCATTTGACATAGGGTTCAAGCAATTCTGGTGAATCCGAGGTCTCTACTAGGCCTATGGTTATCCCTAAGGTGATTTTTGCTTTAGTTCGAATTACCAATGACACATTTGATGAGAAACACTATATGAGCAGCACAAGATTATTAATATGTTCCTTACAGGAATTGAGAAAAAAGATAATCTGACAGATGACCCTCTAAAGTCTCAAGCTACACAAAACAAGTGGTTGGGGGAGGATAATTGGTTATTTTGCATGATTAATAAAACCCTTGACACCTTTGTCAAACGTGTAATTTCTCATTGCAATACTGTGAAGAAAAATTCTCTCCTAGCATACTTTACTAAGTTCAAGCAGACTTATGAAGACTTGAATGTCCTTTATCCTATTTTTGATGATGTTAAATAGATGTATCTGTAGTGGGGACAGTTAGCAGTTGTGAGTTTTTTTGTCTAGCATGCGTGTAGAGTTTAATGCTGCCCGTGACCAGATTTTGACTAGCTTTGAGCATGTGACACTTGCTAATGTGTATTGTTTGTCTATTATGGCTCATTGTGAGCTGTCCTATGAACCTTATCCTGAATCATTTGTTGCTTTGGTTAGTAAAGGGGAGGTAAAGTAAGTAGAGATGGTGGACATAGTAGTCGAGGCAGAACTGGTGGGCGTAATGGTGGTCATGATGGTGGTCGCGGTGGTACACCATATTTTTGCTATTTCTATAGTGAGGAAGATTACATTAAGAAAAATTATTGGAAGTTGAATGAAAAGCTTACCCAATATCAAGGCCAGTGTTATACTCATGTAATCACTTAAGAGGGTTTATTACTCTCACCCATCTATGTTCCTCTAACACAAGGTTTCAAAACTATCACCTTATCTGATGCTGAATTTGATACTTATACTCAATTCCAGGCCTCACATAGTATTAACACTTCCTTTACTGCTACCCTTGTCCTGTCAGGTAATCCCATTGCTTGTTTCACTTCTTCCTTTTGTAACTAGCTTTGATTCAAGTGCAACAAACCACACAATTAGTAACACAAATATTCTTTCTTCATTTTAGTCTTCTTCTCTATTACCTAGCATCACTCTTTTTAGTGGTTCCTCAGCTCCTGTTATGGGAAGTGGCATTACCTATCCTTCACCTTCTTTTCCTTTGAATTCTATTTTATGTTTACCCCACTTTCCTTTTAATCTTTTGTCAGTTAGCAAAATTCTAGATTTTATGAATTATAGTGTTCATTTTTTTCCTAAATATTGCTTATTTCAGGATCTTGGGATGAAGAAGGTAATTGATAAGGGTCATGAACCTAATAGATTATATGTTTTGGAATTCGCAGCTCAAGACCCACAATCGATTACTTATTCCACTTCCATTTTGCCATTTTAGCTTCATTGTCGTCTTGGACATCCACCTTTGAAGATTTTGAAACAAATTGTGTCCTACTTAAGAGTCCTCTTTTGTTTTGAATTGTAAGTTGTATTAGTTTGCCAAACACCATTGAGGAAATTATCCTCCTATAGTTTATAAACAGGTTGTATCCCCTTTTGTTCTTGTTCACTCTGATATCTAAGAGCCATTTTCCATGAGTTTATATTTGGTTTTCATTTCTTTATTACTTTTATTGATGATTACTCTCGTCTCACATGGTTTTATTTTATAAGAAATCGTTACGATTTATTTACTATATTCTATATTTTTTGTGCTGAAGTTCAAACCTAATTTAATGTTACTATTCACACTCTTAGAAGTGATAATGTTAAAGAATATCTTTCTATTTCTTTTAAGTCATTCATGACAGAATATCATGAAACGTCTTGTGTTGTCACCCTCAACAAAATGGGGTGCCCGAAAGAAAGAACCACCACTTACTTGAAATTGTCCGTGCTCTTTTGTTTCGAATGAAAATCTCTAAATCTTTTTGGGTTGACATTTTTATGGCCTGTTACTTAATTAATCGCCTCTCTTCTTCTGTTTTAGATGATCAAATTCCTTATTTTATTCTCTTTCTCTCTTAGTCTTTATTTGCTCTTCCTCCCAGAATCTTTGTTTGCACTTGTTTTATCTAGGTTCTCCATCCTTAGGTCTCTAATTTGTCGTTCTCTCAAGTGTATATTCCTAACCTACTCTTGTAGTCAAAAAGTCTATAGATGCTATTCTCTTGATTTGTGCCACTATCTTGTCTCTACAGATGTAACCTTCTCTGAGACCACTTATCTCTTCAGAGTCAACCCTTTCATCTACTAACAGTGATGACAATGACTTCTTCGTATATTGCTTTCCTATACCTTATTCTTCCTTTGTTTCCTCTACTTCTGCAAATTCTACTATTCCTGTATCTTCTTGGCCTTGTCCCATTGTTCCCTCATTGCCCCACCACTATGCTCAGAGGAACCAGCAATCTATTGTGAGTAGTACCACTGCTCTAGAGCCTCTTAATTCATTACCTTCTACATCTTTTTCTTCCTCATTAAATCATGCTGCTTATGAGCCTAGCTATCATATTTCTTCCTTTGTCTCTTATACTGTTTATCTAGTTCTACTAAGTCCTCTATAGCTTCTCTTGACTTTCACTATTCTTAGCACTGCCACTGAGGCTTTATCTCATGAGCGGTGGCGTATGGTTATGTTAGATGAGATGCATGCCCTTGAACACAATCATACTTGAGATTTAGTTTTTCTACCTATTGATAAATAGATGATTGGTTATAAATGGGTATAGACTATGAAGGTCGATCCTGATGATTCTATGGCTTGCTTAAAAGCCCATCTAGTGGTTAAGGGTTATGCTCAACTTTATGATATTGATTACTCTAACACCTTTTCTTCACTTGCTAAACTTGCTTTTATTTGTTTATTTATCTCTCTTGCAGCTAGCCATCATTGGCATTTGCTTCAACTAGATGTCAAGAATACATTTTTCCTTGGTGATTTACAAAACGAGGTGTATATGAAGCAACCACATGTGTTGTTACTCAAGGTGAGAGTGTTAAAGTGTGCAGATTGAATAAATCATTGTACGGCCTTAAACAAGCCTTGAGGACTTGGTTTGAAAGGTTTAGTCAAGCTGTTTTACAGTTTAAACTTTAGAAAAGCAATTTTGATCACTCATTTTTCTCCCAACGTTCTCAGGGTGATTATATATTTCTCGTAGTATATGTGAATGACATCATTATTATTGGAAGTGATGTATTTGAGACTTGAAAACTTAAGGATTTTCTTCGAACATAATTTTAAACTAAGAATTTGGGTGCATTAAAGTACTTCTTGGTATTGAAGTGATGAGCAGTAAGAAGGGCATCCTTCTAACCAAAAGAAAGTATTTCCTTGATTTGCTCAAAGAAACAAGTTTGCTCGGAGCTAAGCCTTTCAAAACCTCCTATGGTTGCTAAAGTCAAACTCTTAACAGATGATAGAGATGTTCTTTCGTATCTTGAACGATACAAAAAACTAGTGCGTATGCTTAACTATCTCAAAGTCACTCGTCTTAATATTGCTTTTCCTGTCAGTGAAGTTAGTTAGTTCATGTCATCTCCTTAGACTACCTATTTTAGGAGGTCTTTCTTCATATATTGAGATATCTAAAAAAGGCTCCAAGTTGTAGTGTTTGGTATAGAAATCATGGACATGCTACAATAGATGGTTTCTTTGATGTTAACTAGGATGGATCTCCTATAGATAGAAGATTCGCTTCTAGTTACTATGTCCTAGTTGGAGGCAATCATGTTTCTTGGAGGAGTAAGAAGCAAAGTGTTATTGCTTGGTCTAATGCTAAATCAGAATATCATACTATAGCCCAAGGTGCATGTGAATTGGCTTCCTGATGAGATTGGCTTTAATAGTGCAATGCCAATAAAACTGTGGTGTGATATTCAAGCTACCATTCACATTGCTTCCAATCCTATTTTTCATGAAAGAACAAAGGATATTGAGGCTAATTGTCATATTATGTATGAAAAGATTCAAGAGGGGCTCGTTGTCATTGGACATACGTGTTCTAGAGAACAACTTGCGGATATCTTTATAAAAACTCTCAATAAAAATAGAATATATTATATTTATAGCAAGTTGAGCATGGTTAACATCTATGCTCCAGCTTGAGGGGGAGTATTAGAGAATAAGGGCTGAACTACCATTTATTCTTATTTTGTGTTACTGATCTAGGCCTATCTTTCTTATATTTATCCTTATCTTTTAATATAAATATAGAAATAAAGAGACTAACGACAGTATGTTAGTCATTTTCCTATTCTTAATTCTCTCTTCATCTTCTCTACCAATGGAAAACGGAGGTTGAGACATAAAGGGAAGGTCAATTGACATTGATGGCATTTAAACAATATCATGGAAATGGAAGGGTAACCCATGTGTTACATAGGAGCAATTTCTTACTGTAAAAAATGCAATTTCATTTAGCAAGACTAACAATGGTGTAGAATCAAGGTCAACAACCAATGCACCAAAGCAAACATGAAATGAAGCTAACTAGGAACTTTGCTTTTTTTTTTTTTCTTTTTCCGTTCCTTGATAACAAAAAAACTGTAATTTGAAGTTGTTTTATGATTCTAATTCATTTCTTTTTTAGTTTGGGGTTTATATATTATCAAAGTGATTGTCATGCTTTAGCAAGACCGACATTTTAAATAATTTTTATTTTGAAAAAAATGAGTGTACGTTTTAACATTAATAGCATATAATACACAATGTGACTACGGATCTACAAAATTTGATTCACATGAAAATTCAAATCAAAAAAATAAGTCAACAAAAATTAAGGGATTAATGATTAATAATTAAGAAATAATTAGAGAATTATGAAGATATAATCATATAAAAGATGGTGTGTGAGTATGAAGAGTCATGATACTTACGTGTTTTTTTGGTTATCCTCTAAAACATAATCTATACTATTAAGCAAGGGATTCCCCTTTTAGGTATCACATTTTGTATTTTCTTAAAATGTCATTATTATTCAATCTTTATCAATTTCTTTTTTTGATAGAAAAGAGAAAAATATCATTTTAATAGAGGCCAAGCGACACTTATAAATAGGAGAAAATATAGTAAATCTAGTAATAAAAGAAAACAGATACATTCTACATTCTAAATTAAGTCACGATATGTAACTTTGCTTCTTGGTCGAAGACTCTTAATGACTAAGTATATTCATAACAGAAACTAACACTATAAGTGTTGCAGCTTGAAAAAAGTAAAAATCCTCTTCCTAAGTAGATATGAAACTCTCTTTTATCTGTGAGACTATGGAAGAAAAATGAGCTACGTAGTGACAAACAGAAAGTTTCACAAAAGAAAAGTTCAAAACACCCAAAACAAGATAACACCCGTCACTTCCAACAAACAAACCACGAGCGTTGAGCAACACAGGGCAGAGAGAGCAAATAACAAGAGAGAAAGAGATAGAGAGTCCCCCTTTTAAAGTATAAGGATAAAAGTATCAATTAAAATTGTAAAGGATAAAACTAAAAACTACACATTATTCACACTCTTGCAATTACAATTGCATTATAAATTTAGACATATCTCATAGTTACGGGAAATTATTTTCATTTAGATATTAATTTATAAATACAACAAATTAATAACTAATTTATTCTAAAAAGTAATTATATAAATTAAAATAAAAAATAAATTAAGAGACATAAGATAATATTTTTTGCTTAGTGTAAAATTATATTTTTATAATTATAAAATTTAATAATTAATAAAAATTTAAATAATAATAATAATAATAATAATATATTATTATTTTGTTTGTGTAAGAAACAAGTTAGAAGACATTTGCAAATAGAAATTTAATTAATGCAGTGAAATATAATTGTGCTCTCATAAAAATTTTAAAACACAATATCTTTTATTATTTTATTATAATATAAAAAGTAATTTTACATTAAAATACATCACAAAATTCAAATGGTATATTTTAACATTATGATGTAAGATTTTTAAATTAATTATTTTATGTTTATTATTTATATACTTTGGAGTAAACACTCAGTTTAGTTCTCTAAAAAAACATGTGATATCAATTTAATATTTTAAAGAATGTTGACATTAATTCAGTTTCTTAATCGGATAAAGTTACATCAATTTAGTTTAATGATTAAAACTTTTATTTATAGTTCTCACATTCTGCTACATCAATTTTAATATTACTTTTCATAATTGAAATACCAAATTATTATTAACTTTCCTAAAAATATTAAATTAATATCATATATATTTTTTAAAGATTAAAATAAGTTATAATACATATTACATAGGGGTATCTCAATTTACCAACTTAAAATTTATTTTGTATCACTTAATTCTCATAACGTTTAATTTGAACTAACAACATTATCTTGACCATTAATTTAAACAAAATATGTGACATGTGTACATCACATAACTTTATCTTTACAAAAAATGAAGATTTTTTATTATATAACTCTCTTGAAGTATGAATTTTTTATCACATAATCCCATGAAATTTAGATTTTTATCACATAACACATCTACAATTTAGTTTTAAACTATTTCTATTTTATTTAATTAAAAAAATAATATTTTTATTTCAGTCTAAACATAATATGATTAAGTGATAAATAAAAAATTTTAAAGAAGTAAATTAAAAAAATTAATTTTTTTGACGGAAAAAATTACACATTTGAAATAAAATATTTTTCTCGTTAAAATAAATGTTTTTTTTTATATTTTAATACATTATATATTATTTTTTTAAAAAAATATATAAATTCTTTAAATTATGAGTCATTTGTAAATAATTTTTTAAATTTTAAAATTATCTTAATTAATATCTAAATTATAATAATATACAAATTAATTTTTTTTTACTTTTTATTTATTTTAAATTAAATAAAAAATTAAATGAAAAAAAAATAAATAAAAAATTAATTTAAATAATTATTATATATTAAATATTAATTAAAATAATTTAAAAATTTAAAAATTATTTATAAATGATCCGAATTTAAAAGGTATCTACGTTCTTTTTCGCACTCCTTGGAACAGCGCCATCGTGGAGCTGCGTTAACGTGGGGAAAAGGAGTATGCGCTCAAAGATGAGCCCTGAAATGAAAAGAACTTGTTGGTTGACACGTAACCGCCGAGAGGGAACCAAAAAGGAAAATGTCATTTTAGAGTTTGAATGTGAAGTGCAATTTTGACCAGACTCCATAGTTTGCATTTCTCTTACAGCACGATCGTCAGCATTTAATGCTTCGTATATCGCTTTCTTTCACCATTTCTCTCTTCTGTGGCCGTCACTCCCAAACCTAGATTCTCGATTTCTCTCCTTCTCCGAGTAACAGCACAAGGTAATCTTTTCCCTCTTGTTTGCTCGGGAAAATTTTAGCATAGAAAATCAAGCTGACGCAAAAATTCCAACATTTCCAATCTATTCGGATTTTCTTCTGTGAATTCTCCCGTAGCCGCCAACTCCATTTTCTACTGAGTGTACGATGCCGCCAAAATTCAGCTCTCTCTTGTTTTCTCGCGGCCTCAGCTCACAAACACAGTGATCATGATGCTTCTGTATTGAAGTTTTTTTATTTTGGTTTTTTTTTTGGTGCATATTGGATTTTGTTTTATATATTTTCGAAAATCGAACGGTGTGCGCCATCGCCATGGTGTTTAATTTCTGAACTGCTTTTGATTGGAACGATCATGAAGCCATGATGGTCATGATGATGATGATACTTTTGATGTAGATTTTGTTGGACTTATTCCATAGCGATGGCTAGAAAGATGCTTATCGATGGTGAACCTGAATTGGGCAAACCGGGAGAAGAAGGGACGAATTTTGACTTTGACCTGTTTGTTATTGGGGCTGGAAGTGGTGGCGTTCGTGCCTCTAGATTTTCAGCTAATTATGGAGCCAAGGTATGCAATTACATTGTTATTTAGTCACCAAATAATGTTATGCTGTTAAGAGCTAATTAATCAGTCAAACAATTTTCAGTCCGTTAGCAACTCAGTTTTATGGCATTCTTTTATGGGTTTATTTATCATCCAGTAACATTCTGAAACCTGTGCTGAAAAGGTTGGGATTTGTGAGCTTCCGTTTCATCCAATTAGCTCAGAAACGATTGGAGGAGTCGGTGGAACGTAAGTTAATCTAAACTTGTGAATTCTGTACTACTATCTCTATCAAATTTCTATTTGAATGGTCTCCGGATACTGCCTGGGCCATCACAGATCCTTTGTAAATTAGTTTTAAAGCACTTATTTTTATGGGCATTTGCTTTCCAAACTCTTCTTTTTATTTATCTTCTTTTCAATTTTTTTGTTGTTTGGATTTTGTTTTGTTTTATTTATTTTTGTCTTTCTGATTTATTTTATTGTTTAATTGCGTCTTTTTCTTGAATCTATATATTCTCAATGCTCAAATCACGATCTCATGTGAAAACTTCAGTCGATTTGAAATGCTTTGCTTATGTCGACAGTTGCTTGCTACTTTGTCACCGTAATCCATTGCTACTTGTTAGTTCTTATTAAATTAAAATTGTAATTTCATGTGGCTTTCTATCAAACAATAACCTATTGTGCATTGGACATTTTCAAAAAAAAAATTTCTTAGTAGGATCAGGTCCCGAAATTTTTTTTTTTCTTTTTTTGCATCTTCATTTGCCAGATCACACATTCTCATTGCTGTTATATATTATATGTTCATACTCATTGTAGTTTTTTTTTTTTGGCGATATACTCATTGCAGTTTTGTGGAAGATTTTTCTACTTTTGTTTTTGTTTTTAATAAAAATTTGTTCTCATGTGTGCTGGAACTTTAATTCATGTGTGCTAAAATCTTAATTCGTCATTTTTGTTGTCTGATTAAGCATTATGATAGACAGGCTTTGTATTACGGAGTTGATGGTGGCTAATTTTTTTTTATGAATGATGGTGGCTAATTTTAAAATTATGGTTGTTAAGATTTTACATTTGTACTAGCATTTAATACTATTATAAAGCTTAAATATTTGGGGTCATCTACTTAAATTAATAAGAAAGAATGAGAATCTCGTATAGTTGTATTTAGAATTTTAGATTCTCTTTTGCAATCTAATTCTATATCTTGGGGTACTTTCTTCATCAACTGTTTTGCAGCTATGTTCTTCCATGTAACACTACAATTCTTCTCCTAATGTAATTAAACCTAGTGCATATTACAGTTTTAGCCCTATTTTCCGTAGACTTATCTCCACACTTCTGACAAAAAAATTTGGTGAAGCATCTTGATGTTGCATTGGGCAGCTTAGAATCCTATGTCATGCTGACTCAATTTTTATACATCCAAACAAATTTTATTCACTTCTTATTAAGTTTGACAGTTAGACTGTCTTGAATTTGGCTTCAGGGCCAATGTTAGGATGCAACAGTATAACTTGTGAGTTTTAGAACCTAACATGAGCAAGCATATTGCAGAAGTCATTTATAATCACCTGCAGAAATCACTGTGGAAATTGGGAAAAAGAAACTATAGAAGCAAGTTATTTATTCCATATGCACTACAGAATTTATAATTTCTAGATCAAGAATTCAAACTCTTATTTCCTGCTCTTTTGTTTTATTACCATGTGGTTTGCTTCTTTGTTTGCTTAGCAATGAACATGATGCGGATCCAGTCATGAGCTACAGCTAATGTAAAATACAATATTGGAAAAAAAAAATTGTTTGTATAGATAACTTTCTTTTTCTGGCTTTCAGCTATCTTTGCTGCTGAAAATTTCAGATTTAATTTTGGTGAAAAAATGCATGATAATTAGTGGTTGCTGTGATGAAGTGACTTGTACTTTATATGTATGATTCAATACAGTTTCTGTCCTGTTTTCCCTCCTTCCCCTCCTTCCTCACTGTCCAATAATATCTCTTCTACGACCAACTACTAAATAATTTATGAAAATGCTTATAAATTTTTTATTTCGAAGGTGTGTTATACGTGGTTGTGTTCCCAAAAAGATTTTGGTCTATGGAGCATCTTTTGGAAGTGAACTTGAGGTAATTATTCGATCCTAAAGCTTATGGTGCCCAGCATTATAGTGAATTGCTCAGTTAACATTATGTACATTGTTGGATATATAGAGCAATTAGCGTGCTTTGCCTACTTGATGTGTTTTTTCTTGCTTTCGATTTTTGTTGTTCATAGGATATTAGTATATTTTTCCTCTACTCCTGTACTTCTTTTCTCTTCTCTAGTGAATTTCTTTTCTTATCAAAAAATAAATTTAAGGGTTTTTTTTAATTTTCAAAAGTCAGAAATATGTAAAAGGAGAAAGCTCTTTTAATACAATTTCTGTACAGCCTCTTTTTAATAGTTTACAGTTTACCAATTTCAGAATTTTGACAACATAAGAGAGTTTGAAGTTTATGATATATTACATGATCAGGTTCTGATGCTTGCCTGAATTTGGAAATTTAATATTTTCTGCTTGACATGATTTTAAGGGTACATTACATAGTATAGGTTTAATTGTTTGTTTCTTATATAAATTTCTTTTTTGGGCTTATTGTCAGATTCTCTTTTGTAACTTACTGAAGAATTATGGGTAATTGAATTTGAGTTATTGGAACTACACGGAAAAGAGTTCAGCTTGTAGCTTAAAAGAAATAGGATAGGGTGCATTTTGTGTGGGAGGAGCTCATCTCTGGACAGGTTTGAAAGCGGAATCTGGTACAAGTTTTGAAGAAGTGAATGATATTGTCCTGGAATTACATGAGATAGAAAATAGAAAACTTGTTAATACGAATTTTTTACAAGTGCATGCAATGCAACTACTTTCCCTAATAGAGGTCGCCTTTGTTACTTCTACATTTCTAATAATCAAATTAGAAAATCAAAATAACTTTGATTAGTTAATATTAATTTGATAACTGAGAACAATCAGAGGTAGAGTCAGTTATTAACCAATAAAGTGAAGGTTTTTCGTTGCTTAAAAATAACTTTTAGAAAGAGGTCGTGTTTGATATAAAGACTCCAAAATCATTATGATGAATAACAAGATGGGAATACGAAATTTCCATTTATTTTTAATTCCAAGGTTCACTACTCTCTAGGAAACCAATATTTCCACATGAATTTAATTCCCATCTGTTGGGTGGATATCCTGTATTCTTTATCAAGTATTTCCTCCATAATTCCTAGGGTGACTGAAGCTATTAGTTTTACTGAAATTTTCATTATCTAAAATTTGCCTCCACCATTTAAACCCATCAAACCAGCAAATCTGTTAATGGTAAACTATTCTATGCTGTCTTACTGTCTTTCTTCCTTCTGGCTCTCCTCCCTGTGTGGGTCTAGGTGTTCTGCACACATGTGCTCTGATATAATTTTTTTTTTTGGCCAATTACTGCATTCTGAAATGTTTCTTTTCTAGATGTGATATCAGTTTATTAAATCCTGTGCTAACCTTAACCTGAATATAGGTTTATGTCTATATATGTCTTAAGAAGATACAAGGTGTTGCAAATGCTAAACTTTAACCTGTTGTTTAGTTGGTGCATAATTATTATTACAATCATCATTTGTATTTCACTTGTGTTTAATGATTTAATGAAATGACTGGTTTGGTAGGATGCCAGGAATTATGGATGGGAATTGAGTGAGAAGGTTGACTTCAATTGGAAGAAGCTCTTGCAAAAGAAGGTATTTCAAGTTTCTTATCTTTTTATTAAAAATATTAATTTCTATGTATGTGACTTCTTCTTTCAAAATTAAAAAAAAAAAGATATTCACTGTATTCTGTGAAGACATTATTTGTGAGCAAAAAAGTATCAGAGAGAAAGTGGACTAAGTGAAAAAAGTAATCACAGAAAGATTAAAGTTTATGATGAGGGCTAACAGCTGAAGGTTGGTATATCATTCACTCTATTCTGTAATTGAAGTTCCTTCAAATAATGCTAGTAAAATATTGAATAAGGCAACCCGTGAATATTGTTCAGACCAAATGATATATAGATTCTATTGCATTTTTTGGCCCACGGGGGGGTTTCGATGTTTACAAGACTATATGAAGTGTGCCTGAAAGTGATTTTTCATATGACCACATCTTTCTTTCTCTCTCTTAAAACAGCTGCTTCAGGTTGTCATTTGGATTTATAATGCAAGTAAAATGTTGAGTTAAGGAAAACTGTCAAGATTATTCAGACCAATTGATATATAGATTCTTCATATGACCACATCTTTCTTTCTCTCGTTCTTAAAATAGAAGCTTCAGGTTGTCATTTGGATTTATAATGAATATTCATGATAGAATCAGAACTGCTGTGTTGACTGTTTTTCTTAAATCAGCTTGCTCACTGTGATGTATATTTCATGAATGATGCTTGATAATAAAAGGGTGGCCAGTGCATGAGGCTTCCACCATTATGGGGTTTAGGGAGGGTTAGATGTATGCAACCTTGCCCCCCCTCCCCCCATGAGTGGAGAGGTTGTTTCCGTGACCACAAACCATTACCTAGTGACCAGGTCACAAGGCAGCGACCTTATCGTTGTGCCAAAGCTCGCCCTCTTATGATGCTTGGTTATATATTTTGAAAATTGTATTGGTTGGTGTTTTTTTCTTTGTTTTAATATTTCTCTCTCTCTCTCTCTCTCTCTCTCTATATATATATATATATATATATATATATATAATATAATATAATATTTCTGAAGTTATATTTAATACTTAATATAGAAACTCAAGAAGTTTTGTCATGCTGAAGTGTAATTGGAAAATTGAGGTTCTTGTCTTTACCTAGTGATGGGACTGGTCTATTGAGCTCTGGCACTGATAATGAAAGATTAGCATCTCTCCAATTTTTTTTATTATTTTATATCTCTACATTATACTTAAGAACCCTTTTAAGATGAAGTTTGTGTTGTCTTTGGTTTTCTAGATGCTGCTTCATTTATAAACTCTGCATGCTTGTCCTCCAAGCTTGTATGCTTATATATTGAAGCAGAAACCAGTGTATTAGTTCCAGAAAAACATGAAAGCAGTTTATTTGTATGTTATTTGATAATCTAAATTGTTTTGTCAAACTGCAGACAGATGAAATAAACAGATTAAATGGAATTTACAAGCAGTTGTTATCCAATGCTGGAGTTAAATTATTTGAAGGTGAGGGAAAGATAGTGGGTCCAAATGAAGTTGAGGTGTCACAATTAGATGGCACCAAATTGTCCTATTCAGCAAAGCACATATTGATTGCAACTGGCAGCAGGGCTCAACGCCCAAATATTCCAGGACAGGTGAATTTGCTTCTTTTGAAATACTATTGCAAACTGATCCTACCAATGAGCTAGTTGTGACACTGACCTCTGTGATTGACACTGACTAACAGCTATGATCTTGTGATATGTTGATTATGCAATATTAATTCATCTGCCATGTTATTGAACACATGGTACTTTTTATGAATTTCTACGTGCAATGCATATCTTAGGGAATATTTGAAATTAAAACTTCAGCAATGAATGGAAGTATTTTCTGCATGAAAAATTCATCTGGCTTGTTTGAGATGCAGTGCTAAAAGGAGAAAAAAAAAGCAAAAATCTGCTAAAGTTGTTCAGCTTAAAGGGGGATGAATAATGTTGAATCTGGAATGCAGTCAATGACACTACTTTTTATGACTTTTTGTATGACAATTATACCCCTTGTATTTTCTTAAAATTAGGACTCAAATCAGACTTCACTGTCCGGGGTTTACTCTTCCTGTTCTTTCTCTCTCTCTCTCCCTTTCTTTTACACTTTTATTTTCAGAATCTGTTTTGACTTTGAATGTGATGAAGCTGTATTGCTGCTCTGTGCCCATCCTCTCTCTCTCTCTCTCTCTGTGATGAAAACACTACCACACTATTTGTTTTTTCAAAAAAAGCTGTCTATAGAATATTTGTTTCAATCATTTAGGAAAAGAAAGTGAGCAACGCTACTTTTTATGACTTTTTTTAGTTTTAATTTATTGCAATTATATAACGAGATAAAACATGGAATTTGACTGTAAAATATTTGTAAAATTAAAATTAAAATTGAGGGTAATCTTGCAATGCAAATAATTTTATCATTCACTGCACATTTCAAACAGTTAAATTGAATTCAGTGCTTGAAGTGAGAAACTTTTCAAATACTACATTCAGTCCTTGAAGCATTGAACACTTAAAATTCTGTCAGTGCTGAAATCTTTTGTGTCATGAAACACACCCTTAGTTTCTGAATTTTCTATTACCATTTGTTAGAGAAGATGAGAAGAGAATTAAGAATGGGAATGACTAACACACTCCTGTTAGTCTCCCTGTCTCTATATTATATGAAAAAGATAAAGATAAGTACAAGGGAGATAGGCCCAACCCAATAACACAAAATAATAATAAATAATAGTCCAACCCTTATTTTCTAGCACTCCCCTCAAGCTGGAGAGTATAGATGTTAATCATGCTCAGCTTGTTACAAATATAATCTATTCTATTCTTATTAAGAGCCTTAGTGAAGATATCCGCGAGTTGTTCTCCAGTCTGCACATATCCAGTGACAACAAGCCCCTCTTGAATCTTTCACGCACAAAATGACAATCAACCTCAATGTGCTTTGTTCTTTCATGAAAACAGGATTAGAAGCAATGTGAATGGTAGCTTGATTATCACACCACAATTTCATAGGCATTGCACTATTAAATCCAATCTCATCAAGAAGATGATGTATCCACACCAATTCACATGTAGCTTGGGCCATAGCACGATATTCTGATTCAGCACTAGATCGAGCAACAACACTTTGCTTCTTACTCCTCTAGGAAACAAGATTTCCTCCAACAAGGACACAGTAACTAGAAGTGGATCTTCTATCTATTAGGGATCCAGCTCAATCAGCATTAGAGAAACCTTCCACTGTAATATGTCCATGATCTCTGTACCAAACACCACGACCTGGGGCCCCTTTTAGATATCTCAGTATATGAAGAATAGCCTCCCAATGTGTGGTCCGAGAAGATGACATAAACTGACTAACCACACCGACAGAGAAAGCAATATTAGGATGGATGACTGTGAGGTAGTTAAGCTTACCCACCAGTTTTCTGTATCGTTTCAGGATCTGAAAGAACATTTTCATCATCTGCTAAGAGTTTGAACATTAGGAACCATAGGGGTTTCTGTACGGTTTAGCTCCAAGCAAACCAGTTTCTTTAAGCAAATCAAGGACATACTTTCTTTGGGTGAGAAAGATGCCCTTTCTTACTACTCATTGCTTCAATACCCAAGAAGTACTTTAATGTACCCAAATCCTTAGTTTGAAACTTGTCTTTGAAGGAAATCTTTGAGTTTTCCTATCCCAACCTCGTCACTCCCCATAATAATGATGTCATCCACATATACCACTAGAAAGATACATCCACCTTGAGAATGTTGGAAGAAGACAGAGTGATCAAAATTACTTCTTTGAAGTCCAAATTGTAAAATAGCTTGACTAAACCTTCCAAACCAAGCCCTTGGGGCTTGTTTAAGGCCATATAAAGATTTCTTCATTTTGCACACTTTACCACTCTCTCCCTGAGCAACAAACTCAGGTGGTTGTTCCATATACACCTCTTCCTGTAAATCCCCATGGAGAAAAGCATTCTTGACATCCAGCTGATGCAAATGCCAATGGTGAGTAGCTGCAAGAGAGATAAACAACCAAACAGAAGCAAGTTTAGCTACTGGAGAAAAGGTTTCGGAATAATCAATACCATAAACCTGAGCATAACCCTTAGCCACCAGACGGGCTTTTAAACCAGCCACAGAACCATCAGGATTGACCTTCACAGTGTAAAGCCATTTACAATCAATTTCCTGTTTACCAGCAAGTAGAGAAACCAAATCCCAAGTATGATTGTGTTCAAGAGTATGCATCTCATCCAACATAGCCATACGCCGCCTCTCATGAGACAGGGCCTCAGTGACAGTGGTTGGAATAGTGAGAGAGTCAAGAGAAGCTACAGAAAACTTGGCAGTGCTAGATAAACCAGCATAAGAGATAAAGGAAGAAATATGATAGGTACACTACGCTTACCTTTCCAAAAAGCAATCGAGAGATCAATGCTAGACTCAGAGGGAGCTGGATCCAAAGAGGAAGAAGGAGCTGTAGAAGGCAATGAATCTGCAGGCTCTAGAGCAGTAGGACTGGTCACAACAGATTGCTGATTCTTCCGAACATAGTGGTGAGGGAAGGAGGGAACAGGAAGGGGACGAGGCCAAGAAGACACAAGAATAGTAGAACCTGTAGAAGTTGAAGAAGAGACAGGAAATTGATATACTAAGAAGTCATTGTCATCACTAGTACGAGAAGGAGATGACTCTGAAAAGAAAGGAGTGGTAAAAAAGAAGGTGACATCTGCAGAGACAAGATAGCGACGCAAATCAGGAGAATAACATCTATACCCTTTTTGACTATGAGAGTAGCCAAGAAAGATATACTTAAGAAAATGAGGATCTAACTTAGAGACCTGAGGATGGACATCTTGGACAAAACAAGTACAACAAAAAATTCTAGGAGGAAGAGCAAATAAAGCCTAAGAGGGAAAGAGAAGAGAATAAAGAATTTGACCATCAAGGATAGAAGAAGGGAGACAATTAATTAAGTAACAGGCTGTAGAGACAGCATTAGCCCAAAAAGGTTTAGAAACTTTCATTTGAAACAAAAGTGCACGGGTAACTTCAAGTAAGTGTCTGTTCTTTCTTTTAGCCATCCCATTTTGTTGTGGGGCGACAGCACAAGATGTCTCATGAATAATGCCATGGTTTGTCATAAATGACTTAAAAGAAGAAGAAAGATATTCTTTAGCATTATCACTTCTAAGAGTGCGGATAGTAACATTAAATTGGGTTAGAACTTTAGCACAAAAGGCACGAAATATAGTAAATAACTCAAAACGATTTCTCATAAAATAAAGCCATGTAACACGAGAGTAATCATCAACAAAAGTAATAAAGTAACAAAAAATAGCCTTAGATTCAATGGCACAAGGCCCCCAAATATCAGAATGAATAAGAACAAAAGGGGATTCAACCCGTGTATTGACTCTAAGAGGATAATTTCCTCTATGGTGTTTGGCAAACTGACACGACTCACAATTCAAAACAGAAGAAGACTCTAAAATAGGACACAATTTCTTCAAAATCTTCAAAGGCAGATGGCCAAGACGACAATGAAGTTGAAATGGAGAAATGGAAGTGGAACAAGCAATTGATTTGGCTCTTAAGCTGCAGACTCCAGAATATATATCCATTAGATTCACGACCCCTACCAATCACTTTCTTCGTCCCAAAGATCTTGAAACAAGCAATATTTAGGAAAGAAATGAACACTACAATTCATAGAATTTATAATTTTGCTACTGACAAAAGATTAAAAGGAAAGTGAGGTAAACATAAACAGAATTCAAAGGAAGAAGAAGGTGAAGGAAAATAGACAGTGCCACTTCCTATGACAGGGAGTAGAAAGAACCATTAGCAAGAGGTGACACTAGGTAATAAAGAAGAGGACTGAAAATGAAGAAAGAATACCTGTGTTACCAGTCATGTGGTCTATTGCACCTGAATCAATGACCTAGTTGCGAGAGGAAGAAGTGAGACAAGCAGTGGGATTACCTGACTGAACAAAGGTAGCAAGTAAGAAGAAGTGTCCAATACCCTGTGTGGCTGGAATCGATTATAAGCATCAAAGTCAGCATCAGATAAGTTGATAGTTTTGAAGTCCTGTAATAGAGGAGCAGATATGGGTGAAGGTAAGAGACCCTCTTGGGTGACTGCATGAGCATAACGCTAGCCTTGAGATTGGGTGGGTTTCCCATTCAACTTCCAACAATTTTTCTTAATATGACCTTCCTCACCACAAAAATAGCAAAAAAATGGTGTACCATCACGACCACCATTGTGTTTGCCAGTACGCCCACCAGTTCTGCCTCAACCACTACGTCCACCACCTCTACCTGCTCTACTTCCCCCTCTACTAACCAAAGCAACTGAAGATTTGGGAGAAGGTTCAGAGGGCAGCTCACGATGATGCCGTAATAGACAACAATACACATCAGCAAATGTCACATGATCAGAACTAGTCAGAATCTAGTCGCGGGCAGCATTAAACTCGGGACGCAGGCCAGAGAAAAAACTTACAACTGCTAACTGTTCCCGTTGTAGGTGCATATCTGTTTAACATCTTCAGAAATAGGATGAAGGACATTTAATTCTTCATAGGTCCGCTTAAATTCAGTAAAGTATACCTGTAGAGAGAGATTTCTCCTTTCTGTGTCCGGTCGGTGAAACTTCTAGTGTTACCTCATAAATACGAGACAGATTGGCTTTCCCATAATAAATAAACTCCATATACTCCCACAATTCTTTCACAGTATTGCAATGAGAAAACCACATGCTTGACAAAGGTCTCAAGGGTCTTATTAATCATGCCAAACAATCTGTTATCCTCCCGCAACCACTTGTCTCTTGTAGCCTGGGACTTTAGAGGGTCATCTGTCAGAGGATCTTCTTTCTCAATCCCTGTAAGAAACATCTTGATAGTTTTGCGCCACTCGGCATAGTATTTGCCATCAAACTTGTCATCAATAATTCGAATAGAAGCAGAAATCACCTCAGGCATAACTGTAGACTTCGTAGAAACCTCCAACTCATCAAAACTACTAGATCCGGAGTTGGAATGGTCGTCCGCCATCTCAAAAACCACAAATTCACTAAGAAATTGTCACCGTCGTCTCCAAAACACCAAACTACAATAACCCAAAACAACAAACCAAAGCAAAAGACAAGCAAGGGGCTGGACAACACAAAACTAGACCTGTTGAGCTTCGACCCAACCCACGAAAAGTGAAAACGCCACTGGGCTTGACTGAAACCATCAAAAACTCCCAAAAATCCGGTCAAAAACACCAACAGCAGCAAAAATCGCTCTTTGGCCGGCCAAAGCTTCAAGAAAGCGGAATAACTCCACCACCCAGACCTGCATCACCCTGGGTCACACCCCTCTGGCCGGCGTCGGCACCTCTGGTAGCCAGAAAAGCCCCCCACGACACTCTTAGCCGTGAATCAGCACATCAGGTGTGAAGAACATGCCCCAAACAGCCTTCAAAACCACAAAATCGTGCTCTACAATGCACCAAAAAAGTTTAGAGCTTGGGAATGAGTAGATCGGCTTTTTCTGAACCAGGAAAGTAGGTTTTTTCTTTTTTTAAATTTCAAAATTTTTTTTTTTGGACAGAGGAAGCTAGGGTTAGGGTTTCTCTAACTAGCTCTGATACCGTGTTAGAGAAGATGAGAAGAGAATTAAGAATGGGAATGACTAACACACTCCTGTTAGTTTCCCTGTCTCTATATTTATATGAAAAGATAAATATAAGTACAAGGAAAATAGGCCCAACCTAATAATACAAAATATTAATAAATAATAGTCCAATCCTTATTCTCTAACACCATTTAATTACTGTTATTGTATAATATTGTTTTCTTGTGGCGGTGACAGTGTAGTAGATAGTTGAATTTTTTACTTTTTGGGTGCCACCATCACTCACTCCCTCTTGAGAAATGATTTTGATACATTATAGAAGTTCTTATTCTCAAATCTTAACATTCAAAATTTTATATGATACGTGCAATACAAGTTTTGTTGCTGATGTCTTCTTGTGTTGCCTGTTTTGTTATTCCATTTATTTTTTCTTTTTTTTTGGGGGGGGGTGTGGTTGTTATTATGCAGGAGTTGGCTATAACATCTGATGAGGCACTAAGTTTGGAGGAGTTGCCAAAAAATGTTGTGGTTTTGGGAGCAGGGTTTGTCTCTGTCTTCTTCACATGTGTATTAGTTCAACTACTTACTATCTCATGATTATTTATTTATATTTTGTTGTTTTCAGTTATATTGCAGTTGAGTTTGCATCTATATGGTGTGGGATGGGTTCCACAGTCCATCTAGTTTTCAGAAAGGAACTTCCATTGAGGTAGGGCTCTAACATGCATATTTCATGTTTAATTTCTATGTTGTGTAATCTTAAAGCAGGAGCCTCTGTCTGTGTCTCCCTTTCCTACCCTCTCTTGCTTTTCTATTAGCGAATCACCATAGGCATGTATTTAACAGGTATAGAAACTTTTGCCTTACCCTCATCCTAGTTTTCAATTCATTAGACGCAAAAGTTTGAAGTGTGTGACTCTAGTAGCCTTCCACAACCACGAAATTTGTTGATTGATCTGTTCATGTTAGAGATTAAGAGCAATAATTAAATTTCAATCCAATTTTTATACTGTTTGGCATTTGAGTCTATGTCAAGAAGTTAAGGTTTGATAATGCTACTTTAGCATGCACTCCAAGTGTCAGGAGTATTGCAGTTCAGCAGAACATGTCTAGGAAAGAAGCCAAAACTTGGTGGACTGACATGAGTATTTGAGGGAAAGTCATTCAATATTATACTTATGATTTATGACTCAACCCAGGCAGTTATACAAGCATTAGTTGCCAAATGTAACCATGAGTACAAATGCATCGGTAGTTTTTATATAACTCTAATTGTTAGTGGGATGAGAGATGCAAAATCTGGTATAATTAAGATGATTTGAGGTATAACGAGATAGAGTAGAGTTATTTGATATTTCAGTTAGATGGTGGCTTAATATAACATCTCTTGCCGGTATCTTTCTCGTATGACTGCACATTCCACTCTCCTAAATGATTGTGAGAACAAATCCACGAGATTGAGTGTTTCTACTGGGAGAAGTTTATGTGTACCTTTTGGAAGGTGAAGGGCATACCTTTGACGGCTTATGCATGCTCTTAGAGATTAATTTATGAATATTTGACTGAATCATTGGATGAATTGAAATACATGGGAAAGAGAGACTAATTATAATAAGAATGGGAAATTGATACATGTTTTCAATTGTGAGATAGTGAAGGCAATTGGAAGCAAAAATAATGGAGGAAATTGTTTCTTTCAAGCAGCCAACAGAGAACTGGAGTTTTTGGATTTTTTTGCTAACAGAAGAATGATAGAAATATCAAACAAGACATTAATCTGATACGTACCCGAGAGTGTACGTAAGGAAGAGGTACAGGAAGAACAGGGAATCGGAATCCTGCAACAAGCCGGGAGATCCGGCAACTGACACTAACTAACTCACGCCAACGTGACACAGGGAGGTGAGCGTCTGCATGAGCTCACAGGTGCATGGGAGGCATGACACAAGGAGGTGAGCGTCTGCATGAGCTCACAGGGGCGTGGAAGACGTGACAGAGGGAAATCCCATGTGAACTCAAGTAAGGGGGAAAGGCGTGACTGAGGGCGGGAAAGAGCTTATAAATAGATAGGAAAGGCACCGGGGAAAAGGGGAAAAGACTAAGTGAGGACTGTGAGGAGGAAGCCGAGTATCCTCAAATTTACTCGGGTATCTGTAAATTTTCTTTTTTTTCCTAGCTACATTGTAACAATCAGCCCCTCTATTTCAGTTTCCCTACTGGAAATTGAGTAGCAGAGGAGATAAACACCAGTTTTCCTATCAAAAATCCTTGAGAACTGATCCAGTCTTATCAACTGGTATCAGAACTCCCGATCTGGGAGCTGTGCTATGGTTCACACACGAATGGAGGCCAGGTTAGAAGTTCTCGAGCGCAGCATGAGTTTGATGGAGGGGTGGAGGGAAGAAGTCTTGCAATGGAGGAGAGAAGCAGCTAAAGATCGACAGGCACGGGAGCTGCGGGAGAGGCAGAATGAAGTGTTACAACAGGAATTAATGAGGTTCCCTAGGGGAAAAACTCCAGAAACCTCACGAAGGAGATCGGAGGTTAATTCTAATGATGAAGGGGATGCAGAACGTGCTTACGGGACTCCTAGAGGCATGCACCAGGGAGATAGATGGAGGAGGATGGAATTACCACTATTTTCTGGAGAAGACACCTACGGGTGGCTTAACAGAGTAGAAAGGTATTTCCTCATCAATTCCATCCTTGACAGGGAGAAAGTGCAGTCCATAATCCTGGCATTAGAAGGAAGAGCACTGAACTGGTTCCAGTGGTGGGAGGCACGTACGGTGGAGGTTTCTTGGACCAGATTCAGAGAAGCTATCCTCAGACGTTTCCAGCCGGGATTGGCGGGGAATCCTTTTGAGATTCTGCTAGGACTCCGTCAAACTGGGACGGTAGGGGAATTCAGAGAAAATTTCGAATTAATCTCTGGCCCTTTACGGCACATGCAGATGAAGAAATTTCTGAGGGGTGTTCTTAAAGGATTAAAGGAAGAAATCAGAGTCGAATTGAAACTGCATCGGTTGGACTCATTAACTGACCTGATGGACCAGGCTCTGTTGATTGAGGAAAAGAATTGGACGTGCGGGAAGCTGCAGTCAACAGCTAACAAGAGCTAGAACTACAAATCAGCTCTAACCTCTAAATCATCAGATTTTGAGAGGGAAACACCATGATGAGATACAGAAAGGAGGAGTCAGCAACCAGCCTAACCAATCTAAGGCTTTAACCCTGAGCACCAATATAGGGAATAAAGCTGCAGAAGGAGTAATAGGACAGAACCGAAGGAGGGAGTCTAGGAGGCTTTCAAGATGCGGAATACCAGGAAAGGATGAAGAAAGGGCTTTGTTTCAGATTGTGATGAGAAGTATAGCCCTGAACATGTATGCAAAAACAAGCAGATTCATGTTCTACTGATGGAGAATCCCGAGGAAGTGGAGGAAGAGCGAGAACAGGAGCAAACTCAGGAAGTGGGGAGAGAGCTACAACTGTCTATGCACAGCATAATGGGGATGACTTCTAAGAAGTCTCTCAAGCTCTTTGAAATCAATATTCATCAGTCTATCACTAAATTTTACTGAGACACCTCACTCTGATTTGATGAGATTTACGATATTTACTTAATGATTCCCAATTTTCTAGTTAAGAATATATGTACACGTATAAAAGATAATATAAATTCCTCTTAGTGTAGGTGAACTGATTGGTTTTTAGTTTCTGGGAGCCTGAAATGACATCCTAAACTGCAACGGTTGCAAACTTGCAATATTAGTAATTATTTGAAAAGTATGCCTCACCTCATTGCATGTTAAGATTTATTTAGGAAAAATTGCAGTTTTTAAAGTTGAAAGTGCTGGTTTATTTGGTGTCACATATATGGATTATTCAACATTAAATGATCTTTACTGCTACTACCTTTTATTAATAGGCTGCATTATTCCTTAATTTTTTGTTAGCATCACTTCTTACTCTGTATTTCTGTAGAATACCCCCTTGCTAATTAAAAGTTTGTTGCAGAGGTTTTGATGATGAAATGAGAGCAGTGGTTGCAAGAAATCTTGAAGGCAGGGGAATTAATTTACACCCAAGGACAAATTTGACACGGGTATTTCCTTTTGGGGTTTTTGCAACTCACATTTATCATAAATTTTTAAAATGTACAAATTATTATTCATTTCTTTTTGTTGGAGGCTTAGCTAATGGCAACCAATTTATTTTCTAGTTGATCAAAACAGAGGATGGCATTAAAGTTATTACAGATCATGGTGAGGAGCTGGTGGCTGATGTTGTACTACTTGCCACTGGTAAGGATACAGATAACACGGACTTTTAAATGATTTGTTTAAAAGAGGCTGAATGTGTTAGTATTTACAACTATAAATTCATCTGGTTCAACTTACAGTTTTATCCTAGCTTGAAATGATTAAGCACTCTCTTATCTCTTTAACTAGCATCTTGAGAGGCACGATAGTTCCTCTCAATCTGCATTTTTTATTTTTATTTTAGTTCATATAATATTTTATATTATTATAGACTATAAATTAATTATTTATAAAAAAGTAATTTTTTGAAGAAATGATATGTATGTAAATTTTGAGAGTATTTATTTTAATTGGAGAATTCTCTTTAAATGAAGAAGTTAATGCAGGTTTTGTTGGGTACTAGGAGAATTGAAGTAGTTGTAATTGCTAGGTGTTAAAAAATTAGAATGTGAGTGATGTGCAAGTTTACATTTTTACCCTTTTTTAATTGGAGTTTAAATAAGTTACAATGGTATTTTTGGAAAGTTAAAATTGGAGACCAAATAGGGGAATCCCCTTTATAGTAGTATAGATAGATAATATCTTTATTAATTTAAACATTTGATGGAATCTTTCCATATAATTGTCCTTTGGAGTTTGTTTGTTGATAACCTGATCAGTTCAGGATTAATAACCCTTATATCCTCGCTTAAAATTGGAGCATCACATTTGCTTTAACTTCTTACATAATTGTGATGAATTATATTTTCTGCAAGTTTATCTTGTGGAGGTATTTTTGCTTGCCTTTTCAGGAAATCTATATTTCCGTAAGTGTTCTTTTGTTGACTGCAGGTAGAGCTCCTAATTCCAAGAGGTTAAATTTAGAAGCTGTAGGTGTGGAGCTTGACAACACTGGAGCTATAAAGGTTCTCAGCTTCCTGTTTCCATCTTTTGCTTGTTATCTTGACTTGAAAACAGAGAATATACTGTAATTGTGTCTAAACAGTCCACACAAGGCTGTATATACTAGAGTCATTACTAATTACGATAAATACATTCCTAATCAAATAAGGAAACTCCTAAAGTTGCTTCTCGATTTGAGGCCTAATTGATCCTACAATATATACAAAATTGTTGAAATTATGGGGTTTAGATAGAGAAAGAGGAAAAGAGAATGGTGGCTATCAATAATACACTGAATATATAATTTTTGTTCTTCTAAACACTAACCTAAGCCCTCTTTATACTAATTAATTTGGTCAAATACTAGTACTAATAGTACGAGCCCAAGCCCACTAATAAATTCCCCGTGAAGCTAAAGTATATCCAGAGGATTGTCTAGCTTGACACTATTTCCGAAAATCTTCAAATCAGCATTTGATGATTGAGTAACAAATTTGTCTCTTGAAGATTCTTAAGTATCAAAAATGCCAATTTCAGCAGTGTTGGTAGTGTGTACTGGTTTTCCATGCAAGAGCCAGCAACGGTCAATGCTAAAGCCAACCCAGTTAAAGTGATCACACTTAGGATGAGTGTGATTCCCCATGCGTCCTCCTCCTTGATTGCTTCCACTATTGGCATGAGTATTAGTCTACGAGACAAGAGTTGTAGAATTAACCACAGGAGACGCAGAGACTCGGAGGATGGCTGAGGTGTAGAAGGTCCAACTATTCTGAGAAGGCTGGACCATGTGTATGAGAGAGTAGGAACTCCCCATGATCTAGTCTTGTATTTTGGTAATACATAGACTGATTTATGTGTGATTTCTTTCCTTTATTCCCATTACTTTTTTCATTTTAATATGATGTCATATGAACTACTTTTCTGAATGACTGGATGATGAATTGGACAATTAGTGATGAACTAGAGAATGATTATGGCAATCCCAAGTTCTAAATGTTCTGCATTCAACTGTATTTAGGTAGATGAGTACTCACGCACTAACATTCCTAGCATATGGGCTGTGGGTGATGTAACAAATCGAATGAATCTTACTCCAGTGGCCTTGATGGAAGGAACGTGCTTTGCAGTAAGTGTTCCTAGTGGATAGGTATCCCTTCTCATCTTTTGGTTTTCTGCGTGCCCCCCGGGGGGGTGGGGGGTGGGGGGGTAGATTGATGTCTAATATATTCATTTATTTTTCTCTATATGGCTATATGCAGAAAACAGTATTTGGTGGCCAACCAAGCAAGCCAGACTACAGTAATATCCCCTATGCAGTGTTCAGGTATTGTTGAACTATTTTGAATGGGATAACTCATGATAAAGTATCTCCTTTCCTTCTGCTCAATGTTACTCTCTTTCTGTTTTGTTGGATGAATTTATTGCTCATACTTTCTGTTCTGCAGCATTCCACCACTTTCTGTAGTTGGTCTCAGTGAGGAGCAGGCAATAGAGCAAGCGAATGTGGATATCTTAGTTTTCACATCAACCTTCAATCCTATGAAAAATACCATCTCTGGGTATGTGTAGTGATTTAGAATTTTCAACCACTTGGCATTTATTGGAAACCAATGACTTGCAGAATGCATGACAACTTGGACCAGAAAATACTAGTTTGTAGAAATATTGTTAGGTACATAGAATTTAACACCTTTGGGCATCCAGTTCCATTAATTTGCTTGATCCAGCAATCATTTAATATGTTCTTTTTATTTACACCATGGACAATCTCTTTTGGAAAGTTAAAAATCAAAATGTTCTAGTTAGTCTGGATTTTTTTTCTCTGATGACTCCAAGCTTTTCAATACTCTGCTGGACTCAGTAATAGTTATACTTGTTACAGCCCATGTTTCTTTTCTATATTATTATGTTGATTGCTTATATCTTTCAAATAGGCGACAAGAAAAAACTGTAATGAAGCTTGTTGTTGATGCTGAGACAGATAAAGTTCTTGGAGCATCCATGTGTGGGCCAGATGCGCCTGAAATTATGCAGGTATCTTCATGGCTTCACACTGGCTGTTAACTATGAAATGCCAATTTAGTGTTTTCTTATGTTGTTTTCAGTAAATTGTCAATTGTTTAGGAGTTGTTCTATTTTCATTTCAGTCGCTTGTTACTATGCTTCTTTGGCAAACTCATTACTTCTGGTATACTACAGTATGTATGTATATTTCTATCAAAAAGGTCGATTAGATTAGTGTGGAAATATCTATAGTAGAATGACCAGAAAATTGTAATACAAGTGCGCTATGGAGCGATAGAATGAGTGCCTTTACTTTTTGAATTGTTTGAGTTCTTATTGAATATGAGATGGTATCTTGCTGAGTCTATCTTTTGGGGTCATTAATTTTTGGTGCATGTGATGTAAGATGGCAATGGAACTATAATTTAAGGCTTAGGGTTCTCATAAATACAGTAAATATTAATCTTTTTGCATTTTGAAATGAGTAAAGTTCTCTTAGTATAACTGGGGTGGTTAACAATTAAGGTATGTGTCACACTTGTTCAACCCTATTCTAAAAGTATGCAGAAAATGTCAGAGAAGTGTACAAGTGTCAGCATCTGATACTTGTCTAAGACATGATGCAATGTTGTGAATGGTGTGATGGCTGCCATGTTGAAGCTTGGCAATTAAAAACATAAAAATAAAAATATGTTGCATACTTGACTTTTTCCTGTTCCTAGTTGTATCTTCACCTTTTTTTTCGTTTTGGGAGATATCTTATCTGTGTACTTGCACTCTTTCATCTCTAATAAAATTTCTTTTGCTATCAAAAAAAAAAAAAATGCATACCCGATACATTTTTTTTGCCATGTTCAAGCTTTGATCACCCAATAGTGAAAAGCCTGTGGACAGAGGCTGCTCATTGGATCATTGCTTTTAGCTTATGTGTACTGTGCTTTCATGTGGACTTAATTGTATTCAGTATCAGTAAGATATAGGGTCTGAATTGGTCACAAAAACTTGAGATCTCATCTATTAACCGTCTTTTGCAAATCAGTTACCATCCATTCAGTTATTAATTATTATTTACATTGCTCACCCCTCTCCCCATATAGCAATAATTATAATAAAATTTACAGTAATGTCTATTACTTACTCTATTAAAGATCTAGCTTTTTGTATGTATCGTGTATGCTATCCACCATTGGTTTATAGCATACTTGCAGAAGTTATTGCTCTTTGACTTTGTCAAGATGGTTGACACTTCTAATTCCTGATATGGGTGTTGATGATCTATAGGGTATTGCTGTGGCGTTGAAGTGTGGAGCTACCAAGACACAGTTTGACAGCACGGTAAGTCCATAGTTTCTTGATTGTTATTCTGTTCTTCCTTCTGAGGACAGTGGTTGGATATTGTCCCTACAAGATGAATGATATGAAAGCATTACACATCCCAAATATTTGCACAATATAAGAATGCCTATTGCCTACATTTATGTGGTGTTACTGTTAATGTTTAGAGGATAGGCAAAGCAGTGTGGGAGGGAATATGGTACAATGGTTATTTTGAAGTCATAATGTTGGATCATGCAAATAGCATGGTAGGAGATATGAAACATACCTGTATGCATATTTAATGAGTTTTAAATGGACAATGGTGACATGTGTTGTTAAATCTTCAGAGGACAACACCCAGAGCTCCCCAAATATTCCAAATAATTTATGCCACAACTGTATTTGACCACTTATAATGCAGAGAGATGGCTGCTAGTTTCAGAATTCTTATAAGGTCAATGATGCTCTATGGCAGTGAATGTCGGCCAATGAAGTGCCAAGAGCAAAAAATGAGTGTAGAGGAGATGAGAATGCTGAGGTAGATGAGTGGACATACAAGAAAAGATAGGATTAGGAATGAAAGAATGTTAAGAGTAGCACGTTTGGTAATGTAAGAAGACGATCAGTAGAGGCTCCAATGAGAAGATCAAATGGAAGACAGTCTGATTAAAAATGGTAGAGAAAGACTTGAGAAAACATTTGAAGAAACCATTAAAAAGGACCTTGATCTAAATGGTTTTACTGATAATTTGGTTTTTGATAAAGCCCAATAGTGTCAATGCATCCTTCTAGCCAACCCCACCTAGTGGGATAAGACTTAACTGCAGTTGTTGTTTTAAGCAAGTTGGCAAAGTGGTGATAACAGAGCTTGATACTTTATTTTGACAGTTTTGAATTACATCAGCTAGTTCACAAACCCAGTCCATATATATATATATATCTCAAGTGAGATCCCTAGCTTAATTTGTGAGAGTTGAATGGATCCACTAATAACCTTCAGATCAACAAAGGGTCATGATTATAACCTTTATTTTAAAAAATGTGACTCCTTCTAAACCACTCATCCTATCTCACCCTTTCCTCAGGCAATGACCCTTTCTCTGAAATCTTGTTCTTCATGCTTTCATCGTTGTTCTGTCTGCTTAATTCCATGTCAATTAGCATCACTGTCAGCTACGAGCTTTTTCATTAATTCAAATGGATTACTACATCTTTCATTTGGGATAATCTTCTACCCTTATCTCATTTTCCTTTGAATCATAAATTTGAGAAGTACAGCAAACTCTACTAAAAAACAGTTTGCAGAAGTTGATAATTCTTTTTCAAAATAAAATCATCTGTCTCCCTAATTAATTGTTAGCCCGTCATGCAATAATGGAATATCCCCAAAACATCTAAACTGAAAAGTAAAAGACAAGTTTAGAATTAAAACGAAAAACATAAAAATATTTTAAATAAAAGCCCCAATGTCTTTATGAGAAAGCAGTAGAGATTTTGAGAGAAGAGGAAGGCAGGTGAGATAGAAAAGCTTGCCGAATCGTGATATTTGACAGCTGCAAAATCCAATTCCACAAGATAAAAGAGACGAAATTGTAAAGTGAGACACTATAAGAATCACAACCATGACCTACAGCTGCAATGTGTAGAGCTAAAAGGGAGAAATGCAAGATTACTAATCAGATTATCAAGAGTATGATACGCACCCACCAATATCTAAGATGTATTTTAGGAAAAGGTATAGGGGCAGCAGGGGATAGCATCATGCAAAAGAATGTGACCTCAGACAACCAATTGTACACGTGAGTTGGGGGGGGGGGGGAATTGTACTCGGTTAGTTGAGGAGAGTATATAAGGAGAGAGAGAGGGAAGGAGAGAGGGAGGAAAAGTGTGAATGGATTAGGGAGGGAGAGATTTTAGGCACTCTCGAATTTGCCTGAGTTTCAGTTCATATTTCTCTTGTTTTCTCTGTAATTCAGACACTTGGACCCCACTGTTCTGATATCCCACTGATATCAGACCAGGAGAGGAGACATACAGTCTTGTTTTTCCATTTAATTCTTGAGTTTCTGGTCCAGTTTATCAGAGTACCATAGAGAAGAGCAGAGCAAATTATTTATCTGGTGCTCCAATGACTTCTTTAACTTGAACTTAAGAGTGATTGAGAATGAGTGCGAGAGAAAGGAGACTGGGAGGGTGGGCAAAATGGGTCAGGTGGAAATTTAATGGATATTTTAATTAAATCATTTGTTTTCATCTAGCAGTTGTTATTTATTCTGCTCATCTCTCACTATATATATATATATATATATATATATATTAGAGCCTGTAGAAATGCATAACAATGAGCTCTTATAGTGAAATCCTAATTTAGATAAATAGCTAAGTTAACCCTTGTTTGATAATTGAAAGATTATATGCAAAACTGTAAAATAAGATTTTTGTGACTTAAAGATGCACCTATTGCTTTTATAATTTGTAATCTGTAGAGTCATTAATGGGTTAGAACTTGCGACTATAAGAAATTGAAAATCAGTAGGCCGAATCTATGAGGAATGAGGGACAAAGGGGTTGAAACTTGGGTGAAATAGAAATTTAGAATGAAAGGGATATGAAAGAAGATTGAATGATAAGAAGCACAAAACAGTAAAAAAAAAATTAGCCCATTTACATTGCAAATGTAAAAACATAAAATCATTTATGATTGTATAGATTTTAAAGTTTTAAAGAGTAAATCGTAACGTTTTTATGAATTTTGAATTTTACTTAACATTTAAGGCGTTTTTTAATTTTGCTAAGCATAAAAGTGTGAACAAGATTTTAACAACCATGGTATTAAATCTCCTGCGACCTTATCTGTACTCTCCTTGATTGTCTTATGTTTTCTCTTTTTTAATTTTTCATTACAAGTTTTCTTATTATCTGTGTCCCCACTCCTCTTTTTTTTCTGCTAATATATTTTCCTAACTGCATTGATTCTTTCCTCTAGGTGGGAATACACCCATCTGCTGCGGAAGAATTCGTGACCATGAGGTCAGTGACAAGGCGTATTACTGCTGGTAGCAAACCTAAGACAAATTTGTAAAAGTAGTTTTAAATGAAAATTGGAATTGGCGCCTTTAAAGTGAGGTTTATTTTAGAGAGTAGAGTGAGGAAGATTAATCATTAATGAGAAAATTAAGAAAGTAGATTTTAACAATCTCATAGTTTGATATACATGTATGTATATTTTATCATAATTTCAACCGTTGATTTTCTCATCAATGATTAATATTCTTCACTTTACTCTCTAAAGTGAATCCCTTACTTAGCTAAATCCAATGAGAATATTATCAGTTTGGTTATGGTGTAAAATTGGATATTTCTCTTTTACCACAATCGACTGGATAAGTATAGATAATTAAAACAATCTCTGTTTTTAATTCAGGTTATTTATTTTTTGCAAATTGCATTTTATTCAAAATTGTATACTGAGTTTTTTTTTTTTGGTCATGGGAGTATGGGGGGAGGGGCGTCGGATCGTCCCCACTGGGATTAGATCCTTGGGTGTGGTGATTTCAAGGCAGTAGCCTTGGCCAGTCGAGCTTAGGCCTGTTTAATTCGTTGCCTTAAATCTGGACTCAGATATAAATCTTTTGATGTGTTCTCCTTGCCATTGGTTATTTTACTTAGGGTGCCTTGTTAATGATTTTGTTGGGAAGGTATTGCCTACTTTCCAATCGCTACTTTGTTTGGAAGTGTGGTTTCTTTTTTGTTTTTTGTTTTTTGTTTTTTTACAGTTTTGATAGTTGTGTTAAACAGTTGCATTATTTAGAATATTTAAAAAAATGGTGGAGCGACAACTTTATTGAAAAATAAGTGATAATAATACAGCATCTGGAGTCATTTTTTACAACTGCATGGGTTACAGTTTTCATTTGTGTATATCACCATCGAACAAACATTTCAAAAGGTCAGCTTGCAATCAATGGATGCGAATGATGTGTTAGAAAATAGAATGTATAAGTAAACGGAATCAAAATATTTATCATTGGGAATTTGATCTTTGGTCTACGTTGGGAATGGTTAACATGTTCAAATTGAGTGGTTAATTAGACTAAGGTGTAGCCCGACAAAAAAAAAACAATGGATTGACATACGGTTAAATGTGCAATTATTATTCGTTAACTCAAATTTTTAAAGGGGAAATACTACTACTTTCAGTATACCTTGTTTTTATATTCTATTAGATTTGTTATATATCTTTTTGTTTGGGTCTAGGTGAGGGGGGATTTTTGGAGAAAGGGGAAAGGGGAATTCGAACCGCTAGTGCAGATATGCATGGGCAACTTCCTTGCCACTCAACCACTTGCCAGCTCTGCTTATATATCTATTTCAAGTTCCGTTATGTTGCGAAGTGGCCCAATTAAGGAAGCAAGTATGACTTCAGTGCCAAAACCAACATCAAGATTTAAGAATCGATTCAGTCCCATGATCCAATCGGATCAGTAAGATCACTGGCCAATCACTTTACTAGTCGAGTTTCTGATTACTAGTCAAGTGTATGATTAGATTAACTTATTTTGTATTATAAAATAATTTATAATTAAAATTTTATTGAGTTTTTTTTTAAAAAAAAAAAATTTCCTAAAAGTAAGTTGTTCCTATTCTCTTATTGGCATTAAGTCTCAACAATCAAATATTGTGTCAGTGCATTGTAATTGCAGTGTTTCCTTTATTTATTTTTATCTACTTCGTTTTTGCTCGTCTTTGCCATGTGTGGACATGCCCTTTTCTAGTTACCAGAACATTTTGTGTCCAAAAGTGAAGGTGTGTAGCGTTTATTGATTTGGCTTGCTTATAACATTTTTTCAAGTGCATTTCAAGCTCTTTTATTGGAAGTTTCTCTACAGGGTTGTAAAGCTACTTTGCTTACACATCAATAAAATAGTATTTTACAAACAAATGGGCAACCTGTTGTGCACTTTTCTTGTGTTCAATTGAAAGTAAAGTTTATATATAGAGGAGACCTCAATTTTGGTCCCTCAAAGATACACTTGGGATCAATATGGTCTTCAATTAATAGAGGCCATCAAAATAATCCTCCAAAGAACATTCCATCTATCAATTTCGTTCAAACTTTGTGATCTATGAATAGACCATTACTGAGTGTTCGAAGTGACACATTTTTTGCCTAGGTGGAATGTTATCTTGTGACATGGTGCCTGGGGTTGCCACTTGTAACTTAAGAGGGAAAATACAAAATCCCCAGTTCATTATACATGGAAGGGAGAAATCCCCAAATTCATAAATTTAATCAAAGCATTTTCAACCCTAAGTTCTCAAATCCCCCAAATTGCACCAACTCCTTTTATTCAGAATCCTAACAATAAAACTGCAAGTTTGGTATCCCTAAAACCTTATTTTTGCTAGTATCTGAGTTCTCAATCCTGATCGTGTGCTCTAATAGCCCTACATATTGAGACTCCTGGAGAAAGCTATTGTCTGCTATGTGTGATTGTGGAAGGAAGGCTTTATGTCTGACTTCAATGACCCAAGAGAACCCAAGGAGAAGGTTTTTTAGATGCCCACTGAACAACATTGAGAAACTAACGTGGATTTTTCTAGTGGTAGAAGATGCAGTGCAACTCCAAAATTGAAAGCCAACGAAGACATTGAGAGGAAGCTCAACAAGAAGCTAAAGAAAGTTATATATGAAAATCAAGTGTTCAAGTGTATACTAGCCTATTAATTTTTGGGTGTCTTGGCCTTTGTATTATGTGCATGTTGGGTTAGATCTTTGATGTAATTTGGGTTTTGGGTGTCTTTACTGCTGTGTAGGATAGGTTAGCCTTTGTCTGTGTTTTGTTAGCTTTGCATTTGTAATTTGATCCAAGCTAATGCAGTTTGTGTGTTTTGGTCCAAGCCAATGTAGTTTGTGTTTTGGACATGCAATCACTGTAGTTTGAGTATTTCCAAGCCAATCAATGAAATGAGAATTTGTGATTTTGATTAAATATTGTTGATAATGGCAGTGAAATTATAAATGATTTATGAAAAAAAATGGAATGAGAACAAGGAATATATCGTGAGATTTTTGCAAGTGCACAGATCGCTCATGTAATAAAGGAATCCAAAAGGATTTAGTATCATCCCACATAGATTAAATTTGATTATCAAAATTGAAACTATTTAATCTTAATTGAGAAGAACAATTAAAGAGAATAATTAATATGAAAGTAATGCTTAAACAAAATAGATAAAATATCAATTAAAGAGGGAGATCTAGGGCTTTTTATTTCACCTTTTATTCCTTTTGCTACCTTGGTCGATTTGCATATCTATTCTTCAATTCTCAATTTCAAGATATAATATCCTAAATTATTTAATACTCCCTCTCGAACGGACATTAAAACTATTCTTAAACTAACCTAACCTATCTTCCTCAAGCATGGATTAAATCAATATTAAGAATGAGTCAGTACTCATGAGAGATTATTAAATGATTTACACAAATCATGCATAATACACAATTCATGAAACTCAATTCAGAATGTTTTTCATACAATTACCTTCGGTCTTATGTATGTCTCTAATCATCTAATCATTTAATTCACCCTCATACAATTAGAAGTATTAAGAACATAATTGAATTGAATTCAAATTCAAAAGAGAAGAAATATGTAATTAAATTAACTAAGATTAACAAAACTCCTAACTTAGATCCATCTATGCCCTATAATAAATAACTTAAAATATTAAAAAATGAAAACACAAAAACTAAAACACCAAACTCAAAGCTGGACTCTAAGCCCAAAGCACCCCTAACTACTATCTCCTTACTCCTTTTATAGCTTTTAGAGAACTTACAGCAATTAGTGTTCCAAGCTGTTAGCACATCTAGAGAGACTTGTGTTGACTTGTGACAGATTTTTCTACTTGTAAACTGTAGAATCAGGGAAAGTGATCAACATAAGATTTGTAAATCTTTCTCTTAGCTTTCCAACGCCACCAGAATCACGTCAATTGGACCTCTAGAACAAGAATTATGACTAAAATACTGCAATAGGTTTAACAGTAAAAGTTTCTTTAAATAACCTTTGACTAAATCTTCTTTTCTCCATCTTTATTGATTTGCATTGATTTGATATTCCTAATTTGCATACAAAATTGATTCCAATGAATTTACCTATACTAAATCATAAATTCAAATCAATTATAAGAGAAATATCTAATAAGTAGACAAGGTTCTTTTTAAAGAAAACTTGGTCTCTTGAAAAAGCAAATTGTAGTTGTCAGATTAAGTACATAAATCGAATAATAAGCCATGGGAACTGTGAAATATAAACTCGTATGGTTAATTAAGACATTTGCTCAAAGTTGAAAATTTGTGAACCACAACTACCAATAAACTCATGTGACAATCATGCAACTCTACGTATAGATTCAAATCCTTTCTTCCATGAAAGGACCTATAAATACATATCTTGTTTAAAGATAATTCATATTTTGTTCGATATATATAAAAAAAATTAAATTTCTATAAAAAAATTTATATTGCTTAAAAATAGGGTATTTGTAGAATAAGAGTTTAACTTGTAGTATGGTAGGATTTCATAAAATTTAAATTATCTAAAATTTAAATACAAAGTTATGAATAAGATTTTAGAAAATGAAAATAAACTCGATTCATACCTA
The DNA here is from genome assembly GCA_019955255.1 of Castanospermum australe. Taxonomy (NCBI): domain Eukaryota; kingdom Viridiplantae; phylum Streptophyta; class Magnoliopsida; order Fabales; family Fabaceae; genus Castanospermum; species Castanospermum australe. Next base: position 164,619 of record NSJW01000974.1, read on the forward strand.
AATATGAATATGATTGTCACTTGCAAAAATAAGTTTAAAAGAAATGCATTATTAATGCTAATTAAATAAATTTCATATAATTATCACAATACTAAAATCATGAAGTGAATTTTAAGTTAGTTAAATGATCATTAATAGCATTTATTGCACTCAAGTCAATTTTATTACTCTTTCTATCCATTTTTATCTATCATTTAAGATTTTTGCATAAGTATTAAGAAAGTTATTAAATAATCTTAATGGTATAGAAATATAGTTCAATATGAATAAATTATCATTTCTCTTACTTTATTAATATTTTCTCTTTTTCTTAACTTACTTTACTAATTCTCTCTCCATTAAAAGATAAGGTTAAAATTAAAAAAAATTAATTAATAGTTCTTTAATATTCTTAAATAACAGATATTTTTAAATAAAAAAATTTCCCTAAACAACAGATAAAAATAGATGAATGAGTATGTATTGATGTGTTTAAATTTAGTTATTGTTATGAAAACAAATTACAACTCATCAATATAACATACAACCGTCATCCTCATGAGTTAATTAGTGTCTTTTCAACTTCTCCATTACCCATTGCTTTGATTCCTAGGTGAACTTAGGGGTGCCAATTTTGACCAGACCCGTCTTGACTCATTCAGGGTGGGTAAGTCAATAATTAACCAGGTATTAAGGCAGGTTTGAGTATTACCCGAACATGCCCCAACCGCACCCAAAGTTATATATATATATTATATATATATATATATATATATCAAGTGAGAGCATTTTTTATTTTGAGATATGAGAAGAGTAAATTCTAACCATTAAACTATACATGAATAGTTGAGATTATATCAAGTGAGAGAATTTTTTATTTTGAGAGATGAGAGGGGTAAATTCTAACCATTAAACTATACATGGATAGTTGGGTATATATATATATATATATATATATATAAAGTGAGAGCATTTTTTATTTTGAGAGATGAAAGAAGTAAATTCTAACCATTAAACTATACATGAATAGTTAAGATTATATCAAGTGAGAGTACTTTTTATTTTGAGAGATGAGAAGGGTAAATTTCAACCATTAAACCATACATGGATAGTTGAGATTAGATATTATTTAAAAGTCATATGACTACTTAAAAAAGTCACATGACTTTACATTTTAATCTTGACCATTTATAAGATCATTTTTAATGAATTTAAAAAGTATATTACAAGTATATACTAATGATTTAATATGAAAATTATTTGATTAATAAAAAATTAAAATAGTATAAATACAAATACATCATACAAGTATATAACTAAATTAACATAAGCTAGAATGGTAGAATCCTATTAATGATTTATCAAGAAAATACTTTAATTATTAAGAAATATAAATGGTACAAATACAAATGCATCACACAAAGTAATTCATTTAACTCAATTCACTTGTCATAGGATGTTATAAATGATTTAATAAGAAAGTATACACTTGAGAATGATTTGTGAATTGCTTAAGGAAAAATCCTTAGCAGATGTATATTTTATATACATAGGTCAGCTAATTACAATCCCTAAATCAAAGGCAACAAATCAGAAAATACAATCAAATCATATCCTACAAATCCTAATTACTAATAACTACAGATTATGCAAATCAGATAATATCAACAGAATATCAACACTCCCCCTCAAGCTGGTGCATATATGTCATATGCATCAAGCTTGTTACATTATATATGTTACCCCTCGGGCCCCGAAGAGACTTAGTGAAAATATCAGCTAGTTGATCACTAGAATTTACAAATGAGGTAGTTATTTCTCCGGAGAGGATCTTTTCACGAATAAAATGGCAATCAATTTCTATATGTTTAGTTCGCTCATGAAAGACTGGGTTGGAGGCAATGTGCATGGCTGCTTGATTATCACAAATAAGTTTCATGGGCCCTATTTTGCAAAAACTTTAATTCTTGAATCAGTTGTTTCAACCATATAAGTTCACATGTAGTGAGTGCCATGGCTCGATATTCTGCTTCTGCACTTGATCTAGCAACTACATTCTGCTTTTTACTCTTCCATGAGACGAGGTTGCCTCCAATGAGAACACAATACCCAGAAGTCGACCGTCTGTCACTAGGAGATCCTGCCCAATCTGCATCTGTATATGCAACAATGTCTGTATGGCCTATATTTTCATAGATCAACCCCTTTCCAGGAGAACTTTTAATATATCTCAAAATTCGAATTATTGCATCCCAATGGTTGTCACAAGGAGAGTTAAGAAATTGACTCACAACACTAACTGCAAAAGATATATCTGATCTAGTTATGGTGAGATAGTTTAATTTTTCCCACTAGTCTTCGATACCTTCCCGGGTCTGAATAAGGCTCCCCCTGATCCGGTAGAAGTTTAACATTCGGATCCATAGGAGTATCAATTGGTTTACAATCTAGCATTCCAGTTTCTTCTAAAATATCAAGGGCATACTTCCTCTGAGAGATAGCAATGCCTGTTTTTGATTGAGCCACTTCAATCCCGAGGAAGTACCGCAATCGGCCCAAGTCCTTAGTTTGGAAGTGTTGAAACAGGTGTTGTTTTTAGGCCCCTGATGCCATCATGATCATCTCCTGTAATGACAATATCATCTACATAAACCACAAGATAGATGCATTGATTAGAAGATGAGTGTTTATAGAACACAGAATGATCTGCTTCACTACGAACCATGCCAAATTCCTGTATGACTTTACTAAATCTTCCGAACCATGCCCGTGGAGACTGTTTAAGGCCATATAGAGATTTGTGTAACCTGCAGATAAGACTCGACTCCCCCTGAGCAACAAACCCAGGTGGTTGCTCCATATAAACTTCCTCCTCCAGGTTACCATGGAGAAATGCATTCTTGATATCCAATTGATAGAGAGGCCAATGGTTCATGGCAGCCATCGATAAGAATAGACGAACAGAAGTCATTTTAGCAACAGGAGAGAATGTATCTCCATAATCAAGGCCAAATATTTGAGTATAGCCCTTAGCCACAAGGCGTGCTTTCAAACGGTCCACCTGTCCATCAGGGCCCACCTTGACAGTAAAGACCCATCGACAACCAACTACAGATTTTCCCGGGAGGGGAAGGAACAAGAGCCCATGTATGATTAGAATCCAAAGCTGCCATCTCGTCAATCATGGCCTGACGCCATCCTGGATGAGAAAGTGCTTCCTGGACAGTTTTAGGAATGGAAATGGACGACAAGGCAGAGACAAATGTATAATGGGATGAAGATAAACGATGATAGCTCAGGAAATTATAAAAAATAGGATGCGGATTACGAGTAGAACGCATACCTTTACGAAGTGCAATGGGCAAGTCAAGAGAAGCTTCAGATAGGCCCGGAGCAGGTGGAGACGCTGGAGCAGGAGATGAATCGCCCGAGTCTGGGGTGAGAATAGCCTCTGGAATCACAGGACGAGGTCGACGCTGAAAAGTGATAAACGGTTGCGGTGAAGGATGTGCCTGCGGACTAGGAGGTGCGGGCACCTGTGAAACTGGAGGATCAGAAATAGGCAACTTAAGACAGGGAATTGGTAGGAGCTGAGAGATGGAGTTAGGCTCGACTGGTGAGGTGAAGTAAGGAGTGTCCTCAAAGAAGGTTACATCTGCAGAGATGTAAAAACGATTTGTAGAAGGAGAGAGTAACATCGATAGCCTTTCTGAACTCGAGAATAACCAAGGAAAATGCACTTAATAGAACGAGCAGACAATTTATCAATACCGGGAGTAAGATCATGCACAAAACAAGTAGAACCAAAAACACGAGGGAGACATTATAAAGATGGTCATTAGGAAACAATAGAGAGTGGGGAACTTCATTATGTAAAACAGAGGAGGGCATGCGATTGATTAAATAAACCAGCGGTAAGAACAGCATCACCCCAAAATTTTAAGGGTGCATTAGCATGCAATAAAAGAGTTCGAGCAGTCTCAATAATATGACGATGTTTTCGTTCGGCTACGCCATTTTGTTGTGGAGTGTGCGGACAAGTTGACTGATGAAGCATGCCATGAGATGCCATAAAGGAATTGAAAGGAACAGAAAAATATTCTTTTGCATTATCACTGCGCAATATGCGAATAGAGTGCCCAAATTGGGTTTGAATTTCATTGCAAAAATTTTTAAAGATAGTGAATAACTCTGAACGATCTTTCATCAAAAATATCCAAGTACATCTAGAAAAATCATCAATGAAAGTAACAAAGTACCTATACCCAAGAATAGAAATGACACGACTAGGACCCCAAACATCAGTATGAACAATATCAAAAGGTGACTTTGCTCGATTATTGATTTTGCTTGGAAAGGATGCACGGACATGTTTTCCAAGCTGACACGACTCACACTCTAAAGACTGCAAATGAGAGAGATGGGGAACCATCTTCTTTAGCTTATTTAGACTTGGATGACCCAGACGACGATGAAGGAGACTAGGAGACTCGTGGCAGTACATATGGTAGAGGATGGAGGCTGGAGATAATAAAGTCCACACGATTCAGATCCTGCGCCAATCGTCTGTCCCGTACTCCGGTCCTGGATGAGAAAAGAGTCAGCAGTGAAGGTTATAGAGCAGTTAAGAGTGCGAGTCAGTTGGCTAATAGAAATTAAATTAAAGGGGCAGCTAGGAATAAGTATAACAGAATTCAAAGGTAAAGATGGAAGAGGTGTAGCTTGACCAATGCCGGTGGCTATAGTCTTAGAACCATCAGCGAGAGTAATGTGGTGTGGTGTCTTGGGAGATGATAATTTTGATAAAAGAGAAGGATTACCAGCTATGTGATCGGAAGCACCAGAATCCAAAATCCAGGATCCAACAGACGAAGAATGAGAGAGGCAAACTGTAGAATTACCAGTATGAGCTAAAGTGGCCGAAGATGAAGCTTGTTGGGCTGCTTTGAGTTGAAGATACTCCTTATACTCATTGTCTGATAGTATGTTCTGGTTATCAGTCCCTGATTCAGTCTTATTCTCAATATCAACCGACTGAGATTGTGCCACATTAGTAGATTTTTCAGGGAAACCATGCAAGGAATAGCAACGGTCTTGAGTATGGCCCAAGCGTTTACAATAGGAACATTGAGGACGACCACCAGAACCACGGCCACCTCTACCACCACCACGACCACGGCCACGACCACGACCGTGACTTTCACGGTCCGCAGAAACAAAAGTCGAAAACTCTGAACCTGTTTGGGAACCAATTCCAGACGCTGCATCGGGAGTAGGAACTCGCAACAATCGATTAATGAGATCCTCCACGGTAGGAATATTTGCATTTGTCAGGATTTGATTCCGAACAGATTCAAAATCTTTATGAAGACCATGGAGAACAAAAACCATATACATGTTATCAAGCTTATCTAACATCTGCTGGAGGTTGTCACTTGTCAGTATCAACTTGATTTCTTCAATCGTGGACTGTGCTTTGCTCATATATGAAGACAGGTCATGATCTGTCATGTGAAGCGTTGCTAGATTATGAACAGAATCATACAAACGTTGGACATCATTAGAGTAGATGCTGCGAGCTTTCTTCCATATGTCATGACAAGTTTTATAGGGGCGAAAATGCACTAACAGTTTGGGATCAATGGACTGCCAAAGTAAGGATACCAACTGATAGTCAGTCTTCTTCCATTGGTCCCTCTCATCAGCAGGGATGTCCTCCGCCTTCTTAGTCAGATGCTCAGAGAGTCCCTGACCTAAAAACCAAATATCAACAGCAGCATACCAGTCTAAATAGTTCTTACCATTAAGTTTTTCTGACGTTATGGTGGGGCTGCCAGAAAAAAGAAAAAGAAACAAGGCCCCTTTTGGAGGATTCGGAGGTGACACATGACAAATCAGATGCAGAAGCCATGACCCCAGAACAGAACTAGGTGGCACCGACGAGCTGAACAAAAAACGGCGGCGAGACGATCGGAGATCGGAGAATGGCGCGTGGCTTACACGCGCTGACAGAAGGTGGCGCAATCTGAACTTCTGACCCCCCGAACAGAACCAGGTGGCGCCGACGAGACGAACGGGACCGGCGGCGACGTGAACGGATGTCGGGAAATTAGGCGCGTGTGAGCTACACGCGCCGGCAGCTGTGGAGGCGTGTACGGGCGCGTGAATCGAGATCTGGTGACGGCGCTCAAGGATCTGGCCGGTCGGAGGTTTCCTGAGATGGCCAGTACACTGTCTTGGTTGATCGTGGCGGAACAGTGGTTCCGACTTGGTTGAACAGCGGCGGAGCAGAAGCAGATCGGAACGCTGGCGGGTTCCGACTTGGTTGAACAGTGTCGGAACAGAAGCAGATCGGAACGCTGGCAGAAACAGAAGCAGATCGGAACAGTAGCGGAAATGGCGGAACAGTACACTGACCGGTACACAATACAGTATACTGACTGTAGAAGAAGAGGACGATGTTCCTGCCTTGACAGTGGCGGAACAGTGACTGAAACAAGGTCGGTTTCGACTTGAAACGCAGACCTAGAGAGACTAAGTAGAGACAGGACCGAGCCTGCTCTGATACCAAACTTGAGAATGATTTGTGAATTGCTTAAGGAAAAATCCTTAGCAGATGTATATTTATATACATAGGTCAGCTAATTACAATCCGTAAATCAAAGGTTACAATCCCTAAATCAAAGGCAACAAATCAGAAATACAATCAAATCATATCCTACAAATCCTAATTACTAATAACTACAGATTATGCAAATCAGATAATATCAACAGAATATCAACATATACTAAACAAAATCTAAAATAGTATAAATATAAATGCCTATTAGAATATAACTAGTTAACTTAAGGTAGAATAGTATAATCCTATTTAATGGTAAAAAAAAATGCTTAAATTTCTAAGAAATATAATATGAGATTATCTTTGTAATTATTTTAAAAACATGAAAGATCATCTTTAATTACTTTAAGACGTGTTATTTGATTAATAAAAGAAATGTAAATAATACAAATATAAATACAAATACATCATACAAGAATATAACTCAATTAACTTAAGGTAAAATTGTAGAATCCTAGTAATAATTTAACAAGAAAATGCTTTGATTATTAAGAAATATAAATAGTACAAATACAAATGCATCTCACAAAGTAGCTCATTTCACTCAATTTACTTGTGATAAAATGTTATAATTAAATTATTTGATAAATATTTTAAATTATTAGAAAAAATCTAAATGGTATAAATATAAATGTCTATTAGAATATAACTTAATTAAGATAGAATAGTATAATGCTATTAATGATTTAACATGAAAATACTTTGATTACTAATAAATATAAATGGTACAAGTACAAAGGTATCTTACAAGTCCATTATAGTAATGTGATATGTGTTTGTTTAATGTAGTCTATATTAGTTTTTTTTTTCTTTTGTGTTTGAAGAATGATGATCATTTAGATTTTATTTCATGTGACTATTTATTTAATATTAATATATAATAAAATTGAAAAATTGAGCAGTGCTCCAATTCAGATTGTTTGTTTTTTGATTTTGTCTTTCTATGGGAGTTTGTTGTTGATGTTCTTTAATAATTTCTAGTTATATATTTGGAAAATAGTATTTAACAATTTGATGACTATTGTGATGCTTTAAAAACAATTATTTAGAATGTTAAGTCATTTGATGCTAAATTCCTTTTTTTTTCATAAAACTTATTCTTTTTTGACCAAATTTCTCTTTTTTTTTTGGTAAGAATCGGGATGAGGCAAAACGGGACAGGGCAAAACAATTTTGGCGAATTTAAATATGGGAAAAAAATTATAAACCTGAGGGAATGGGGTGGGGAACAGGGCGAAATATCGGAAAATAAGTCAGGGACTAATAGTAAAAACTTGCCGATCCACCTCATTATCATCCCGTAAACAAGCCTTATTTCTTCAAAAGGCTTTTGACTTTTACTGATTTTCTCATTCCTTGCACCTTTTTCTCATGTAAGCTTAGTCATGCGGGCTTTTTGGATTTTGCTACAGGCAATATCTTCTCCTTTGTACTTTTGATTTCCTCATCCCACTTAATTTAATTTTCATGCACAAAATATTTGCATGTACTTATGTTATCAGTTTTGGTTTTTTAATTTTTCTGCTAAAATTCTTAAAATTTAGTTGGATTTTAATTATTTTTTAAAATATACGCTTAAAAAATACAAAAATCATTTTAAGAGTTCCTTTGTTCGTTTTTCTTTAAAATGGGATTGGGATATAATCTGTCCTTCTTTATCTTTATTAATTTTCTCACTCACAATTATTTGTTACTATTAATTTCATTTGGGAACTCTAAGGGGGTGTTTGGGAACTTTAAAAAAACTAAATATATAGGTACTGTGCAATTAGTTTTTAAATATAAAGTGTTTGGTTATCATTAAAATTTTAAAAATTAATTTTTATCTAACCAAAATTTGAGGCAAAACTAATTTTTAAAAAGTCTAACTCAAAGTCAGTGCTTTTCTAGTCTAATTTTTTTTTTTAACTATCTCTTCTCTATTTAACCTTTTTTCTCTTATTATATTACAACAAACTAACAACTCAATCTAATATAATTAAAGTTATTTTTATATTTATTTTTATTTAATTGTAATATTTTTATTTTATACGATAAAAGTAAATTAAAATTAGTTTTAAATTTAAACCAAACTAAGTTTAATTTTGAATAAGTTCATTTTTATATGAGCTTATGTAATTAGTTTCATTTTATACTATTTTAAATTAGTTTTTAAAGTTTCCACAGCCTCTAAAATTGAAGACATAGTAAGAGACGCTTATATTATAACCAACTCTTCAATTCCTATCCCATTTTCGAAAATGCCCCTTCATTTCCATAGTTCAATTTATTGGGCATGCATCTTACTAAATAAGATTTAATCTTCCATCCCAATATGCATCATGTTTTATCCAGCTTTAAATTATTTCTAACCTCACCGGAATCGTCGAATTCTCCAAATGTTTTTAATAGTCTCATTGTTCTTTTACCTTTTGCTTGGACGAAAAGAGAAAATAAAAAGAAAGAAAATAAAGAACAGACAAAATAAAGAAAAAAAATATATTTTTTTACTATTGTTTGGATGAAGAAAAAAATAAAAAAAAGAAAATAAATTTTTTTTTCTTGTTTGATTGCATAGAATAGTGAAAAGAAAAAAAAATATAATTATATAAACTAACCTATATATTCTTATTATAATATTCAAGAACGTGGATTTGTTAAATAAAATTATAATTTCAAAACTTTTCTCTTCCTTAATCCCATTTTCCCCTCACTTGTGAGAAGAAAACTTTTAGGTGAGCCCCACACCTATTTTTTTTTTTCCACTCCCTTTCCTTCTCTCATCCCAACAAAGAGAAAAATCCAAAATTTACCTATTTCTTTATGCTCCTTTTCCTTTCCCCCTTTTTTTTTTCTTGTATTTCTTCTTATATGTATGTACGTAAACAAGAACATTCAATTTTTTTTTATACATATCAATGTTATCTTAATTATTTGATCAAAAATATTTTTTAAAATTATTTAATTTCTCTTGAATTAACTTCAAGCATTGCACGGTGCACATCTAGTTTGCTGTAATAGTGATGCTACTAGTACTAGTATAAATATTTCCTTTTTTTCTGCAAGAATATTTTAATCTGATTTCTGGTTTTTGCCCCCACATTCTTTTTACCTCTTTATTTTTTTTCCCTTATGTAAAAAGGAGAAGAAAAAAGAGGTGTCAATAATCAGCAATAACTCTTATTTTATTCCATTTTAAAAATAAATATTCCATGAATACTATGTTATCCAATATGAGTCGCCCTTGAATGCTCACTCTCCTGAACTTAAAGCATGATTCCCTTTCTTCTTATATGTTTGCAGCTTAATTGTTTTTTAAGATTGATATATGCATAGAACTGCCAAGTCAATATATAATCGCTTTCTCCAAGCAGACAATTGATCTTTGATTCACCTAATAACAAAAATAAAATAATAAATTAAGATTTAACAAAATTTGTGATGCATTGATATTGACAATCATATACATGTATGGAACGATGAAGAAATGCATGCCATACCTATACCATGGCTTTCCCTCCACATACATCACATAGAGTATACCCTAGGCCTTCACAATATGGACACTTTGTACCCTCATCCACCCATTCCAAAAACTGCATTACAGAACTCACTGGTTAGTTTCAAAAGCTTGGGTAACACAAGAAAGACAACTACAAAAGTGAAATTTTTCTTGAACAGCTTAAATATCCCTTACTTGAGGTTCGATATTTGGCTCGCCTGTTCCATCACATTCTGCAATAAAAGAAATGGAAGTTAACTGAAGATATATAGGAGATTGCCGTTGCTGGTCATAACGTAGTAAATTTAGGAAGCCAGTATAATGCCATGTCTCAGTCTGTCACAAACTAATCTTTTGATTTTCCTTGTAAATTGTAATGGTTATTAGAAGAGACCTGGATACAGTTTAAGATAATCGCTTAAACTAACAGCCTAGAATCTTTGTTATTAAATTATATGTGATAAGAGAATAAATCAAAGATGGTAAAGAAATCATCAGCATGAAAGGGTCACATATCTTCCCGCTTCAACAAAACAATTACCAAAGACAAACTAAACAAGGTAAAAATACATCAATACCAAAGGAGACTACAATATCTTTATACATCCATCAAAGAATAACTCCTATAATAAACCATTAGCAAAGCACCATTGGAAAGGCAAACAATGAATCCTATACCGAAAAAGCTGAAAAATAAATTTCTGGTAAAAGATTATTGCATTGTGTTCAATTAATAACACCAATGGTATCCATAGAAAGCATAGGTTCACAAACTGATGTCAAGTTAGTGAATCACATTATGCAGTAATCTTCCTTCTCTCTACACGTTCCCTTTCTCCTCTCCTTTCTATAGCTTTCAACATTGTATCAAAGTGAGGTTCTAAACCTAGGTCAGCAAAAAAAAAATCGAAACTCTTGTTCAGAATTGATCGATCGCTGCTACCATGGTGATTGGTCAATCAGTCTTGCTAATGAGACTTTCAACACTTTTTCTGCTGTTTGGTCTGTGACTGAAAGTCATGCTATTATGTGTGTGATAGTGATCCGATAAGTTGCAGCAGTGATTGACAACCCAGTGATTCTCAGCTGGCCAGAGAGGTGGTTGCATGCTGTGATGGAGTTTTTGGGCTTGAATCTAACTTTCTTTGGTATGCACAGACTTCTATGTTATCACTGCCAGATTGCAATCCTACCAACCAACAACCATTACTGGTTGCTCGCATAAGGGTGAAAGGAAAGAAGAGTTAATCAGAGCAATGAAAGCTCTAATACCATGTTGAGAGAGAGCAACAGAGGAGAGAAGCTTGTATGCTATATACACAATGTGCAACAGGCTCATATATTTATAGACAGAGTGTATAGAGCAATTACAGGATCAATTAAGGGAGTAATTAGAGGAGTAATTAAAGGAAATGGGAAACATGTGCTGTAATTCTTAACATTCATCAAGTTCAGTCTCCTATCTCTTCTCAACCTCCCACATGTTCTGCAGTTGACAACAATTCGGTACCTACACATCTACCTCCTCAAACACAAGTACCTCCTCTTCCCCCTTTCTAGACTCATTGTTCTAAGCAAACAATCGTAGAACCCACTTATGTCACTCTTGATTCTACATCAATTGGAATCAAAGCTGGTTTCTTCCATTCACACATCTGTTCACAAGTCAGATCGTGATTTGTTCCCTTCCCGCATCCATTGTTCTTCATCATTTGAGCATCCAATTGGAACCAAACCATGATCAACTATGCACCAGCTAGTGGAGTTGAAAACAGCACACCATCTATGATAGGCGTCCAACAATGTCTAAGGTGTATTTTCGGAAGCGGTTTAAGGGGAGGAAAGGACCAGAACATGTGACCTCATGTAACTAATTGTACACGTGGGTAGGAGGGGGGAATTGGAGGGAAGAGTGACTCTTGTAATTGAGGAGGGTATATTGGAAGTGAGAAAAAAGAGAATAGAGGCAGGCAACGTGTGAATGGAATAGGAGGGGAGAGGATTCAGGCACTCACGAATTCGCATGAGCTACCAGTCCATTTTCTTTTACTTTCTCTGTATTTCCGATACTTGTCCCCACTGTTCTGATATCCCACTGATATCAGATCAGGAGAGGAGATAAAATCAGTCTTATCTCGATTACTTTTGCTTGAGTTCTGGTCCAGTGTAACAATCTACCCCATAAAGCATCAATTGGCATATCTGGTAATCGTTGCCATAGAAGAACCACCCTCTAACACAAGATCTAGCCTGAATAGTCACAACTGCATCAAATCTAACCATCAATTCAAGAAAGTGACTGCACAAAGACATTTAGGAAGTCCAGACATGCCCATCCCAAAGCAGCACTGCAGGAAACCTAGTCATTAACCAGTGAGCTTCCCTGGGCATGATTTACATGCACATTAACATCTGATGCTCACCGGACATGTTCCAGACCTGGTTTTTGAGGTTTTTCAGCAATTGGAGACCAATATTTGAGGAATATTGGCAATTTGAAAACCAATTTGAGAAACATCTTTGTATTGGAGGTACTTTTTGATGAATTCTTACAAAGTTTGACGGCTGAAGTGGTAATTTCTAATGGCCTATTGCTGTTCAGGTGCTGGGCAGAATGAACATTATGGGTATAAGGCTTCAAGAAGTTACAAGCACTATGAGAACAATGATCTTAGACCAAGCAACAGCCTTCCTACCATAATGTGAGATCAAACCGCTATAACTCTCACTGCTATGATTCACTACTATCATGATTCTTATTCCTTTAATTCATACTATCGCAATGACCAAGTTGGATTGAACTCTAACAAAGCTTGTAGAGATTATGGTCAATGTTCCAATGGTCTACAAATCAAATCTCAAGTTGAGCCAATTTGGATAGTTGAAATGGGATTGACCAGAGTTCAGATAATTTGTTTGAGTTATTTGAACAAACTCTGCAAGAAAATTGGAAGAGGAATTTGGAAGAGGCATGCTCAACAAGCTGAACTTATGAAGAAAATGAACGAGCTTCACAAAAATCTCGACAGGCTAGACCATGCATTGAAGATTTATGAGGAATTCCTGTTGGAAGAATCAAACCTTAAACAAAAACCACCTAGGGAAAATAAGGGCCCTAATGAGCGACAATGGAGGACATCTGAACAATTTTGTCTAAGGAAGCTGCAGAATCTAAGGAGTAAAAAAAAAAAACCAATCACGGAAGAGGCAGGTGATGTTGTGATAATACAGCCCTGGGATTGTCCTTCAGATATTGATAATGTGGTAGTTTCAAACAAATAATCATCCCGATGATGAGCATATTGATAGTTTCCAAGAGAAGGTCAGTCAGAAATAAAAGTAACCTATTTTTACAGAGACAACTTGTGGGACAAAACCTCTATCTGTTAAGATTTGAAGCATGCATGATAAATACCATGAATGATATTTTATTTCTTTCCAAGTCATTAATTCATCCAAAGAGGAATATATAGAAGGCACAGAGTACAGAGAAAATTAATACCAGTTCATCATGACATTGGAAATAATGACATTCTAGAAAATACAATATGGGTAAAAACTGCCTTGTTTCTTTGAAGCTTATATTGAGTTAAAATTTATTTAACAATGACATTCCTCTTTGAGAACAATGATCTGTGAGCCTACTATGGGATCATTAATTAACATTTCATTAAAAATGTAAGGAAAACTACATACCTGTACATAACAAGCGACCTTCCCCACGACATTGAAGGCATTTTGTTGTTGCATCCTTGTTCTTGCTCCTATCAATTCCTTCACTCGCAACAAGTCTTGAGGGGTCTTCCCACCGATTCTCTCCAAGGAGGAAAACTCGCTGTTGGGAGACTCCTAGTCCTGTACCACCTTTTTCCACAACTGCTTGCTGAACCTCTGAAATTTCTTTCACAGAAGTAGCCACAGCTCCATTTTCACCTTCCTGGACCTCACGGAATGATAAAAGTTCAATTCAACAGCTTTTATATTTGGTCTCTTCATTGTCAACAAGTCCAGTATAAGGATTGATCAGACAGTTGTCTCATGGTGGAAAGCCAGCCAGGAGATTAGTCATACATTAGATCATCTCTTCATCAACATGATATGTGTGAGTCTAATAATGGAAGATACTCTAAATCTCTAATCAAGGAAACTTAACTGGAAATAGTATTGAACGCAATAAAGTTTCAACCAACCCATCAACCAACAATGCTATTGCTATACCACTGGATTACTCATATGTCTACTATGACACACTCATTCTACATCTCGATGGAGTGTTTATCAACATTAATATGTACTAAGCAGCAAACAGAAGACTTTTTTAAGTCACAGGCATGCTTGGAATATTTGCTCACCACCTCACCATGTGTCGTGCATAGCGTCATGAATTCTGTTTGACATATAATCAGCCATACCTTTGGTAAAACAGCAGTAGAATTTTTGTTTACATCCACATTGCCTGAGTCCTTAATCCTTATCTCCAAATATAGTCTTTCAAGAAGTTCAGCTGTCATGATACCATCCTCAGGGGCACCTAATGCAGCCTGTTAAAAAATATCAGACTCACCAGAATCATGAAAATAAAATACCCATGCAGAACATATTGAACACATTATTGTACTACTAGCATCTTGAGAGGCACGAGTGCCTCTCAATTTGCATTTTTTTTTATATAGTCAATTAATAAATTAATCAATTATAATTTTAATACTCAATTAGTTAAATAAAAATAACTTTTTGAAAAAGTAAAAGATGTTTAAAGGTAGTTATAATAGTCTCATTAACTTAAAAGCAATTGTAACTGTAAACTGAAATAAAAGAAACAATTTTAGTTTATTGTTTTACCCTTTTTTCTATTTGTCTTTAATTAGTTAGCAATGGTTTTATAGTGAACTAAAAACTTGAGACCAAAAAGGAGAATCCCGTTATAATAGTATAGATAGATACTAGTCAGTCTATCATGAAAATTAATCCAAGATAATTTTCTTCTCTTCACAGCAAAGCACCATATTATGCAAAATAAGACTAACTTGCCAAGTCTTCACACCACGCTCAGTTCCACTTGAGAAGCTGGAATACTCCATGTCTTCCTCACCTGAGTAAAATCCCAATTTTAGCAATGCTTCCTGTTATAGCACAGAAATTTCAGGACAAGTAAGATTTTTTCTGATACACCAATTCTCAATGCAATCCATGCAAATCCCAACAAACCAATTCCGTAGATATAACAAAAAGCAAGCACGTAATCACGCAAACAGAACATATAAAACACAAAATCAGCTACCTTAATTCAATAGTACGAGGGATTATCACATAATTCTCCAATCAATCATCCCTTATTCATTTCTATAAACATTTTACTATTCTCCCAATTTAGAAAGAAAAAAATCACCACTCCATTTACTCCTCCATGCAAACATATCCTAAGTTGATACAAGTAGAAACGCAAACAGAACATACAAAACACAAACTCGGCTACCTTAATTCAATAGTACGAGGAATTATCCCATAATTCTTTAATCAGTCATCCATTATTCATTCCTATAAACATTTTACTATTCTCCCAATTTAGAAATAAAAAAAAAATCACCACTTCATTTAATACTCCATCCAAACATACCCTAATTCAACACAGGCAGAAATGCAAATCACAAGCAAAGCAATACCTGCATCTCTCGAACCTCTTCTCCTTCCGAGCCCTTCCGCAAAGCACTCCTCTTTCTAGCAGCTTCCTCAACCACCACCACCTCCTTCTCATGCTCGATCACCTCTTCCACTGCCTTCTCCTCCAGCACCATCTTCCGCTGGCTCGACCCGCTTGCCAGAACCAAGCCACTATTCTTGTCCTTCAAGACCTGGAGCAGCGCCGCAACATTCGCGATCACATCGGAGACCGAAGATGACGAAGAAGACAAGTCTTGTGCCAGAATCCGGCGTTCTAGGGCCTGAATTTGGAGGTTGAGGTCAGAGATCTGGGCGAGAAGGGAGTCGCGCTCGCGGGCCCAGCGCTGCTCCTCGCGGAGCCATCTCTGCTCCTCGCGGAGCCAACGCTGCTCTTCGCGGAGCCAGCGCTCATGCTCGCGGTCGGGATTGGAGCAGTGGCAGACGAGGGATTTGAAGGGCAGAATGGGCGAGTTGGAAGAAGAAGGAGAAGAAGGAGGAGGTTTGAGAAGCGGAGACGAGAAGAGTGGGATGTGGGGTTTGTTGTGAGAGAGTGGGGGATTCAGAGAAAGGGGGAGAGAAGAAGAAGACATTGAATTTAGAGAGAGAGTAAAGAGCGTGTGTGTGTGTGTTTTCTCAGGCTCAGCACAGGAATATTTCAGTGTATATTTGAAAGAGTAAGAAGATATTTCTTGTGTTTATCTTCACTGGGGGAGATTCGAAACCAGAAGTCTTGGCACCAGGTGGCGGGAAATTAACGAATACCAGGAATTTACCTTTTGTTTTTAAAAGTAAAACACTGTTTTGCTTAATCGAATCGCATATGTAGGTTTTTTTATATAGATATAGCAAAATTTTTATTTATTTATCGTTATTTATTTTTTGATATTATTTATCAAAATATGTTAAAATCTTGTATGCTGACTTCTAACTTACATAAAATAAATTTTTTAAAAAAATTAATTGAGAAGTCATCATACTAACTAGTTGAAAAAAAATTAATAATCCAGTTGGCAAATCACCCTACGTCAAGACAACGTTCCAACAAGGTTAAAATTTTTTTTCAATTACAGTAATAGTCAAATTTTTTAAAAAGCTTTGTTGGAAAATCGTCATAATTCACAGCGACTTTCTAACTAGTTTTAAAAAAAATATTTTGTAGAGGTCAAAAGTCATCCTGACGGATGATGACTTCTCATTCTCACCTTATTAAATTTCAGCATATTTTGATAAATAATTTTAAAATAATGAATACTGATAAAAGAAATTTTTTTTGTTATATTTATATAAAAAGCACGCATATGTACTCTTTTTTATTTAAAATACTACTTCGAATTAGATTGACAAAATATTTGACATATGAATTGGAATTGAAATGCTTATTGATTCTTAAATGAATGATTAATTTTTACGATTTTATTTTAGGATAAAATATAATTTATACATTTTAAAATTTATCATAATATCAAATTATTTCTTTAAAGTTTTTTTTTCTCACTAAACATCTTAAACTTTGATTTAACTTAAAAACATTAATTTTTATGTAAAATAAAATGGAGGTTACATCTCGTTTTAAGTTAGACCAAATATCATGGGTTTAGTGACACAAAAAAAATTTAAGATAATTTGATATAGGAGTAAATTTTAAGGATGTAAATTATATTTTACTCCATAAAGTCTTCTAACTAAATAATCATGTAGTATACACATGGAGGTAAGATATAAAATGAAATTAGAGCAAGAGATAAAATGAAATTAACAATTTAAAAGCAATCAACCAACCCGAATTGAGGTTTCAAGGACATCCGTCACTGGACAAAGAATTACTGAATTTCATGGTTGACCCTAAACAAATCGGAATCCCTGCATTCATATAGGAGCCCTCTCTACTAGACAATCACCTAGCATTTAATCAAACCCTTGGCGCGTTCACTCATACCATTGCACAATATTCACTTCAACCTGTTTTGATTTTAAATCCCTTGGGTTAATCAACCTAAATATTAAATCTAACATTTAATCCCTTCCCCTGGATGATCAAAATACAGAAATCATAGACAAATCACATCCGCTCATATTCAACTTACACAATCGTGTCGCTCAATTCGAGTAAAGGAGAAGAGAAACGGATCCAGTTCATGGAAAGCACGGGTCCTCTGGATTCAATAACAGAAACCTCAACTCATGGGTTGATTGAATGGAAAGTTAGCCTACCATGGCTGTGCACAAAAAGAAAACGAAAAAGAAAGAAAAAGAAGAACAAGATGAACAGAAGAGAGAAAAGAAGAGAGGTGGTAGATCCAAAAATTTTCCAACAATGTAAAGCTGTTGTTTGTGTTACCCTAATCTGCTATTTAAACCTAAAACTAAATCGGGTTAGGGGCTCCAAAACTGGCCCAAATTAAAACATAACTAATGGTTTTGTTCCCATGTAATTTGGACTCCTAATTACAAAGTTAAGCCCAATTAACTAAACATAGCTCTAGAATTCTATGACTGACTTTGGCTCCAATTTTAACTACCTTCTTGTCCGAATTTAGCCTTCAAGCCTCTAATACCATTTGTAGCTCTTTAAGTTATCTGCAAAAAGAAATAAGAATGAGGTTAATCGGATGCCTAGAACAAAAGTTATGATCAAAATATTAGAATAATGTAAATTTAAAAAATTAACACGAAAATAAATTAAATCTAATTAAAATCCCAAAGTCCAATTTAGACCAAAAACCATTAATTACACACTAAAACAGCCCTAAAATCATTAATCAAATACAAAAATTAAGTGTGATAAAATTCAATTATTAATTACCTTATTTAATTGAATTTCCATTCTCCTTTAATCTTATAACTTAAGATAGTTTACTAATTTATCATATTATAACCTTAATTACATTTTAATAAGTGAAATAATTAAAAATATATTACTACACTTACACATACAATCTATTGTCAAACTAATATTTATAATTAAATATTTATACACATTATTTATACAAAATAGAACAGAAAAAGGAATACATAATCACTACTTAATTCTAAATATTTTCTTCAAAGACACTTAATTCACTTCTACTTCAACTTTCATAGTAGTATGCATCTTTACTCGATTCTTGGATATTCTAGAAATACCACATTTACAGGAGTGATAATTCTACATTCTCAGTAGGGTTTTAAACCATATAAAAAAGAATTATAAAAGTATAGTGCTTCCAGCTGTATATCATACAGAAAACTGTTTCATAGTTATTGTTAACCATTAAAATATAGATAATTCATAACTAAGCATCTTACATTAGGCTTGCAAAATTCATAACTAAGCATCTTACATTAGGCTTGCAAATAGCCATTTAACTAATTCTAGGCTTTCTATCTTATCTTAACAAGCACTAGACTTCCTATCAATTACATGCTTATATGTCTTAACATCATAAGACTTTAACCCTCTTTAAATCATCTTTACTTCCATGGTCTCATATCTTGGGGGATAACCTCCTTTAACTTTTATCATTAATGGTCATTATCATGAGTGAGAGCTCTTCCGTAACATATGGCATCCCCTAAACATAAGTGGCTATACTACTCCCTTTTGGTAGATTCCATTCAACATATCCATACTCCTTTGGTGGACCATATCCACAAAGTGGACCTTAGACACATGTAAGACTTTTATGGATCACATGCCTTTGGATTATCTCCATGGTGTTTTCTTTCTCATTTCTTTTATAATCTTTCCGGATCACCTCCTTTTACTTTTTTATTTTCTTGAGGATCATTTAAGGTTAGAATATTTTTTTCACTTTACTTATAGTGACCATGCAATTGATACAAGTGTGGTTTCAAGGCAAATGCATATTCATAGGCCATTCATCAAGCACAAAGCTTTACTATCATAATTTCATTCAATGGTTATACATCATTGACTTACTTCCATTGGCCATACATCTTTAAGTCCAAGGCTTTAACATCATAATAACATTTAATGGCCAAACATAATTGAGAATGATACTTAAAATCTTAGAACTTATCTTGAAATCACCACTTGAGTCATACTTAGACAAAAGAAGTTTCTTTAAATCAAAACCCTATAGTTTAGCTCTCAAATGATTATTCTTACTTTCTCAAGGCTAAACCTTCATAACACTTTTCTAACTATAGATAGAATGTCATCTTCTACTTTAATGCCTACCAATCTAAGAAAGGACATTAGGTTAATATCTTAGGTTCAAATTCAAGAATGCATTCTTGCAAGATTCTACTTATACCCAGTCATTTCAAATACTCAAGTTTACACTGAAGCTAAGTTTACCTAGCATTTTATGTAAAACACTACACACAACACTAAACTACCTAACATGGTCAAGATCACATTCTCGAAACTTCATGAGTCATGACCTCCTTTTGAATTTTTTTCACCTAAGACACACACTAGAACTTCATTTAAATTTCTAAATTTATTGTTCCCCTAATTAAGTCACAAACTCACCTAGAACTTCAACATGACCAAACTCACTCCTTTAGTACATCATAGGTTTTTATTGAACTTATCCACTTAAATTATATTATGACCTTACTAATACCCTCAAATTTAACTTATAATCAAATTAATCATACAAGAACCCCCTTGGGACTTCTCAAGGCCATGAACTACAAAACGGCATAATATGTCATTTACAATTTGTTTAAACCTAACATCACTTAGAACAACACTAAGACATTTCAAGAAACTCGTGGCCATGCATTGAGTTCACAAAATTCCTCTTATGGCATACTATGGCCGTGTATATTCTAGGGAGGCATCAAGTCATTCTTGAGCCAATTAATCCTAGTTTTGCTTAAATTAGTCTTAGGGTTTCAAAAAAAAACCTCTAACCTTGAAATAAGTCACATAACTCAATTTGAACCTAACTATGGCCGTGTGAGTAATCTAAGAGTATC
The DNA here is from genome assembly GCA_019955255.1 of Castanospermum australe. Lineage (NCBI taxonomy): Eukaryota > Viridiplantae > Streptophyta > Magnoliopsida > Fabales > Fabaceae > Castanospermum > Castanospermum australe. The sequence goes on from NSJW01000974.1 coordinate 185,291, forward strand.
ATGGTTTGATTTTCAATTTCTCACTTAAAATGGTTCAAGACAACATTATAATAATCAAAGTCCACTCATAATTACTTGAATCACATAATTCTCGCAAAGCCTCCAATATGACTGTATACATTATGAAGTTGCATCAAGCAAATTTCAAGCCATTTAAATATAATTTTACCTAAATCAACATCAAAGCATCACAAATAGCTCATAATTATATGAGGATTCAAATAGCCCACTCTAGAACCCATCATGGCCGTAGGGCATCAAAGGAGAATCCAAAGCACCTTTCAACCATATAAGTCATAAATAAGTATCCACATATCATAAGAACATCATAACCATAGATTCTTGACAAGATTTAAATCAAGGCAAGAAATCACTAACATAAACCCTAAGCAACCTATAGAGAAAGTAGACAACCCACACCAAAATCATACTTGAAGTCAACACAAAGTTTGCTAATCTTGTTATAAACTATCCATATTCAAGCATAGAATTCAGACAAAGCAAGTTTTCATGGATTCAAGAGAGCATCCAGCATAGAAACCCACCATGAACTATAGATTTAAAGATGGAAAAGCTTGAGTTTAAACCCCTACCTCTTGAAGACAAGCTTCCTCCCCCTTGATCTTGGCTTTTTCTCCGTTTTCTTCTTTATTTTTCTTCCTTTTCCTTTTTTTCCCATGCTTGGTCGTGGACATGGCTTCTCTCCTCTCTTTTCTTTCTTTTCTTTTCCTTTCCCCTTTCTCCTTAGTTGGCCGTGGGTTTTGGGAGCTTTTGGGAATTATTTGGTTTGTTATCATCATTGGTTTCTATTTTTGTTTTATTGGGCAACCAATTGGAAGCCAAGCTTTTTGGTTATCCTTATCTAATTAATTATGACATTTGGTTAGAAAAGAACTAGGTTAGTTAGATTTAAACTAAATGAGAGTAACTAAATAGATTTAGTTTGGTTTTTCTAACTAATTAATGATTACTTTTTCTAACCAATAATGTGTTCCAAGTGTTAAGACATAATTAGTCAAGCTCCTAGCCAATCACATGCTTCCACTTGTCACCACCCTATTGGCCAATTCTTAGCTAATCACATGCTTCCAAGTGTCAAGACCCCATTAGCCAAGATTCTAGCCAACCACATATTGCCAAGTGTCACAATTCTATTGGCCAACCCTTAGTCAATTACATAATTCCACATGTCACAATTTAATTGGCCAATTTTTTAGCCAATCATAGGCCTTTATATGTCAACATCTCATTGGCTCATTCTCCTCCAATAATATGCTTACACATGTCACAATTTAATCGGTTTATTCTAAGCCAATAGAATCCTTACAAGTGGCACTATCTTATTGACCTATTTACAAGAGTCATCTTTCTATTAATTTTGTTATGCTATTCTCATCTAATCCAATTATAAAGTGATTAAAAATAAAATAATAGACCAAATGATTAATTTAGCTAATTATTGATCTCTAACTTTTCACTAGACCGAAATGCCTTGTTTACATATCTAAAATTACTAAATTGTCACTGTTTCGTCTACAATAGCAATAATTGTTATATTAACTATTAGGGTAATTAAGGCTATATATTTTGTTCTAAGTTAGAGGCAGATGTTACATTAATTGACCTTCAAGAGGTTTGAAAATGCCAAGTGTTGAATATGCATGTTAAGTAGTTAACAATGTGTAAAAAATGATGTATTTAGTGTGAAAAGTGGTTAAATAACCTTCAGGAGATTTGGATATGCTAAGTGTTGAATGTGTAGGTTAAATGGTTAACAATGTGTAAAAAAAGTAATTAATTTAGTATAAAAAGTGATTAATTGACCTCCAGGAGTTTTGAAAATGCCAAGTGTTAAAGATGCAAGTTAACTCGTTAACAATGGTAAAAAAAAATAGTTAAATTACTGGAAAAAGTGGTTAAATAACCTCTAGAAAGTTTGAAAATGCTAAGTTTTGAAGGTGCAGCGTAAGTGGTTAACAAAGTATAAAAAAATAGTTAATTTAGTATGAAACGTGATTAAATGAATAAATAGAAAGAAATTTGGTGATGTGACTTTCAAAATCAAATTTAACATGTTCTCACATGACCAGTTGAAAGAAAAATACTGAAGTGGCCATTGGTGTAAAAATGGTGGAAACTCTTTGGCATGCAAGAAACATCATCAATTGATCAAACACATATATACAACGCATGTTTATTGATATGAAGCCATGAGTAGGAAGGCTTAGTGGTTACTAAAGTCATAATTTATCCTGCACGTTAACGTTAGTGTCCCCCCCTTTTTTTTTGGGTCCACTCTAATAAGATCCAAATGGTTGTGAAAAGATCAAGCAAACTTCAAAAAGCACAGTGAAATGCCATCATTACTGGATCAACCATGCCAAATATATTGCATAAGACAGACTGACCAAGGGATGGGATAATGTCCCTTCACGTTAATGCCTCTCGCCACTGTGCTTTCCTCATGCAGCCCAGTCCGAGAAATAGGAAATAGGAAAGAATGTGCAGTGACTTGTTTCTTGTAGTGCAGCCTTTATATGGTAGTGTTCATACACGTTCGGAGAAATGAAAGACATATTAACGAGTCTTAGACACCATTTGTAACGATGGAAATCCACTTATATCATATTTAAGTCTTAGACACTCGCATTGTTTAATAACATTTTAAAAAATTTGAATTAAATTAATCTAACTCTTAAATCATATAATATTATCTTGATGATCATGCATGTTCTATTTAAGATAAATTAGACATTTATAGATATGTAATATAATAGTTAATATTTATTTATATTTTAAAAATACATCATATGATATTATTTTAATGATCATGTATGTCCTATTTAAGATAAATTAAACATTCATAGATATGTAATATAATAGTTAATATTTATTTATATTTTAAAAATACATTATGCATTAAAATAAAGTGATACTATGAAATATCAATTATGACGTTTGGGAAAATGAAAGACATATTACGGAGATGCAGAGGTTATAAAGCAAGTGAAGTTAAAAACTGAAAAACTTTTGAAATCACTTACTGTGACAAAGTCGACTTCTGATGTGTGAATCACAATTATGATTGTTTTATTTTCTCCTTCCTTCTACCATAAGCACAAACGTATTTAATTTTGAAAAGGATGGAGATTCAGTTTTGAGCACAGTGAATGCAAAAATGGGAGAAGTAGCAAAACATGAGTGTTAGTTAAGAGTTGTTGGTTTACAATTATATCCCTATGTAAGACTATAAAAAAATTAAAAAAATAGCAAATTTGAAAGAGTGAAAGTGGATACCAAACCTGGCAATCCCCATTATATATACCAGCGTCTGATGCATTTTTTATTTTTTGTTTATTTATGTATACTTTATGGGGTAAATGCGCGCGATGTTGACCCATTAAAGGTATTTTAATTGCTCAGAGTTATATATTTCATATACAGGTGCTCATTTAAAGCAAGTGATTTCATATTCTTTGTTGAGTATATATTTCGTCTTTCTTTTTGGAAACATATATCATCAAAAAATGTATGTCATATGATAAAATACAATGAGTTAAAGTATGAACACTAACTAAAAAATGTGAATTTACATGTAAGTAAATACAACAATGGTGATTATAAATGGGATCTATAACTGGAATGGCTTGGTTTATTTATTATATAGGCTAGGTCAGGCTTTTAAAAAAGTCTACTTAATTAAATAGGTTAGGTTGTTAGCCTTTAAAAAAGATTGTTAAGTCTGATAGGTCAACCTATTTATATTTTTTATTTTTTAAATCATATTATTATCTATATAGATAATTAAGGTATTGAACATTTATATAACACTAGCGTATTGACAGGCACGTCAATATGCATTTTTTATTTTTTGCAAGTCTAATTAAAATGTTTTATATAAATGCATGAAAATATACTATATAAACGCTTAAAAACTTACAAATTATTAAAATAAAATTTAAATATTATCTTTCTACAATATTATCTACTAATAATCAACTATGTATATTTAAATTTTACACTAGTTTGTATTTTAATATAATTTATTATACCATCATATGGTACTAATATTTTTTAAATAAATCAAGAGTATTTTTATAGAGTTCGGTTCATTTGAATTATCCTATAAGTTTAATCTATTAATTTTTTTTAATATGAGTTGTCTATATATTTTATTATAACAACGACTTTGACAAAAAAGCTTAGCAGATTCAGATTCAGTGTTTGATTAAACAAAAGTAATGTTAATGAAAAGTTAATTACAAATAACAATTAACCTCTTTAAAAAGTTACAGGCATATCAATTGAAAAGTTACCATTCAAGACATGTAAATATGGTAAAAATGTTGCTAAAAGATTAGCTAATCAAATAAATAGTACCTATACTTTATTGTTGCTAGTCTTTAGTCTTTTTAATGCAATAGAAGAAAGTATTTAAAAAATATTTAAAGATCGACAATTCTAAATTTGAAAAAGAGATTACAATCACAAAAAATATGTAAAGAATTCCATATTTTTCTATTCGATAATTTTAAAATAAAAAAATAGTCAAATACAGCATAGTTGCTTCGATCTAGTAGTAGTAGTAATACTACCACTACAGGGAAAAAAAACGAATTGTTTGGTCCAATAGTCCTTCCATGTTCTAACGTTTTGACAGAAGAGAAAATTAGAAAAGCCCATAATATGTAAGAGGGGTCTAATGTTTTCCATTATATCTTATACTTTCTAGAAGGGGCCATGCTCAGCCAATCCCTAGTTTTTTATAAACCTGGGTTTGAAATACTTAAAATATTCCAAACCTTATAAACTTACCAAATCATATTATATATATATTTTTAGATGCTATCATCTCACTAACATTAATTAATGCCCAAAACCAACACAAAAAAAATTCCACTTATAGTAAACTCAGATATTGAATTACCAATTATTAGCATGGAAAACTATAATTTGCCATAAATTCAAATCTTAGCATTGATATTGAAAGCTATGACACGTGAATAGAAAGGATGCCAGCAAAGGCACATATTAATTCAAGTAGAGAAATGAAAAAGGTACAACACCACAGTCTAAATACGATTATCCAAGATAGTAAACTGACAATGTGAAGCAAAAAAACCAAATGATTTTTAGGAATCCAATTAACATACCATGGAGGCAAGCGATGAAGTCTTAGACTATACGCGAAACTACGGATTCGGCAGAACTTGATCATGGCTGCCAGTTTCTGCTAAGTGATTGTACATCACTCCTCAGTCCTCACATTCAATAGTTTCTATGGAGAATGCTTCGTTATTGTCTTGTTCATCTTTTTCACATTGAGCTTAATGTTGTCCACTTCTCTTGTTCTCTGTTTAGATACTACCCCTGGAGAATTAATAGTTCTATGACGCTTTTCTTCATGTCAAGAATTATTCTGTTTTCAGTTTCAATTTCAAAGGTAAAGATTAATTAGACAATAACATGAGACAAACTAAAGTAGAAATGAACATAAGATATTTTTGATGCCAGCAAAGAATGCAATTATTCTGATGCAGTAAGAGGATTTTGAAGTGTCAAACAATTAGAATACCTCAATCCCTTTCACGTTTAAATTTTTAACACACCTAGATATCTTGATTGCAATCATTTATGTATAGGAGAATATACTTAGGGTTAGTTTGGTATGGGGGTTAAATTTTCATGGATGGATCTTTTTATTTTGAATTCATCCATGAAAATTTATTCCCTATTTTACTTCCATACCAAACATGCACATAATAGAGAGAACATGTTGACTCCACAATTCATTTTTCCTGTAACTTCTGATTGGATATCGTAACACTCTACCTTTGAGGTATAGTGTCACATGCTTACTTAGTTTATTACCTTTGATTTAGTTTATGATGAAGTTAACTATGATAGATTATTAAATATAGTTAAGCTAAATTAATTTATTTTCCATTGAATTCTTTCTAACCTTTCATACTTATAATACCTAACCCTAACTTCCATTCAAAAACACAATTTGTTTTCAAATTAGTTTTCATGCATAGTTTGTTATTATCTCACCTTTAAACTATGCTAAATTGTTATTGAAATTCTTAGATGGCTTTAGATATTCATTAAACTCCTTAAACTTGGTTCTCTTCTAGGTAAAATAACGTGTATTCTTAGCCATTTCAACGCCTGGGCTAAGATTTCACCGCCTGGGCGCCTATGAACCAGAAACAAGCCTTACTCTAAGGCAGGCCAAGGCCTAGGCACTGGGTGTTGGATGCTTAGGCGCCCAGTCTTTGGATAGCCACAGCCCAGGCACCTAGAAGGTTGAGACTTGCCTTCTTCTTTTCTTGTTCCTTTGCTTTTAAATGCATGTCTTGATATATGTTAGCACTTCTAAACATGATTTCACATATGTTTAGCCACATTTTAGGGATGTTAAGTATCTTATTTACCTCTTCTAACTAGGTTAATTTCAAGTTAAAGTCATACTCAATTTCATACATAACAACATACATAAACACACTAGTTTCATTTCTAATGTAAGAGTTAGGGATTCTACACCAAGAACCCACCTTGTAAACTATATTACAATCAAAAGGGAGGGGATCAGGCTATGCTATCATACAAAAACCCCTCAAAATGGTGACTTAGTCTTGTGATTTCATTACATATTTAAAACCCTAACTTTGTCATAGGTCATTGTTATGTAATTGGATGATGCAGATGCTTTGAACCGCTTTCACGGCTCCAACATCGGAATGTCAACCTAAAAGAACTCGATCTCCACAACATGTATAAAAGGCATGGTAGCTTAATCTAAAAACACAAAAAACAATGGTGAGATAAAAATCTCAGTAGAGAATAATAACATTCAAGTTTGAACAATGATATTTTCAACTATAACTTAATACAGAAAATGGTTTCTCTATTCATCAAACTCTCATTCAATAAATTTCTTTTTCTTCATATGTTATATTACTAATATTACATTTTCAAAACCTCATTATAACATAAGAATAGAGCTTTTTTTGCTTGTAAGGGCGTTCCCTCGCTATTGACACTAATGTGACCTTAATCATGTGGGATCACTTCCGAGATGATCATATCCAAGCTTGGTGAGATCACCCCCCACAAGGATCATTTCTCAAGATCATCTAGATCACCTCCTAGAGGATCATTTCTAGCTATTAGTAATAGAACATAGTCTTGTTAAATTACTTAGTTCATGGTCTCAAACTTTCAAAGTGAAAGTAACATAAAAATGAGAAATAGAAAGGAGTAGAAAAAGTGAACCATGGAACAAGAAATAGAACATCCATCAAATGAATTAAGTGCACCGAATAGAAACATGTCAATAAGATTGAAGTAAAGAAGAGTTATCATTCCCTACATGAAAATTAACTAGGTTCTTGATGTTGTTTTCTCTTGAGTGCCCCACGTGCAAGAGGGTCTCTTGGTGTTTGGGCAGAGTTTTGACTCTTGTAAATGTATGCGCTTAAGGTATATATGGGTTGAGGTATTTATAGAGTTCTAAGGAGGGTGCTTGGCTGTGTGCATGGACGGAAGAGTGAGTGTGTGCCATGAGTGAGTGATTTCTTGCTAAATGAGATAGCTTCTCGATTAAGGACGTGTGATTTAATCCATGTCTTGGCTAGGGCGATGCCACATGGCATCTTATCTAGTTGTTAATGATTGCTTAGTTAATGATAGTAACTAACTAGGTTACTCAAACTAGTTCTTCCTCAAGACACAAGGCCATGACTAGTTTTAATAACTTAGTTGTTTCTTACTTCATTTGGTTATCCTAGAGTACTTGGCAGTGCATAGGTTTGGTTTTGGGATTTCTATCACTTAGTTACTAAGGCTAATCATTAACTTTGAGTTGGCCCACTTGTAACTTTCCAAGTTCCATGTAATCATAGCTTTCTTGAGTATCCAAGTAAGTGCATGGCTGTGCACCTAATGAGTTCAAGAGGATGTGATTTGTCTTCTTCCTTTTGACTAAGAGGAGAATCTTCTTTGATGGTTACATGTCTTTTGATAGGGTTAAGACACCTGGCTCTTCTCTACTTAGGTGAATGATTACTTAGTTAGATTTTAAGTAACTTAGTCATTTAAGTTAGTTTTCTAGGATACATGGCCATGTAACTCTTGTCCCTTAACCAACTAGATGTCTTTCCATTAATTGCATGGAATCTTATGAATTACAAGTCACCTCCTTCCTATCTCACGTATATCTTGAGCTTGGAAAACCATAAATCTTATCCAAGTAAATTTACATGTGTCTTAGATTATGTCATCCTTAAATGATGACTTGCTTTTCCTTTAACCAATAAGAAATCTCCATGTGGTGCTTATCTTCATACTCATGATGACTTAGTTACATAAAGTAACTAAGTTTGCTTAATTTAGTTACTTCTTGACTAGATTTCTTTGCTTCCTAGTTAGTCTAGCTATGCCATTAATGAGTCTTATATCTTGGACTTAAGTTAACTTAGAAGACTCCTCCTAGCTTTCCATGTGAATGACTTGCTCTTGCAAGGCATTCCATTTTGTCTCCTTCTAATTTAGTGCTTTAAGCTTAGTCTTAGGTATATTCCTTACTTGATTCTTTTTGCTTCTCCTTTCTTCCCTCTTCTCACGTGAGCTCTCTTTGAAAGACAAGTTCTTTGTCTTTTAATATGTTACTTCTTGGACTTAGGCTTAGGTATTTGGGTCTTAGGATATTTGGGCTAGGCTAATTTGGGTTCTACTTGATTGGGATAGTCTAGGTTCTTATAGTTTTAGGCCTATTGGGTTATTCAATTGAGCTTAATTTCAGAGCTAATAACCCTAATTAATTAGGTTTTGGTTTTATCACCCTATATTACCTTTCAATATATGACTTGGATCTTTTCTGAAATTTTAATGGGCTCTAAACACAAAAAACTCATGATAATACAATCCTAAACAAAACTATGCACAAAATTTCATTCATGATTTAGGGGATGTTATAGATATCTTTTTCATGTTCAAAACTTTTGGTAGCATAAAAGGGATTCAAAAGAAATATATGAACAATAAATATAACTATCCATCCTACTCAAAAGAAATAAATCAACAATATATTTCCCTTTTCCATCAAACACACAAGTGTTCCCACTTTTCCATGTAGTCCAGCACATATTTAGCATCAAGGCGATTTGGGGTGATAAACATTTTGGATATAGTTTTGCTCGTATTGAACAGAAAATGTAAACCATAGGTAGTTTTACATACTAACATGCCTCCAAAAACTACAATGGGTTAAATATATAAATTCACGGTGCTGGAAAAATTAATGAAAAATTCAAGATCTATGTTGTAATGTATGGTATACGGAATAATGATTCCGTGGAATCAAAATAGAATAGGAATAGGATGGAATAGAATAGAATGAAATGATCATTCCTACTCCACAGTTTGATAACTCTTGAAATGTAATGCTTTTCCAAGCCACTCCACTATTTGGTACATAGAATCATTGTGAGATAGAATCAAAATTAATATAAATGACAACAATACCCCTTATAAGAAAAAATATTTTAAACATCGACAATAATGTTTAATTTTAATTATTTTTAATTTGATTAGAATAAATATTGTCATCTTTTAAAAGAATAATATTATCATGTCAAGTAAATAGTTCATGTTTCTTTTTATATATAAATAAGTTTTTAAATTAAAGACAGAATATTTACGTCGAAACTAAAAATTATAATGATAAATTAAAATGACATAAAGGTTAATAAATAATCAAATAGATAAAATTTGATTATTAAACTATTACACCATAAACTGAAAAACATAAAAAAGAATAATACTTTACTACTCCAAAAAAATATAAGAAGGATAATAGACGTAATTTTATAAAATTTTTAAGAGTATATTAAGAATAAATAATTTTAATCTCATTCTATAGAGTATTAAATCTCAATCTCATTTCTTTAAGAGGAAATGGATTTCATGTTTCATTTCGGTTTTATAGAATGGGACATGGAATGGAATCATTATTTCATAATTTTTTTTTTTGTAAACAAATATAAGAATGTCTCATTCTATGGAATGGAATCACCATTCTTACGTACCAAATGCCACATAATATGTTATATGTAGTATAAGCTTATGTTGAGGGAAAAAACCAAAGAAAAAAGTACAGTGGAAATGAATAATAAATGTTCTTGTCCTTCGAACTTACTAGACTACATTGAAGTCTTAATGTGGCCTCTGTACCTTTAGAGCTTCTTAATTGCCTTCTTGATGTCTTTCTCAAATTTATCCTTCTGGTTAGCATTTTCTGTGTATCAAACCTAAACCAACAAAGAACCAAACAAAAACGTTCACATTGTTGACATGATATTTTTGGAAACAGGGAAATCCAAAGAAAAAAAATAGAAAAGAAAGAAGACCTTGTTGTAGATACTATGGAAGACTTGAATGCCTACTTAGACCATCTTTATTTGTGTTTTTCCTTTTTATATATTTGTTCTCAAAAATGATTCCTTTGGCAGCATCTACAACATGACTATGTCAAGGATTTGTTAACGTACTACAATCCTTAAAGAGATGCAATCCAGAATATAATTTCTGTACTTGGTTTCTGGTAACTCCTTAAGTAACGAGACAAATTAAAACTTTGCAATGTGTCCTATTGACAGCAAAATTAGAACAATTACTAATCTAATTATTGAAAATCAATACACGTGTAAACTTTGAAATTGAAAGGAATTCCACTTCTTTTTCAAGAATCTAATAAACTATTGGACTCCAAACACACAACACCAATTTCTGGCAGGGTAAAACAAAGGAAAGGAAATAAAAATATATAAAATATAAGAATAAATGTATACTTAAAATTCTGAATTGGTTGTATCTAGTTATGATACAGGCTTCTCTTTAGTGCTATTTCAAGGTGGCAGTGGCACTATTGACTGGGTCTTCTCTTTAAGTCACATTTGATGGTATGGCATTTTCTAGCTTCTCTTAGGTTGTTCCTCTACAAAAGTGCTTGGTTTAAGTCAAATTCGGGCTTCAAACATCCACAAAGTTCTTGTCTTCTAGTATGTTTTCAAAGCATAAGGTTATATATAAGTTCTAATAGATAACATGTATGATATTGTAGAAATTTAAAAGAGTTAAAGGAGGATTCGACGATATTTGACGATATTTGTATGATAAGTTGTATAAAGTTATAGATAATGAGTTAAAAGAGAAAGTGAAAGGAGGATTCGACGATATTTGTTCTTTTTCATCTCACCCATGCTTATCCTACCCTAAAAGCATGGCAAAGTGGATGATATTGTAGAAATTTAAGCTACATACATAGACAGTAAGGATCTATACCAGAATTTAGAATACCAAATTAAATAGAAAAGAGTGCATACCTTGAAGACATAATGAAAAGAACTGACAGATCTTTAAGAGTCCCTGGAACACACATACAAACACCGTACACAAGTGTATATTGTAGATCAGGATCTTGCCATCCTTCTCCTACTCTTGTAGCCGTGTCCTCCGGATGGGGCAGAGAATCATAAAATGAGCTTAGGAGTGGAGAATTAGTATCCCTAGTTTCTACCTATCATGGGCCCTAGGTTACCTAACCCTACACATAACCCATCTAACCAGTATACTTACGCATTGGGTCTAAAACCCAATAAACCAAGGATTTTAGAACGCATAAGATCACATTATAAAATTTGGGCATGGGCTTCAGGGATTATTAGGTTATACCATCTAATCAGTTTTTAGCAAAACAATAAAATACACAATCAATGGCAACCCAAATACTGAAAATTCTAGCATTCTCCCACTTGACAACATTGATTGAGTTTTATCAACTTTTTAAAAAATAGTTTGAAAACGACTCTTTCTTTAAATAACTGTGGCCACTAAACATAATCTGATTACAATAACCATAAACATTGACCAAGAAACCCTAATAAAATCATCAACCAAGAACCATAAGCAAAGATAAACTATTCAGAGTCTAGTCCACCAATTACCACATAATTGATAACCTCATTGGCTTGATCACAAGTATACAAGTGTAGATACACATCATAACATAGTCTGTAATCCTTTTCATGCTACCGTATATGGATCCCACATTGTGCTTTCCCAAGAAAGCACAACCAATCTCCCCAAGGAGATTATAAACATGTTTCTCCACCATTTCCATAAAGGAAACAAAACATCTTTCTTACAAAAGCCCAATGTTTTCCTCAAGAAAACATCAATATCTTGAGATATATTAAATGGTACCATAACAATATCATAACATGGTAAAGTTATATTTCTCATGACAACATTACCATTACGTGCACATAGTAAAAATTCATAATATTACAGAAGTAACTATTACACAAAACACATGTAATCACAATTTATTAACTTTCACTAATTAATCATATCATAAAATACAAACTACCAAAGTTCAAACATGTGATTGATTAATAATACAACCAAGCCAAAATAGCTTTACTATCGATAAGAATTTCAATAGAACAACTTTAACTGTCAAGGATGTTCTAATCATATATATAGCATACAAACTTTAACTAATTCTTTATAAAAGCAAATTGATTAACACACAAATGAGATCAATAACAAATACCTTTTTTTGATCCTTTAGGACCATGCACCATAATGCAATAAGTATATTTTAATTATTAACAATCTCATCAATCAAATTACAAGCAAAGAGTAAACAATGATAATTAGTCCTAACAAACATTTTAACTCCAAGTCATAACTTTGCCCAACAACAAAAATAAGGTTATTTCTATGAGTATAACACATACTCTCATCTCTTTTGACATCAAGAAAATTTTAATAATATAAGCCCAAACTTATATCAACCATACAATCTATTGCCTCAAAAAGAATCTAGCAAAAATGGTTTATGTGAGGCATAGATCAACATATGATTAATTATTTAGAAGCATTTATTTATAACAAATAAATTTTGCTCCCACATTTCTTTAGATAATAAGAAATAAAATGTCTCGTATCATTTCTATTTTTCTAAAAGAAAAATTCATTATACTCAAAAATAGATTCAAGTAATACTTTCCTAAGACACTTTTAAAAAGAAAACATTAATCATACCAATTTATTAACTGTCCAATTTCAAACTTATTATAGTACAAATATATATATATACCACAAAAGTGAAAAATATTAAAAATAACATTAGAAGTAGACATGTAACGACACATCCAAAGACCAATACTTTTAAAAGTATCAAAATAACTGGCTTCACCCAATTTTACATACATGTGTTTCTTGAATAATAACATACACATGAACACATACAAGAATATGATCAAAATAATGTTTAATTGGGCACAATCATATTCTTTATAGGAGTTTAAGCATATGATTGCACAATCGCCTGCGGATAGAATGTACAACACATACTATAGTTCCCCTTTTTTCAAATAATAGACATTTTCTTGTGCACAAGAAAACTCACTTAAGTATGAACCTAAGCACATTTTCATCGATAAATATACAAATCCATCATGGCTAACTATCGCTATATATATGTTTTCCATCCTTAAAGATTATAGAGTCAAAGTTTCAAAACTGTAATCTAATTACCTTTCTAAAAAAAATAATATGAAGTTGGAAACACAATAAAAACACAATCAACACTTAGTTGATCAAACAGACAATAACCAGTGGCAACAACCAATATAATAGGGATTCAAAACATATCAGTATAAACTCCCCTATGGGTGGAGAATATACATCATACACAACAGTTTCCAAAAATTTAACACTGGTGGGTAAAAAATTTTCACTATCACAGTATCTTAATTTGTATGCTACTCGAACCAACTCATGCAATAAACCTCCTTGGGTAGGTAAATGCACTAATTGATTTAAGCAACACAACCATTCCTTAACAAGTAGCTCCATCAGTTTCATGGATGAATCACAATTAATAGGCCCCAAAATAGGATCAATTTACCATTTGGAATTCATTTTCAACTTCATACTAAGTTTTCCAAAATCATGTTTTCCAAGAAACATATCTTCATATAAAATTACATCACCCAAGTGATAAAATATGGTCTCAATTTGCACAAAATCATATTCCCATAATTAAAAGGTACAAATTATAATATTCAACATTAGAATACAATTTCAACAAATTAAAATTAAGAGAGCCTAACAAGTCAAATATGACCACTGTGAGAGCATTCAAAGGTTTTTTTATGAATAATTCTGTTCGTTTAATAAATGGGCTACTGTGGTAGTCACAATTTACTTAACTAACTAAATTCAATAAAAATATACCATCAATAATCAACTCAAACTCTCTTAATTGCAAGAAACATGTCAATAAGATATACCATCTCTCTACATGCACTTATCAAACAATATAGTGCATAATATAACATAAAAGAAATAGGAAAAATAACAAATAATAATTAACACCGTCATGATATTAGTTTAACTTCTCTTACAAGCAGCATACCAAATATAAAACATAGTAAAAATAAAAATTCATTCAACTTTAATTGACAAAGTTAAATAATAGGCATTCATTCAACTTCCCTTGACAAAGTCGAATAACAATCAAAATGCCAAACAATTATACTAAACACAATATAAAATTAGCACATTGCACATGACTATGTTACAACTCTCCCTTTCATAGGCACACAATCGCTAACAACAATAGTTATGCTCTATCTTTTAAAACATGCAAATTCGCACTAAATTTTATCATACAATATATCAATAATTAATAAACACATATAGATCAATGTATTAATTTACATGATTTGAGCAATTTTTACAATGACTTCCTTCTCACTATAGATATTACAATTTTCATAGATAAACACGATCCAATTACATTGCTAATACAAGCAATTAACTTAATTTTACATCTATTTAAAGGATAGTTAAATGTTATAGTATGACAAAATATTCAATAAGTTAATAGCCAACAAATATCATGTTCTTCCATAAACAAGCAAAAGTCTATATGACATGAAAGTACACATAATAAAAATTTTCATTGGCAAACATAGCCCGTACCTTCTATGTGGATAACTACAAAAAAATTAATTTAATTTAATACAATAATTTCACATCGAAAGAAAATATCAGGATATTTATATCTTAAAAAAACAACTTCTCTATATATTCATGCCTACAAGACACTAAATATTTCTTTTTTTATAAAATCAAATAGAGAAAGTTATACTAATATTTTCTAACAGTGTATTAAATAATTATTTCATAATTATTGCATATAAAAGCTCAAATCAACAAGTTAAATATTTAACATCATATAACATGTAAGAGTTTTCAACTTTAAATGAACTAGACATGCATTTTAATCATACGCAAGTTCAAAACATTAAAGTTAACACGTACCATAACTACCAAAGTAGTTAACTATCACTATTCCTCTTATGTACAAAGCCTCTAGAAAAATCAAATTTTTAAGGTCCACTGACTTACAATTATTATATCATTTTCACATTTATGTCAATTTTATTCATGGAAAATGAAATAAAAAAAATTATTTATCAAAAACAAGATCAAGGCACATGATCAAATAAAATAAATTTCATAAATGGCAGAAAATCAATTTTATTAATGGTGTTATTCAGGAAAAAGAAAATTTGAATCAAAAGACATAAGTAAGAAAAATTATTAACATGAGCAATATACTGAAATAATAATTACCAAAACAACGATTTATCACATATTGATATAATCTCTGTGGAGAATATATCACATAATAACAACAGTTAAAAATCCAACACCTGTAGGCAGAAAGATTTTTTCTGTTAAAATCATTTCAAATATCATGTCACAATAAATTAATTAACAAGTTAATTCCTTGTGGGTGAGCTAAATCATGAATTAATTTAAGTAAAATAATATTTTCAAAATTTATTCAATAGGTAATTCCATCAATCTTCGTGAATGAATTATTGTGGTGGCATACGCTCACTTCAACCAATAGGGTACGTAAACAGGGATAAACAATTATCCAAAAATTATTTTTCTAACATCAAATTTTCAATTTTTCAAACACTTAGAGAGTATACCTATCAAACTTAATAATAAGGGAGAATGACATTTATCAATAGATACACCTCATGCATTCATAAGTTTTTTAGCATTATTTTATAAAATTTTATTTATGAATATTCATATACCAATTAAGTGTCTCAAGAGGATATATGGACCAAATTTAATAACAAAAAGCATGACACTTATAAAGTGGTATATACCGGTATATTAAATTATTTTTTTAAAAATCAGAATCACAAAAAAATAATTTAAATATATTTAAATTAAATTATAATAAAATAAATTCATAATAATTTTCATGTTATTTTAAAAATTACAAAACTTACCCAGAAAAATAAGAAATAAAAATTACACAACCGGGTAAAATTGTGGGTCAAACAGACCCGCGAGTGGGTCTTACGCACGTGTGATGTGCGTGAGCATGGAGCTACACAGCAGCTCCATGTTCCTCAAGCTTGGTTGCACGACACAGCCCAAACCGGAGGAGAATCCTAACTAGGTTCGTCCCATTCACAGCCAAATCAAGCCGTTTACAGCCGGATCTGGATGGCAATGATGTGGTGAACCAGAATCCGGTGAGCCCATTTGGTTTCTAAGACAAAATAGCACTCACTAGCGCATCGCTAGGAGCTTCGAGCTCCATCAATGGTAGACGCACCCCCTTGAACGCGAAAGAGTATGCTTCAACACCTCAAAAACCTAATGTTTCATACAGATTCAATGCAAGAAGCAATAACCCCAAAAGGCCATGCGATTTCATGGAGAAAACGGCACTCAAATGTAGAGCCCAGGAGCTCCAACGTCTAACAATGGCAGACAACCACCATAACCACGAAAAACACGATTTTAGTCCACAAACCCATGATTTAACACGGTTTAATGCAAGGATTAACAATCCCTAAAACCTACTCAGTTTTGAGGAGAAAATCGCATTCAAACATGGACACCTAAGAGCTTGGAGCTCTGTCAATATCAAAAGCAAGGTTTTAGGCCATGGAAGCTACCATCCAAACGTGTTTCACCCATAAAACACTATCCAAAATATCTCAAATTCAACAGAGAAAAAAATAAAACCCAATCCCAAATTGAAAACAATCCTCAAACAAATCACAGATTTCAGTTTTAGATTTTAATAACCCAAAATCAAATTTTTTTTAAATTAATCAATTTGGATCCTAAATTCAGAATAGTGAATTCTAATACATGTGAAAATTTAAACTATGTACATAGATAGTATCGATTTATATCAAAATTTAAAATATTAAATTAAATAATAAAGAGTGTGTATCTCTTAAAGACATATTAGAAAGAAGTGGCTGATCTCCCAGAGTTCTTGGAATACACGTACAAACACCGTACATAAGTATGTACTGTAAATCAGGATCTTCTCATCCTTCTACTACTTTTGTAGCCATGTCCTCCAGATGGGGAAGAGTATTACATAATAAGCTTATAAGTGGAGAAGGGATCCTGACCTTTATAAAACGATCAATAATCCTACCTAACCCTATACATAACGCACCTAACCAATACATTTACGCATTGGACCTAAAATTCAATAAATCAATGATTTCAGAACTCATATGATCACTTTTGACATGGACTCTAGAGATTATCATATTATATCATCCCACTAATTTTTAATAAAATAATAAAATACATAATTAAAGAGAGTTTAAATACAAAAAATTCTAATAGATATAATCTACAAACTAATCTTAAATTAATAATGAATTTTGTTTTTCTGCATCATGCAATGTAAAAGACACCTTTTTGTTTCAAAAGAGAATTGTGGAAAGGAAGATAAGATGCAAAGACATATTCTTTTTGTTTTAACTACTGCATAAGATAGCTGCATATCCTTATACTAAAGTGGTAATTAAAAAGCCTATAATGCTAGATGGTCAGAATACGAGGACGTTCGTATAATCACATTCTTAACAACTCATATTTGGAATATCTGTCCTCTCACATATTTAAAGTACAAATAAACCTTAATCACTCGAATTCGTACAAATAAGTAGCGAACGAATGGACATGTATAGACTTTGAAATTGGAAGAAATTCCGTGTCTTTTCAGCAGCCTAATCAACTATTAGACTTCAATAACGACAAACCAATTTTCTAGGCAAAACAGAGAAAAGGAAATATAAATTCGGACTTTTTTTAGTAATTAACCCAGAAAAATTAAGAAATTAAAATTTTTGAACATTTAAATACCACAAAACCCCACTGTATACGTAAACAAAAAAAAAGAAAAAAGAAAACCCAATGTTAACAACCCCACTAACACAGTCGAAACCCCTAAACCATCTCAAGTTAAAACCTTTTTTTCTTAATGGACTTTCAATGATAGGAGGCGGTAAAAGGTTGCACTGTGGAATGACACAATCGAACAAAAATATTCTTGTAAGTAAACGGCAAAAAAATGGCATTTCATATATAAAGCCAAATATGAGAGAATGTGCAGTGGCTTGTTTCTTGTGGTGCAGCCTTTATATGGTAGTGTTTATGCACATTTGGGGAAATGAAAGGCATATTATGGAGATGCAACGGTTATGAAGCAAGTGAAGTTAAAAACTGAAAAACTTTTGAAATCACTTACAGTGACGAAGTCGACTTTTGATGTGTGAATCGTAGTTATGCTTGTTTTGTTTTCTCCTTTGTTCTATCGTAAGCACAAACTCATTCAGTTTTGAGAAGGATGGAGGTTCAGTTTTGAGTATAGTGGATGTAAAAATGGGAGAAGTAGCAGAAAGCGAGTGTCAGTTAAGAGTTGCTGGTCTACAATTCTATCCCTATGTAAAACTGTTAAAAAAATAATAAATGACAAATTTGAAAGAGTGAAAGTGGATGCCAAACCAATTCAACTCTTGAATCATATGATATTATCATAATGATCATGCGTACCTGATTTGATGTAATATAATAGTTAATATTTATTTATATTTTAAAAAATACATTATACATTAAAATAGAGTAGTATTATGAAGTATCAACTATCACGTTTGGAGAAATGAAAGACAAATTAGGGAGACGCGGAGGTTATGAAGCAAGTGAAGTTAAAAACTGAAAGATTTTTGAAATCACTTACTGTGACGAAACTGACTTCTGATGTGTGAATCACAGTTCTGCTTGTTTTGTTTTCGCCTTTCTTCTACTGTTTGTAAAATTCTGTGAATGAAAGCACAAACTCATTTAGTTTTGACAAGGATGGAGGTTCAGTTTTGAGCATAGTAAAAATGGGAGAAGTAGCAGAACTTGAGTGTCAAGTAAGAGTTGCTAGTTTACAATTCTAACCCTATGTAAAACTATTAAAAAAAAATAAATGCCAAATTTGGAAAAGTGAAAGTGGATACCAAACGTAGCAATTCCCATTATATTAGTAGACGAGTGTATTCACAAGAACTGATGATAAATCTTATCTTGCACATTTATTTTATATTTGTACTATGATATTTATTAGATATTTCTCTCTTAATTGATTTGACTTTATGATTTATTAGGAAAATTGATTTGGAATTGATTCTACATGCAATGTAAGAAAATCAATCAAGGGAAATCAACAAAGAAGGAGAAAAGAAGATTTACTCAAACGCTATTTAGGAAAACTTTAGTTGTCAAACCTATTGTAGTATTTTGGGCATAACTCTCGCGCTAGAGATCCAATTGACATAATTATGGTGGCGTTGGACAGCTAAGAGACAAATATACAAATCTTATATTGATCACTTTTCCTAATTCGGCTACTTTCAAGTCGAAAAATCTACCACAAATTGATGCAAATCCTGAGAGGCACTGACAGCTTGTAACAAAAGTTGCCTTAGGTTCTCTAAAGGCTATAAAAAGGAGCAAAGAGATAGTAGTTTAGGGTTTGGCTGCTTATTTCTGAGTTTTAGTTTTGAATATTTGTTTTGTATTATTTCATTGTCAACAATGTTCTAACTTCTTTATTCTAGGGCTTAGATTGATCCAAGTTAGAAGTTTTGTATATCTTATTTAATTCAATTACATGTTTCTTCTCTTTTGAATTTGAATTCAATTATGTTCTTAATTCTTCTAATTGTTTGATCACCAATTTAGATTAGATGACATAGATGAGACTGAGAGGTAATTGTATGTAAGCGTCTTGAATTGAATTCCATAAATGGTGTGCATGATTTATATAGATCATTTAACATTCTCTCATGAGTACTAATACATTCTTAATATTGATTTAATCTATGCATGGGGAAGATATGTTAGTCAGTATAAGGATAGTTTTAATATCTGCCTGAGAAGGAGTGTTAAATAATTTAGGATATTAGATATTAAAATTTAGAATTGAAGAACATGTATGTGAATTGATTAAGGTAGCAAAAGGACTAACAAGGTGAAATCAAAAGCCGTGGATCTTTCTCACTGATTGCAACTTCATCTATTTTGTTTAAGGGTTACTTTCATATTGATTCTACTCTTTAATTGTTTTTCTCAATTAAGATTAAGTAGTTTCAACTTTGGTATTCATATTCAATCCTTGTGGGATGATATTGAGTCCTTTTGAGATTCCTTAATTACATGAACAATCAATGCACTTGCAGAAATCTCACAATAAGTTTTTGATGCCATTGCTGGGGATTAAAATTTGATATCAATTTTGATTTGCTTAGTCTTAACTTAGGATTTTTTATTATTATTTGATTGCATAATATTTTCCTCACTGTTTTTCTAATTTTTCTCTCTCATTCATATCTGTTTGCTATTTTCGTTTTAACCTATTTTTCAAGTTCTTCTCTTGTTATAGTTTATGCTATCTAGGGATAAGACAATCTTGCCATTTGATCCCGAAATTGAGAAAACAAGAAGAAGACTAATCAAGGATAAAAGGAAGGCAATCACGTCTAACTCTAGCTCAAGTAGTTGTTCTGAATCTTCTAACTCAATGGAGGGTGAACAAAACAATGAGAATAGACATGTGCTCAAAGATTATACAACATCCTCTATCACTGAAAGCAATGGAAGCATTAGAAGGCCTGCCATTCCAGCTAATAATTTTGGGATCAAACCTGCCATAATTCAAATGATTTAAAGTTTGATACAATTTAATGGAGCACCTCATGATGATCGTAATGCTCATTTGGAAAGTTTCTTAGAGATCTGTGATACCTTTAAATATAATGGTGTTTTTGATGATGTGATTGGATTGAGATTGTTTTCTTTCAGTTTAAGGGACAAAACAAAAGCTTGGCTTCATTCTTTGCCACAAGGAACGATTACCACATGGGAGGGATTGGCCCAAAAGTTTCTACAAAAAATTTTCCCTCCTTCAAAAATTGCAAAAATGCATAATGATATAACTCAATTTGTACAGTTTGATGGTGAATCTTTATATGAGCATGGGAGAGATACAAGGAATTGCTCCGAAAGTGTCCACATCATGGCCTCCCTGCATTGCTTCAAGTACAAAATTTTTATAATGGGTTAAGTAATAACTTGCGTACTACCATTGATGCAGCTGCAGGTGGAGCCTTCACAAACAAAACCTATGAAGAAGCATATGATTTGATAGAAGAGATGGCTACAAACAATTGCCAATGGCATTCTGAAAGGAGTAGTTCTAAGAAGGTTGCTAGAATTCATGAACTTGACGCTATCACGACATTGACTGCCCAAATTAGCCTTCTAACCAAGCAATTAAGTGGATTAAACCTCACACAAGGAGCATATGCCACCATGCAAGAAGATTCTTAGAATTATTGTGAACTGTGTGGAGTCAATTCCAACAGCGAAATTCCTTTGCTCCTTCTCCAAGTCATGTGAACTACATTGGGAATAGGCAACACAATCCCTATTCTAATTCTTATAATCCCGGATGGAGGAATCACCCAAATCTCTCTTGGGGAGGTAATCAGGGAAATAATCAAAACAATTGGAGACAACATAATCAATCAGATTCTCCTATGGAAAAGAAACCAAATCTTGAGGAGATCCTGGCCCAATTTATGACTGAAACAAAGAATCAATTCGGACAAATTGCAAATCAAGTTGGTCAACTTGCAAATCAAGTAACAAATCTTTCCAATAAACAACATAGATCTTTACCTAGCAATACAGAAAAAATCCTAGAGAATAGTTAAAGGCTATCACACTCAAATCAGGAAAGAAAATCCAAGAAAACAAAAGGGTAGTGATGTGATCTTCACAAACCAAGAGGGGGATGATAACTTCAAGGAAAGTAGGGAAATCCCTACGAATTAATGGGAAGATACTATTAAAGATGGAAGGTTGTCTGATAACCTACCTACTAAGAAAAGCGAATGTGAAACCTTTTGTCCCTCTTATCCTTTTCCTTCAAAGACTGCAACGACAAAATTCAGACAAACAATTTGATAAGTTTCTTGATGTTTTTAAGCAATTGTACATTGACAGTCCTTTTGCAGATGTTTTAACCTAGATGCCTAGTTATGCCAAATTCATGAAAGAAATTTTGTCCAACAAAAGGAAACTTGAAACCCAGGGAACCATGAAGCTCACTGAGGAGTGTAGTGCCTTGTTACAAAAGAAATTACCTTCTAAACTTAAGGATCCAAGGAGTTTTTCAATCCCATGCTCAATAGGCAATTTTTTCTTTGACAAAAGCTTTATGTGATTTGGGAGCAAGCATTAACCAAATGCCTTTGTCTATTTTCAAGAAACGTGGATGGGGAGAACCTCAACCAACCTCGATTCACTTGCAATTAGTTGATAGATCAATCACATTCCCTAAAGGAGTCATGGAGGATTTATTAGTGAAAGTTGACAAGTTCATCTTTCCTATAGATTTTATTATTCTTGACATGGAAAAAAATAAGGACATGCCCCTTATTTTAGGGAGACCATTCTTAGCAACAAGGAAAACTTTAATTGATGTTCAACAAGGACAATTAATTTTGAGAGTGAATGATGAACAAGTGATTTTTAATATTTTTAATGCTCTTAAACATCCATTTGATAGTGAACCTTGTTTGGTTGTTGATGCTATTGATAGAATGGTGAAAAATGCTATGGAGGAATCAAGTATCACTCCACCTTTGGAAGAAAGCCTGAATGAAGAAGTGGAACAAGCCATGGTTGATGAAACTATCAAAGATGAAGGCTTGAATGATGTTCCAATCGAAGAGCTCAAACCTTTGCCTAATCACTTGAAGTATTCATTTTTGGGAAACTAAAAAAACTTTCCTAGTTATTATTTCAAATTCGTTAACACCATTGGAGGAAGAAAGATTGCTTGAGACCTAAAGAAAGCACAAAAAGGCAATAGGGTGGACTATTGAAGATATTACAGGAATCAATCCTACCATTTGCATGCACAAAATCTTAATGGAAGATGAGTTCAAGCCCAAGGTACAACCTCAAAGACGCTTAAATCCCACTCTTCAAGATATGGGCAAGGATGAGGTAACCAAACTATTTGATGCAAGTATCATCTATCCTATCTCTGATAATTCTTGGGTAAGTCCTATTCAAGTTGTTCCTACAAGGGAAGGAATCACTGTAATTAAGAATGAATCTAATTAATTGATTCCGACCAGAAAAGTGACAGGGTGGTGCATGTGCATTGATTATAAGAAATTAAATGAAGCTACTAGGAAAGATAACTCCCCCTTACCATTTATAGATCAAATCATAGAAAGATTGGCGGGTCATGCTTATTATTATTTCCTAGATGGCTATTCAAGGTATCATTAGATTCCCATTGCACCAGAAGATTAAAAGAAAACCACATTTACTTGTCCATATGGAACGTTTGCATATAGAAGGATGCTTTTGACCTATGTAACGTGCCAGACACTTTTCAAAGATGCATGATGTCCATATTTTGTGATTTCATTGACAAGTTTATGGAAATTTTTATAGATGACTTTTTTGTTTTTGGTTCCTCTTTTAATGATTGTCTTTCTAATTTAGCTTTGGTTTTCACCTTGTTTTAAATTGGGAAAAATGCCATTTTATGGTAACAGAAGGTAATGTTTTAGGGCACAAGGTTTCAGCTAGAGGAATAAAGGATGATAAAGCTAAAGTGGAAGCAATTACTAACTAGCCGCCACCCATAGATGTGAAAAAAGTTCAAAGTTTCCTAGGACATGCTAGTTTCTATAGAAGATTTATCAAGAATTTTTCTAAGATTAGTAAACCTTTATGCAGTCTTTTAATTAAGGAAACTCATTTTAACTTCTCTCCTGATTGCTTACAGGCTTTTGAAGATATCAAAGAAAGATTGACTTCAGCCCCAATCATAATTGCACCTGATTGGACTTCTCCTTTTGAATTAAAGTGTGATGGTAGTGATTATGCTCTAGGTGTCATCTTAGGTCAAAGTAAAATGGGAATTTTACATGTGATAGCTTATGCCAGTAGGACTTTGGGTGATGCTCAAGTAAACTCTTCCACAACTGAAAAAGACATGTTGGCTGTGGTGTTTGCCCTTGACAAGTTTAGATAGTATTTGGTTAGTGCCAAAGTCATTGTTTATACTGATCATTCAGCCTTGAAGTATTTTCTAACTAAGAAAGATGCAAAACTTTACCTAATGAGGTGGATTTTGTTGTTGCAAGAATTTGATTTAGAAATCAAGGACAAAAAAGGGACAGAGAATCTTCTAGCCAATCATCTTTCTAGAATTAAAAAGGGAAACAAAGAAGAGGAAAGTGACACTAATATGAAAGAAATTAGGGAAAATTTCCCTGACAAATCTTTATTCTCTATCTTTAACCTATCTCATGTGCCTTGGTATGTAGATTTGGTTAACTACTTAGCTTGCAAGATAATTCCACCTGACTTTTTTCACCATCAAGTTCAAAAGTTTAAGAGTGATGCCAAGTATTACTATTGGGAAGAACCTTTCTTGTTCAAACATTGGAAGAATCAAGGCATAAAAAGGTGTGTCCTAGAAGAGGAGCAAAACCCATTCTTGAACATTGCCATTCAAAGGAAGCTGGAGGCCACTTTGGAACCACGAGGACTGGGGCTAAGGTTCTTCAATCAGGTTTTTTTTGGCCCACTCTGTTTAAAGATGCTTACATATTCACCACTTCATGAGATAAATGCCAAAGAACTGGTAATATTGGTATGCCTCTTAATAGCATGTTAGAACTTGAATTATTGGATGTTTGGGGTATTGATTTCATGGGACCTTTCCCTAAATCTTTTCTAAGCAGTTCATTCTAGTTGCAGTTTATTATGTGTCCAAGTGGGTGGAAGCCAATGCACCCCCACTAAAGATTCTAAGGTTGTGCTGAATTTTTTGAAGAAGAACATATTCACAAGGTTTGGGATGCCTAAACCAATCATAAGTGATGGAGGCAAGCACTTTTGCAATAAACAATTTGAAGCACTTCTTTATAAGTATGGCGTGAATCATAGGGTTTCAATACCTTATCATCCTCAAACAAATGGCCAAGTTGAAATTTCGAATAGGGACTTGAAGCGGATTCTTGAAAAAACAATTTCTTGGTCTAGTACAGGTTAGGCCAAGAACCTTGATGATGCTTTATGGGCCTATCGAACTGCCTTCAAGACCCCTATAAGGATGTCTACGTACAAACTTGTCTTTGGAAAACCTAGCCACCTCCTAGTTGAGTTAGAACATAAGGCTTATTGAGCTACTAAATTTTTAAACTTTGATTTGCAAAGTGCAAGGTCCACACGCCTACTTCAACTCAACCAATTGGAAGAATTCAGGCTTGAAGCTTATGAAAATGCCAAGGATTACAAGGAAAAGACCAAGAGATAGCATGACCAACACATCACCAAGCGTGATTTCAACATAGGACAAAAGGTTTTGCTTTACAATTCAAGTCTTAAGACTATTCCCTGGTAAGCTAAAGTCAAGATGGTCCATCCCTTTGATTGTCACACATATCTTTCCCAATGGTGCCAAAGAAGTTCAAGATGAAAGCAGAAGCACATTCAAAGTTAATGGCTAAAGATTGAAACCTTACTTTGAAGGGGAGCATGCAGCTTCATCATTCTCTTTGCAACTAGAGCTACCTTGATCATTCAACAAAGTCTAGCTATGACTATAACTTAAAGCACTTCATAGGAGGCAACCCAAGCTTTCTTACTTATTTATTTACTTTTTAGTTTTGTTTGTTTAGCGTATTTTGTTGCCTAACAGCCCCAATTGTTTCTTTTTATTATTTCTAGATCTATCCCAAGATTCTAGCTGAAGGTGGTCCAATCATAGTGTTTAAGCGAAGTTATGCACAAATTGGAGTAATTGAGGAGAATTTCCTTCTTTTCACTTATTTTTTTATGTATTACAGACAATGCAATTTTTAAGTGTAGAGGTATGTCACGACCGTCCTTAGAGGGCACCCGCAACAGAATGACGAGAAAAATTAAGAAAAATATGATGTCACTATTAATAATTATTTTGGTAGGAAAAATTATTAAAAAAATCTTTTTAAAAAATAAAAAAAATTGATTTGCAAACTAGGTCAAGCTCAGGAGTTTACTTATGCAAAGGAAAGGATAGAGACTTAATCTTACTGTACTCCTGATACATTCGTCCCAAGACGGTTATCTTAAGTTAATTATGTAAATTTTTAATAGCCTTAAAATATTTAAATTACCCTTTTTGGCAAACAAAATGAAATTAAAATTACAAGAAAAATTATTAAGAAAATTAAATGAAAATATTTACAGTTTTAACTTGCCTTACGTGCTTATGTATTCCCACGTGCAATGAAAAGTTAAAGCCACGTAGTTCTTGTAAAAAAAATAATTATGAATTGATTGATTTTAAATTAAAAGGAAGTTACTAAATTGCTTAAATGAGAATGCTTCTTGAAAAAGATATTAAAATTATGCAATTTACATAATAAGATTTAAGATGGCATTAAGCCATGCAATAAATCTTCAAAATACAAACATCATGGACGTAGCATAAAACCACACAATCGAGGCAACTGATTAAAGTACTTTTTATTTTTACAATTAAGGATATAATACATTATTGCAAAATGACAGCACAAAAATTAAAAAATGCACAAAATAGCTGCTGATTTACTTGTCAAATGAAACCAACTTTGATTTTTTTTCATTTTTTTATTCTTAATCTCTTTCAATTTTTTTTTCTTTTTCATACTTTCTTTCTCACTTTTTCTCTCTTTCACTTTCTTCTATATCCTACGTAATAGACTATTTTCTTTTTTTTTTTTAAAGAAAACTAACACCTATCCATGATCTTGTCTCACCTCTCTCTTCCCTCTTTTTTTTTTCCTTTTTTTTTTTTATCAAACTACACAACTACCCAAATCCCTTCCCTCTATTTTGACCGTGACCCTATCTCTTCTTGTTTTGTTTTGTTTTGTTTTTTTAATTTTTCTCACCTATTTCTCTCGTATCTCTTCTAACAACTCCTCACCTGCGACTATTTGTAACTGTAATTCCAACCATTTTTTTTTTCAACTTTTCTCTTCAACCTCTTCTTCTAACCGTAGCTCCCTCTTTCTACCTATTCAAACTGAAACAAATGACATGATTAACAACTAAAAATAAGAAAAAACAGAGACCAACTCTATCAAACGAAAATGAATATAAGATAAGAGAAAACCCAAAATTTGAGACGAAGGGGGAAGATGCAGGTAGAATGAAAATATGGTGGAGAGTAAAGTGCTAGATTGTGGGAGCTGAAGCAAGATCAAAGCAAACAAGAGAACACTCTGTTTTTTCTCTCTAAAAGTCTCTCTCCATTTCTTCCTCTCTGATTCTTTTTTCATTCTCCGAATTCCCCCTGCCAAAGGCTCTCTTCTTTCTCACCAAGTGAAAGATCTTTTTCTCCCTCCGATGCTCTCTCTCATTCTCACCAATGGATAGATGCCCCTTTGGTTCTTCTCCCTGAATGTTCTCCTCTTTCTCCTATTCTCACCAAAAGATAGATGCCCCCCTCCTTGTTCTGCCGTGTGCTACTTATGGCCAAAGCATAATGGTATTTTTGTGTTAGAAATTGGCTTTTCTTTTATCATTTGCAGGGAGCAGAACCGACTTAGTGCAAGTGAGGAAGGTGACAAAAACTCCAGCTACTGTGCTGCTGCCCTCTTGACCAGAACCCTTTGCATTCTTGTGTTAAGCTCAGTTTTGCTTTCTGTGTTGCAGGTTTTGCAGCCAATTTTGTGAAAACACGCTGACCAAATGGTGCCGAGGCTTTTGACCGAAGCTGGCTCTTGTTTTGCTTTTTTTAATTTTTTTTTTTCTCTCTATGAGTTCCCGACGTAGGAGCCAAAACATTTTCCCTTCTTGAATTACTCTTCTCTTTTTTTTTCTTCTGTTGTGATATAAAAAATTATTTTTGGGCTTCTTTCATTTTTTTTCAAATTTTTTATTATTTATCTCTATATTTTATTTTATCTTCAATTTTTTCGTTGATTTTACTAATCGGAACAAAATGAGGTATTCACAATTGTCCCTCTTTACTTGTTTCTTGCTAGAAAATGCATAAGACCATTATTCTTTCATGTTATCATAGTAAGAAATAAGTAAAGATAATGAACAAGCATTTTGTCCAAAGATGCATGGGATAGATGATGCAAAGTGCATGGCAAAAAGTTAAATGAAATGATGACAATAGTTGATAATATTGGAAATTAAAAGGCATTGAGTGATTTAAGACTCAAATTTTAAAACAATCGGTAACTTGAGAGCTGAAATTCAAAATGCAACGGGGAACTAGAGTCCCGAGATTTATAATGTAATGGGCGTCCTATGATTCAAAACCTAAAATGCAATAGGTGTCCTTTGGCTTGAAATTTAAAATGCAATGGGCGTCTTGAGGCCTGAAATCTAAAATGCAATGGGTGTCTTGAGACCAGAAATTTAAATACAATAAGCGTCTTGTGGCTTGAAATTTAAAATGCAATAGGAGTCTTGAGGCCCAAAATGTAAAATGCAATGGGAGTCTTATGGCCTTATGATTTAAAAGCTATAGGCATCTTGTGGCCCGAAAATTAAAATGCAATAGGCATCTTGAGGCTAGAAATTTAAATACAATGGGCGTCTTATGGCACAAAATTTAAAATGTAATGGGCATCTTGTGACTTAAAATTTAAAAATGCAATAGACATTTTATGGCCTGAAATTTAAAATGCAATGGGCGTCTTGATACTCGAAATGTAAAATGTAATAAGCGTCTAAGGCCCAAAACTTACAATGTAATGGGCGTCCTTAGGACCAAAAGTTAAAATGCAATAGGCGTCTTGAAGCTCAAAACTTAAAATGCAATGGACATTTTGTGGCTCGAAATTTAAAAGATAGGAACATGAACGATAATGTTAGGAGATTTTTGTTTTATTTTATTTTTTTATTTTGTTTTTTGTTTTGTTTGTTGTCTTTTTTATTAATAAAGTCATTAGGCCAAATACCTAGAATTTAAAAAAAAAGTCATCAGGCCATGAGCCTGGAATGCCAATACTAAAGATAAACATTAGGCTAAGGATCGGGAATCAAAACTAACTACAATCATCAAGTCCAAGACTTGCAATTAAAAGTAAGGCACATGCATTGGGCCGAAGACTCAAAAGGTCAATGCACTAAGTTAGGGGCCTTAAAATATAAAGGCAATGGGCCAAAGGCCCTAAAATGTAAATGTAATGCAATGGGTCATGTGTCCAAAATTGATTTTATTTATTTATTTATTTTACAAGTCTTGTTTCGCTTCCAATTCCCAATGGCAGATTAGGATTTTCTTGACAATCACACATTGATTCTCCTTTATTTGATTTTGCCCTAGTTTCAAGTTTAAAGGATCAGACCTTGATTGATTACTGACAAAGGTAAGACATTTTTCGCTCCATATTGCCCATATTTTCTCACAGGGAGTACATGGTTTCACACAAGAAGATATGGCTGGTGATAGCCTGAAGAGGGAACTTACCTTACAATGTAGCCCACCTTGCTCGCAAAATTGTGTTGAATCCTTTGCTGAGAGGACATGGTCCTATATTCTCCATATATCTTGGTTATAAGTTTTGCACTCTGAGTCATGATCAATAAACTTTTGCAAATTGTAGACTCTTCAAATTCTCACATCAAATTTGCCTCTGTTTGAGTCTAACATCATGGATATCATGCTTTCATTACTGAGGTGCAATCTTGATGACTTTGACATTACCCTCAAGTAAGGTTCAAGATTCCATACTGTAATTGGAATGTTCCATTAACAAACTGAGTTTTCCATGAAGGATTTTAAATTGCCAGAGTGTTCGCAAAAATGATCAAGATTTGTCATTCTTCCTTTGATGGTTTCTTGGTACTCAAAAGTTCCAAACTTTTCAAAGATTCAATTCTTACTTTGCAGTTCAACTTTTTCCACATTTCTCCTTAGAAGTAAATGCCTGCTTTGTCAAGAATCAGATCAATTCTCCTCTTAAATAGCAACATTAATGAAATGATCTCCTCCATAGGGTGAAAGAATTTGGCAGATGATACTTCAGATTTTCAATGGACATAGCAACTAGTTGGCAAAATTTAGGAACAACGTAGGTTAAGGTTCAAATTGAATTGAACATCAAGGAAGGGAAAAGACAATTTAAGATTTAAGACATTATGGTCTTTTTTTTAACTTTTTTTTTTGTCATGGATATTGACGGATCTTAGTTGTGACAGGGAAAGCCATGGCTCCCCAAAAAATTTTAGAATCTTCTAGAAATATATGAAAAAAAAAATCATATGACACCCCAAAAGATGAATGTAGAAAATGTATGTTTTCTAGTTTTCATTTTCTTAATTTTCTTTTATATCATTTGTATTGATTTGTCTATAAATGAATGTTGTACTTCTATATCTAGTAAAGTATATTAATTTGGATGGCAGGCTATTAAGTTTTTCTTTTCAACTTTATGTTTTTTTTCTTTTGTTTGTGAAGAGAATAGCAAACAATCAATGATAAAGAATTATAGACACTCACATGTTAAAAATTTAGAAGTTAAAATCAATCTATAATAAAAAATAAGTACGTAATTGTTTCATGAAAGACTATATTTATTATAGTTTTTTATTTCCTTTTTGTCTGTCATTTACACTTAATGTACTATTCATTTTGGCCCCCTCAGACATTTTCTTCAAGCTCCACCACTGGTCACGGACCAAGAGTTATTCCTTTTCATGATTCCTTATGGAATTCAGCAAGAGTTCATTTGAGTTGATTTTCTTTTTATTTTACCCAGTTATTATTTTTTGTTCTGGGCCCTCAGCTTTTTTTTTTTAACATGATTGCCCTATTGTGCATCCTAACCATACCAAACCTCAACAAAGACTTTGAAAGCTTGTAACGAAGCTCAGGTTAAAGGCTTTTGAAAAGAATTGATAAAAGGTTCAAAATTTCATTTACGACCCATATCATCCTTTCTTCAAACTTCTATTCCTATATCTTGACAAGTTTTATGCTAGCATTCATCCATCAAAAAGATATTTATGGGGTCGAGGGTTGAGATAGAGCTAATGAAAAGAAAGGATTTAAAGGCTCAAAATTGATTTTAGGGTTCAATGAGAATCTTTGCTACATATTGCTTGTGGCCATTTGACTCATCGCCTTATATTCATGAATTTTCCAATGACAACTATTTTGTTTGGAGATTTTCTCTGTTTCACTTTTTATATTCAAACTCATTATTTGAAACCACTTTGAACTCATCCCAAAAAGAAAAAAAAAAAACTGCCTTAAATCACCTTGAACGGTTTCAAAGTATTTCATCCTCTTTTCCCTCTCTTCTCTTCATTTTTTCAAAGATTCCATAAAAAAAAAGTATTGCTAATGGAAAATATATATTATACTCACTAATATTCTATAATAAAAATAATGTGGTAGAAAGACTCCACATTAATAAGAAAATTAGTACAAAAGATAATAAAGACAAAAAGAAGATACCATAATTAGCATATTAAAAACAATTGAATTGACTTTAATAATAGTATAGATCAAAGAAGAGAAATCATTTTTATGATAATATGGATTATATTTTTAAAAACTAAAATTATAAAATAATTTTAACTATTTTTATATTTAAACATATTTTAAAATCAATAAAATTATAAAATAGTTCTTATTATTTTTTAAAATTAAAATATATCTATATAAAATAAATTAAAATATAAAATTATTATGTAATAAATTATTTAAACTATCAAAATAAAAAATGCAAATTGAGAGGTACATTAGTGCCTCACAATTTACCAGTATAATATATAATATGAATTTCACAACAATTAAATAGAAATGGTTTACTTGCAAAGTAATACACTAATACTTCCATCTACAAAGTAGGATGGTTCGATCCATGGCCACAATGTTTTTCAATTATAATTAATCCTCTATTATAGTATATATGAAAGAGTGGAAAAAGCTATCTTAGTGTAGCGTTGGTGAAGTGTTGTATTGAAAAAAGTTATTCATATAGGGTTTATTTTGATAGTGAATTGATCTTAATTATGATTAATTTAAGTTTTTTTAATTTGATCTCTTAATTGTTTCTTTCTAGCATACTATTTGTTTCTTTTTTATATATTTCAGGGTTTAAAGTTATTTTGAGGCAATTCTTTTGAAAAAAAAGATAGCTTTATAGGCTTGGAGTGATCCAGTTCTGAATGTTTAATCTCGTGTAATATAACATTTGTAAAGTAATTTAAAGATATATTGAGCTACAGTGGTCGAAATTACGTGATTCCAAAGCCTATGGTTAGATAAGAAATAGGATTTCAACTTTTGTGTTCAAGTAAAAGTCTGATTCTACTTTTAGAGAGCTGCACAACCATGAGAAAAATTATACAGCCCATAAAATTAATTAGAAAAGAATTTGAAATAGATTTAAACACTAATTGGGCTCACCTTTTAGGATTCTAATGCTTAAAGACTCTTAATCCTATTGGAAGAGACATACTACAATAAAAGACTTACTTTAAGAGAGACTTTAGAGAGAATTAGGGGATCAAGGAGAGAAGTTATCAAGCATGCAAGCAAAGGAGATTGAAGACTTAAAAATTGAAGATCTTTTCCTCTTTTCTTCTTTTACTCTTTCTTTTTGTTTTGTCTTGTTCTTGATGGTGGAATCTATTTTGTTTTTAGTTGTATTTTTTTATTAGCATAAACTAATTTAATTTTGTTGTCTAGGATTGTAATTGAACCCGCATGTAGTTTGGATCTTTTAATTTCTTTCTTTCTTATTTCAATGTTTCTTGAGTTGTTTATTTCATTTTGATCTATGCTTCTAATTACTTGATCACCAATTAGATTGATTAGGTAAATCTGAATTAAACTTGGGAAAGGGAATTTGAGTTTAAGCCATAGATGAAATAATATATGTTCAAGGCAATTGGGCACCGAATGAATTAATTCGTTTGTAAGATAGGAATATATTTGCAAACCATATGTAATCATGATTAAGGCCTGTTCTTAATGCTTTCTTCAAATATTTGTTCTTGTATGAATATAGGAAATAAAATAATAGGGATAGTTTATATGACCATCGGGATATGCATATGAAAGACTTAGATCTCTAGGTTAACAACTTATGATCATTGGATTTAGTTAAAAAGAATTAAAGGATTCCAAATGAAATGTTAGAGAAAATTATAATCGTAGGCTTATTTATATTAATTTCTTAGTTCTTATTTTATTTTGTTATTTTCTTGCATTAATTTTTTTTATTTATTTAGTTATTCGATTTGTTTGGATAAATTAGGTTAGGACAATTTTAGTACTTAGTATTAGTAAATATAATTTTCCGTGAGAACGATCTTTATTCAATACTTTATTACTTGTTCCAATACGTGCACTTGCGTGATTAAATCCAACAAGAAGTTTTTTGGCGTTGTTGCTGGGGAATTGTTTTTCTATTTTTTTGCTAATGTTAATACCAAGCAATTCTAGTCTTAATTCAAACTTCTCCTCTTCTTTCTTTTCATTCTTTGTTTTTATTTTCTTTTCTATTTATATTTTCTTGTT